>MU226765.1:384862-450336 GCA_018584345.1 Thuja plicata
TTCGACGTCCTTGTACCAGGTGCTTGATGGTTCTTTGCAGATGAGCTCTTTATGTTCCTTCATCATTTATTATGTAATTTGATTATTGTATATCTTGTATTAGTGTATCGCATGTGATACCTAATCTAGAAATTGTAATAGTAAGTAGTTTAGTGTGATTACTACATACCCTACGACATGTGCAGTGGATGTGAGTTATGGTGGTTTCATGGTTATCCATGAGGATTGTAGTTATGGTTATGTAAGTTGTATTCGATATGTTTAATCAGATGGAATCTTTTGTTATATTGTTAGTTGTGTTTTTCTTTAAGTAATTCAACATCATGGGACCCTTGAGTCGTGTAATCTATGTGAGCGTAAGACATGTGTATAAATGGTAATCGCTTCCGCATGATTGTATGTTTCTTTATGTTAACTTTAAAAAAATATATTCAGCACACATAGTGACATGTTCTAGGTTAAATCTCTCTTGGGTTCCCTGGCGGGGCATTACAAGAAGTAGAAATAGTAGCTCTGGAAACAACGACAAAAAGTCTTGTGGCCGAGGAAGAAATTGATGTGAGAGAACTACAAAGTTAAAAATAGTTGAAAACTCATAATAATCAGGGTGTTTCTATTCTAAAATGGCTGAGGCAAAGAATACAAATAAGTAAAGAGAAGGAGGTCGACCGGAAGTAGAATTACAAGAAATCTGGAATCGAGTCAACCAATCATAGGAAAAAGGAAAAGCTAAGAAGTTTGCAAAGGTAATCAGAGGGGAATCCAGATCCAAAATCTTGCAATTTGCAACTCGGAGAAATACCAGAGGCAAGAGAGAGAGAGAGAGATAGAGAGAGAGAGAGAGAGAGAGAGAGTGTGTGTGACTACATCAACATCCTACATCATCCAGTAAGGGAAGAGGGTCCAACCTTTGTTCCACCTACAGTTGTTTTTATTGATTCAAAGGAGAATATAGATAGAATTAGGCGAATAGCTCAAAGATCATAATTTTGGATCGAGGGCATCCAGAATGAGGCCTAAAAGCATGCTGAGGACATAGTACAAGTTTATGACAAAGGCATGGCAATCCTTTCCCATATTTAGTGCATCGAAGAGTCATGGGAAGATGAGCATATTTATCAGGATGAGATGATTATAGAATAGTAGTAATTGATGGACACACCCAGATAGGTACTAATTGAATATGGTGTCATTAAGGAAGGAGGAGCATATGATTTTACCTGATGGTATGGCTTAGTGCTCATGGAAAATAAAATGTTTGCACATTTCATTGAGGAATCCACTTGATTGGGGGGATAGCTAAGAATATCAAACAAGAGGTCTCCAACATTGTTGCATCACTGGTATCACAAAGGTTGTTTGAAAATGAGATAATTGTAAGCAACCTGAAGAGTAAATTGGAAGAGTCCTTTAGATTGAATTTCTTCACTAGGGATAACTTTGAGAACTTCTCCACTTTCTTCAATGACATGCATAAAGCTCAATATTTATTGCCAGAATGGGAGGATAGCTTGTGAAAATATGAGCGAGCTATGGTAGCTTTGGAATACAAACAGGAATCAGAACTGAGTGTCAACATGGATGAATTAGAGACATTTTTAGGAAGATTACATGCATTCAAGAAGCAAGGTCAAAGCTAGGCTATTTTGGGAAAGGATGTATTTTAATGTATAATGGCCATGTGTAGTAGTCATTTATTTCATCCCACTCTCTTCCTGGATAGACATGCATGGTGGGCATTTATTACCCATTAAGGTTGTGGATTTTTCTTGGTTCATCAAAGTTGACCTCTGCATCAATGTAGATTATTTTTTCTTGGCCCTAAGCCTAATTAGGGTTGAGATGGAAAAATATGGGCCATCGGTTATTGTTTTGATCCAGACCACTCATTGTAATTGGGGACCTATATAAAGGCCTCACTTCTCTTTTGTAAGAAAGGGAATTAGGAGATTGTTGCTAAGAGATATTGAGACAATAAAATTTTCATTTAAGTTTGGTTATTATTTGATGTGTCTTGAATCTTTCTTCGTTTCATAATTCCCTCATTTATATTAAGTTGTTAGATAAACTGTTGTGATTACAATAGAAAATATGATGGTGTTTTTATGAATTCCTTTTGGTTCATACTTTTGACATTTACTGATTGTAAATCATTGTGCAAAGTTTTCCTAAAATCCATTCTTGTGTATGCTTAACTTCTATCATTCACACTCATTGTTCTTTCTGGTGGTGTTTATGGTGGTATTAAAATCAGTTGCAGTAACCCTTGAAGACTGCATCAGTTCACACATTGTTGTAGTTTAACTTGGTGAAGCAGAGCTCGATTATGCAGGAATTTGTACATCGATGTACTCTATGTTTTTGTCATTACCCTTAGGATCATAATAGAATTTATGAACCCTATTCTCCTTTTATTTCTACCTATTTCATGAAAACCCAAAAAAAAGTGTTTCGATGCAAAATCTATCGATAGCTCCCATCCAATATGATTTTAAATCAATTTCAAGTTTGCAAATTTAAGGACCCTCGTGATTATTAGAATATCACATCAACCATTGAGCTTATCCATAGTTAAGAACTACCATTAAAGGAACCTTGGAATCCATTATGTGATCTTTTACAATCTTAGTACACTAATGGTTTTGATCAAGAGAGGATAAGATTTCTGAATATTTTGTTCTACTGTTTGGTGAGTCATAAAATGCACATCAACAGAAACTGATACTAGAAAGAGGGCCACACATAATTTTTGAAAGATATCACATCATGAATCAAGATGGTGCTACCACATAGAGACATTGTACTTCTCTTGTGACCAAATCTTGGATTCGAAGATGATCAAGAAGATATCATATCAGGATTGAACTCGCACCTGGAAAGTTAAGAGAAGCGCAAATGAGTATATGCGAGTGAGTTTTGTGTTAGAGAAAGAAGAAGAGAAAGTTCAGAGGATTGAATTCGTTATTCAAAGAGAATTAATCATCCAAAGAAATCAATAGAACCCAGCACCTATAAAATGAAATTAAGAAATACTTCTGATGCTAGAGTGTATTAACTCATTCTCGCCTAAGGTACATCGAAGAATTTTAAAATCCACTCCAGGAGAAAAAGAATTAAAATAATTAAAGTTTTATCTAAAGCCTAGGATAAGTAAGAAAGAAGCATCGACAAGTCAAGCTTCACCAAGTGTAGCCGATCTCACAAGGTTATTTCAAACTCCACCTTCATAGCGTTGAGTGCAAGGAACCACCCATGTGCAACAAGGATTGAATCAATGAGGATTTCAACAAGGAGCTACACAAAGTCAGAGGATAATAGTTCCGATACCTATACAAGTAGTTGCACCTACAACTGTTCAACAACAAGTTCCAGCAATGGCCCAACAACAATGGCATCCATAGAATTCGTCACCTCTAGTGACATTTCCTACTTATCACAATATGTCAAAGAATCCTGAATATTTTTGTTCTAGATTCTTTTTCAATGATGTCAACCGTATTGTTGATGAACAAATCAATATTTTTGAAGACACTCTAAAAAATAGAAATGTTCAAGAAGAAGATGTTGCTTGAAGATTGTTCCCTTATTAACTGGACCAAGAAGCATTTTACTAGTACATCAATCTACCTGCTAACTCCATCTCAACTTGGCAAGAATTAAAGGACACATTCCTAGGAAAGTTTACATTTTTTATCAATCCAGCTAAGTTACATAGGTAGTTCATTGAAATAAGGAGAAAAGAACATGAACTGATCGGTGCCTTCAAACAGATTCCAAAGCACTTATTCAAGGTTGTGCAATCCTTATCACATAAATGATGATGTGGCATGACCAATTTACTATGAAGCTTTGGATTGTTTCACTTCCATGTTTTTTCACAAGACCCATTCACCTCCTGCAAATTTAATACAAGCATATGCAGAGGCTGAGAGAGTGAGTTTACAATCACCATAAACTACTACTAGAGAGCCTAATTTCTTTGCGAATTCTAACACATTTAATCAAGGAATGATGAGCTATGCTCCTATAATTAATCTGGTTCATGCTCCTTCCAATCAGTTAGTGCCGCATCCAAGAGCTCCTATGTCTCAGGCAATGCCCGTGCAACTTTTTTATCTCTAGAACACAACAACTTCTACAATAACTCAAGAAGAAAGAGATAATATAAAGGATCTGATAGAACAAGTGAAGAAGTTGTCCACTGAGGTCACCTACCTCAAAAATCAAAATAATCAACAACAAAATTAACAAATAAATTATCGTTCTCATCAAGGTAATAATTGAGGATATCAAGGAAATCCTTAAGCTCATCAATAAAATCATCAAGGATACAATCAGGGATATTATGACAATAATTCTTGATATTGAAAAAACAATAAAGGTTATCAAGAGAATAATTCAGGGTATAGTAACAATAATCAAGGACACTAGAGAAGGTCACAAAACGCAAATCCAAATAATGGTGGTGTACCCTCTCCATTAGATAATCCCCCAGCTTCCAAAAATTGACATGCAAATAAAAATTTTCTAGCAGAAGCAACGTTGTCTAGATGGTGTCGATTACATTAAATGAATCAACATTCTGAGTCAAAATGCCAAGAATTTCAGAGGGGTACCGATATTTTTAAGAGGGAAGCAAGAAACACTATTGCACTTGAAAATCCTTCACCTACAGCGTATGAACTGGTACCATCACCAAGGTACGACCAGGCGCTGGTTTTTTATAATTTGATGTTTCCTCCTAATTCATGAGACTAAATGCCCATGCAGACTAATCAAAAATTCCTGCCTTCATCAGGGAATGGTCCTATGGAGGTGCCCATGTATCAAGCTCCACTAGGGAATCAACCTCCACATGCATCCCCAAATGAACCATTACATAAGGATTGATTTTTTCCTTCCATTATATAACAGTGTCCTAGTCGAAGGAGTAAGTGAAGTTCAAGAATATCAAAAAACATTTGGGAAAGTTGCACCAAATACTTATCAGAGGAATTATAGAAGCCATGAGCCATTGACGACATCCACTCCTCCAAATTATTTTTCTACACCTTTGCATCACAATGAGAGCAATATTTTGAGTCCTCTGAGAGACTTTCCTGAGTACCAATAGATTGCTAATTCACAAGGTGAATGAAGACAACTTGTTGTGACAAATGCTCTACAAAATGAGAGATAAATAAACTATACAATCAAAACCTTCTTGATGTAGAATGATTTAGGAGAAAGAAGATGAAAATGGATGGCTATAATTCAAGAGTATGACATAGAGATAAAACCAATGAAACTGGTACGTGCACAATCTCTAATAAATACAATCGCTACAACTGGACCCGGATTAGTACAAGTGTACATGCTAGAATAAGTGTCTCCAGATGAATGGTATGAAGATATTTTTTTCTACTTGTTGAATCATAAGTCCCCTTCACACCTGAATCCTATGCATAAATGAGCTTTAAGAATGAAGAGTCAAAAATTTATTCTTCAAGGAATTTTCTTGTATAGAAATAATCATGATGAAATCTATCTAAGATGCATCGGAAATGAATAATTGAATCAAATTATTGAACACTTTCACAGTAAACATGGAACAGGTCATGGAAGAAGTTTGGCTATAGCTCATCAAATCTCAATGGCAAGATATTACTGGCCCACACTATTCAAGGATGCATATGAACATGTGAAGACATGTCATACATGCTAATTAGTTGGTGTGTGTGAAAGAAATCTTGCCATGTTGTTGCAACCCATTTTTGAAGTAAAGCCTTTTTCTAAGTGGGGGTTAGACTTTATTGGTCCAATTAATCTTCCATCTTCAGGACAACATAAGTACATCTTGATTGCTATTGATTACTGCACAAGGTGGTCAGAGGCTCAATCTCTTAAACTGCGCACAACTGATGTGGCCATCAAATTCCATGAGGAAAATATCATTACCACGTTTGGATGTCCACATGCCCTGGTATGCAACAATGGATCCGGATTTACATCTCTGAAGTTTTCTAACTGGGAATTTGACTATGTGATAACCTTGAAGTTTTCATCAAATTACTATCCACAAGAGAATGGATTAGCAGAATTAACAAACAATAATTTTATAAGTGCAATGAAGAAGTTACTAGACAGGAATCTAAAGGACTGGCACACACAATTGATATTTTCACAGTGGGCTGATAGAATCAAAACAAAAATCTCTATAGGGACATCTCCCTATTATCTGGTTTATGGATAGGGTCTAGTTTTTCCAATTCAGCTAAGGATTTTGATACTACAGTTTATGAAAGAATGGATGGAAGGAGAGGATAGAGTGTAGACACATCTAAATCAGTTACTATATTTATAAGAGAAAAGAGATCAAGCACTGGGAAAGTTTGCAAAGCATCAAGGACTGGTCAAAAGATGGTTCGACAGAATGGCTAGATTTAAAGAGTTTCAGATTTTAGATCTAGTTATCTGTTGGGATAAGGCCCCTGAAAAGAAAGGTTATCATGTTGAGTTTGACAATTTGTGGATGGTTTCTTATCACATTTCAGAAATACTAGGAGATAATGCATTTACGTTGAAGACTCTAACAGGAGAGGGAGTCTCATTTCCTCTCAATGGATAGTTCCTCAAACATTATTTCCAACCTTAGGTTTCCTCCTAGAAGCCTACCCTTGTACATTGTTAGTCTAGGTTTCCCTTCTATTTCTTGTTTTGGTTTCCCTTTTTGTTATTTTTCATGTTGGTTTTGTTTTTAGTTTAGAGGGGATTCTGGTTTGTGCCCCCTCTTGTTTCTTTCATGTTGTTTTTTTCCCTCCCTCCATGGGATTTTGGTTTTCCCATGGTTTTGGTAGGTTTTTATTTGTTAGTTTGGGGTTTTCTTTCCCTTGAGTCTGATTGCTCATGTGGTTTTGGTTTTCTTTCCCTTTGGTTTTGGTTTCAGTTTTGGTTTTCTCCAAGTAGCCTAAAGGTTTGGGGTTCTCGTTCGCAAGAAGGCATTGCGTGTTTTCTAAATTCATCTAGAATTTCCTCTAACTCTTATTTATCTCATTTCCTGGATAACTATTTATAAAGAACCTTAGAATTTGAGGTTTTATGTCTAATGTTTATCATTAGATTAGAATGCGGACTTGACTTAGAAGGTTAATCATGTAAAGTGTCTCGACACTTAAACTTTGAGATTGATATATCTTTTCGCACCAAAATAATTGCTCTGATTCATTTCAAATTCTTTGGGAGAGGTCATGGCTTGTGAAAATTTTAAATCTTGCTTCAACACCACTATAATTCCCTAAACCATAGTGAGCTTTGCTACTCACAAGCCAAGGAAAAGGAAAGAAATGAAATATCAAAAGAAATAGAAAATAAAATAAAATTAAGATAAAAGATCAAATAATTGGATTTGGGAATACGTGGACATCTCTGAAGGTGATCGAAAGAATAATTCACCAGAAGTTGAGAAATATTTGTGGGATTACAATGACAACCTCATCGAGGATATGGATGCATGACTGGCAGCGAGGCAATGTCCAGGATGATTTTGGAATCAAGAGGAATGTATAACTTGTCATGGTCAACCTCGGGGATTGTGAGTGGTCTTTTTGAGTGGGAATTAATTCATTTGCACACACTTTGGTAATTACAGATTGAAAGTGCCTTGATCTATTATATGATCCTCCTCTCCTTTTGGGTATATTTTCTCTCTTCACAATGGCGCAAGCTTTGTTGACCAAAGGTTCTGAGTTTAGATTAATTTTTATCCTTGAAATGTTTTCAACATTTGTCTATGGAATCGCCAGATGTTGTGACCAATACACAACATCGCCCATCAAAGATGGGACCCCTACCTTTTGTATGCTTAGCCATTTTTATTTTGTGTTGTCTTAATGGCCTTAGCTCTGGTATCTCTAGGTTCCCTTCTGTTATATATGAGAAGTGATATGTTTTGATTAGGTCCTAAGTGGATATTTGTCCCTTGCTTCTTTCCCGACTACGATTCTTATTGTGAAGTAATGTATTAGTTTTGAATCCTTTTAAATTACAAGTCTATGTGAAGCCTCAATTTTAGCATTTCAACTCAGAGAAGAGAGTCCTCACGAGCAATAAAAATGGGGTACTCAACGTGTATTGGAAAGTGATGATAGGCACACAAAGCACCCAAAGGTAAACATGAAAATCTTTAAGCATGAACGATTCATAATTCTTAAAATAGAAGAATATGGTAAATGGGTGAATCCAAGGAGTTGAAATTTCACAATAATGAGAGAACTGTCTCAGAGATTCGTATGCATCCATGTCAAGCACCCAATAATCAAAGCCCCAATACCGAGGATGATAAGCTCAAATTCAAGACAAGCTAGGGTTGCACCTGTAAGCACCAAGACATCTTTGTTTTAATATGTTTCATTGGAAAATTTCATGCTCATGTTTAATTAATTGATTGGAGGATTGAAGTCTTCTTCACGAAAATTAATATTTGAATCGAAGAATTTCTTCAGAAACTAAAATATAGCATCAAATGCAATCAACATTGAAGATTCCAGCATTAAGACATCATTCACCTTAAAATAAAATCAATTTTCAATTTAAATAAAATTAACTGAATATTAAAAAAATCATTGAAAATTGAGAAGGTGATATAAAATTGATTTTGGATTTAAATCTAAGAATTAATTAAATATTGATTTTATTGATATTTAATTAATAATTTTTTTGTAAAAATCAAAAAATAGAAAATCAAAACATCAAATTAAGCAAACTTCCTCCTAAAGTTAAGTTACTAAAAATGGAAATTTCCAAAGGTGGGAGAAAAAGCAAGTCAAGAGGCACGTTTTGTGAAAGAGTCATTATCCATAATGGAAACTTGTGGGTAAAACAAAGTAGTTTCCTAAAATTAGCCTACAGCTTTAAAATCAGATTTTCATGATTTTGAGTCCATATAAGAAAACCCTCTCTCATTTCATTATCACACACAGAAATTGAGAAGAAATTTGGGAGAAAGGTTTTGAGGATTTGAGAAAAGTTTGTGAAAAGTTTTCCAGAGAGAGAAAAAAAATCTAGAAGAGAATTTCTTTTTTTGGGAAAGCATGAAATTCTCTCTAATTTGAAGAATTCAGAAATTAGAGAAGAACTTTTTTTCACTAAGTTTGAAAAGTTGGTGAAGAAAAAATTCTTGGAAGAGAAAGAAATCCATTCTGGAGAAAAAACGGAGAAGTTTTGATAAATTTCCAAAAAAAATTCCTTTTTGAACAAATTGTGTTTGCTTTTTCCCTGTGTGCTCTTATGTAAGTTGGTTTTTTATTTTGCAGGAAGGTGTGATGGAAAATCCCAAAGGAACAAGCATAACCAGGAGGCAACTAATGAAGAATGAAGAAACAGGATTCTATCCACTATCCAAAATTGTTTCAGTGTGGGCAGAAGTTGGAGATACCAACCTCGGATGTTTGGAAATGAATGAATTTTATAGAAGGATGTATGGATACAAGGAACATCAGCCGACACATTTGGCCACCTAGATCGTGAACAGTTGAATTGTAGCTACAGTTGGGTTCCCTCCTTCTTTTCAGCTTCCTGAGTCAATCGTGGAATAAACAAAACATTACAATGTTAGAGACTGAACAATTAAGGATTCAGACAGAAACTTCATTGCAGATCTCTCTCCGCCAGCTATTACAGAGGTATTTAGAATCCCCTCATCCCGAAAGCTAGTATTGAAGACACAATAATAGGAACACAAAGTATACACTACTGAGGCTCAAAATTGCGAGGAAATCATAAACAAGAAATGGTTGCAGAGGAATAAATCTTACTATTCCAAGTTTCCTAAGGAGCTAGTCTGGCTTGATTTTCACTAGGAGTACAATGACATAATCATGATGCTAAGAAGGATATTTGGATTTCCATAATCCTATATATTTGAAACATGAATGTGGTATTTTATCGAACAGGTGGTTAAAGAATATAATCATGTGGATTGGGCTGGGATAATCAGTGATTACTTTAGTGAGAAATCAGAAAATATGAAGCAGTCGAGGAGATATTACATGAGTTCCTATGTCATATACATGTTGGCAAGGAATAAAAGATCTGATGGACTGAGGTCAAAGGGAGAAATCAAAAGAAGTGCTTAATGCTTGAAAGTGTGCGACAATTATCCTGAATTGCATCTGCATGCCATTGATGATTATGTCTAAGTCAACAATGCATTTGCAATGTGTATTTTGAGGACTCTATAGAAGAGGTTGCAAGTAAGATTATCGGTCAGAGCAATGAGGCTAGTGGAGGAATATAGATCCTAGTTCACACAGCTTCCCACTTTCTCCTATATTAGAGTACAGGTATTTTTGGCACAACCATACAAGCTTTGAAGGTATCCTACAAACAAAATGGTTATGTTAGAGATCACTCGTTAGCTGATGATTTACGATAAAATTTAGAAGGGAAAGAAGAAGTTGGGGTTGGATTTTCTAATTTCCATAGGCGAGGATCAAGTTGAAATGTGTCCATGTTGGAAGGCAGTCGAGAGATCCCAGGATTAATTGCACTTCTTCCATCTGTCGTTCTATATAGGAAGGTTGGATTTTTATCCTTATAACAAAATCAAATCAGTGACAGGTGTAAGGTGTAAGGTGTAAGATATCATCATAGGATGCTCCTAGAAGAGTTTTTGGTCAATGTTGTAGATGAAAATGAGATTAGGAAGGAGGAAGTGTATCCAAATGTTCTTTAGAAAATGTTATAAATCAGATGGAGGAAGCATATCCAAATGTTGTTTAGAAAAGTTATAATCCAAAAAAGGAGAAATTTATTCATCCCTATGACTGGAAAAGAAAGGATATTTCAGATCTTGATACATTGTCAAAACTAGTTTTGGACTTTACAAAGTGGTGGGTTGAACGACAATTTGACAGAATGAATGTACCAAAGAAGAATTGGACATACAAGTTGTTGGGTCATCAACCACTACAAGACAAGAGACTGAAGTAGCCATTGGGAGGAAGGATAGAAAAAGATGAAATCTCATCTTGAGAAGTGTGGATTGTAGAAAAGAGAAAGGTTTGGGGTTCTCATTCCAAGAAGGCATTGTGTGTTTTCTAACTTCATCTGGAAGTTCCTCTAAGTATTAAGTATTGTTTATCTTATTTCCTAGATGATTGTTTATAAAGAACCTTAGAATTTGAGGTTGTATGTCTAATGTTTATCATTAGAGTAGAACGCGGACTTGACTCAGAAGGTTAATCATATAATGTGTCTCGACACTTGAACTCTGAGATTGCTATCTTTTTGCAAATAAACAATTGTTGTGAGACATTTCAAATTCTTTGGGAGAGGTCATGACTTGTGAAAATTTTAAATCTTTCTTTAGTGTCACTGTAATTCCCTAACCCATAGTGAGCTTCACTGCTGACAAGCCAAGAAAAAGGAAAGAAATGAAATATCAAAAGAAAGAGAGAAAAAAAGAAAATTAAGATAAAAGATCGAATAATTGGCTTTGGGAATGCGCAGAAATATCTATAGGTGATAGAAAGAATAATTCACTAAAAGTAGACCAATCTCCATTAGATTATAGCGAAAACCTCATCAGGGCTATGGACGCATGTCTGGCATTGAGGCAATTTCCAGGATGCTTTTGGAGTCAAGAGGAATGTATAACTTTTCATGAGCAACCTCGGGGATTTTGAGTGGTCTTGTCGAGCAGGAATCAATTCATCTACACACACTTTGGTAATTGCAGATTGAAAGTGTCTTGATCCATTATATATATATCCTCCTCCCCTTTTGGGTACATTTTCTCTCTTCATGATGGCGCAAGATTTTTTGACCAAAGGTTCTGAGTTCAGATTAATTTTTATCCTTGAAATATTTTCAAAATTTTACGTGTGGAATCACCAGATGTTGTTACCAATTCAAAACATCTCCCATCAAAGATGGGACCCCTGCCTTTTGTCTTCTTATCCCCTTTTGTTTTGCATTGTCTTAATGGCCTTAGCTTCGGTCTCTCTAGGTTCCCTTCTATTATAGCTTAGAAGTGATACGTTTTGATTGGGTCCTAAGTGGATAGTTTTCCCTTGATTCTTTCCCAACTGTGATTTTGATTGTGAAGCAATGTGTTGGTTTTGAATCCTTTGAAATTACAAGTCTGTGTAAAGCCTCTATTTTAATTTCAACTTGAAGAAGAGAGTCCTAACGAACAATACGAGGGGGGTACTCAACGTGTCTCAAAAAGTGATGATAGGCGCAAAAAGAACCCAAAGGTAAACATGAAAATCATTAAGCATAAAGGATTCAAGATTCTTAAAATTGAAGAATATGGTAAATGGGTGAATCCAAGGATTTGAAATTTTACAATAGTGGGAGAACCGCCTCATAGATTCATATACATCCATGTCAAGCACCCAATAATCAAAGCCCCATTACTGAGGATGATAAGCTCAAATTCACCACAAGTTAGGGTTGCACCCGTTAGCACCAAGACATCTTTATTTTAATGTCTCATTAGAAAAATTCATGCCCATGTTTAATTAAACAATTGCAGGAAGCATTTGATGTTTATTTGATAATGTCAGACAGTGTTAAGAGCTTTAAAAGATGGCACCACCAAGGATTGAAGTTTGTTTTAAGGAAATTAATATTTGAATCGAAGAATTTCTTCAGAAACTAAAATCTAGCATCAAATACAATAAGCATTGAAGATTCTAGCATTAAGACATCTTTCACCTTAAAATCACTCCAAAGGGGTCTTTGCAACAAATATTAGAGATCTAATAAAGTCTCAGAAATTTTTTAGTGTCACTTTTCATTTAGACAATGTTATCATTCGTAACAAAAGAAATGGATTTAGAATATGTCGACGTCATCTGAGAGTCCAATGCTAAGTCAAAGTTACACTCAACTCCAAAGACCTCTGTGAGCATCACCTAGATCCAATGAGTGCCAAGTGTTCCATTCATTCTCATGAGAGATGGGTTCATGTGAACCACTACTCATGAATTATGGGTCAATGAGTTTGACTCAAAAACTACACAGTTGAATCCTGATAGCAATATCACAAAAGAAATTTGTCAAAAGCCCCAAGTGGCTAGACCATAAAAATAATAAAGAAGCTCGAGGAACGCAAAACCCACTATATTGTCTACCAGTAACTTGGAAATAGAGCATTATGGATATTTAAACATCACGAAGGTGATATGGGACCCGGGGTTACTAAGAATTCTTGAAACGTTTATCGCAATAATATGACCCTCTCTAAAACTTCGTAGGTCATGATTTTTTTTCAATACTCGGGACCCTCTCATGATGAAGAGGAACGACATTACACCAAACCCCTCCTTTGATTTTATTTTGTGCTCATGAGCTTTGATGAACACGGTCTCATTGCGGATAGAGACTCCTTCCCATTTCAAACTCCACCTCTCCTCACAATAGGCGTCAATGGAGCGTTGATTCTAGCATGTCGAGTGACTCATGCGAGTGAAAGTTTCTTCCTTCAAAGATAGAGTAAATGATAAATGCAAGTTTTTGAAGGTTCACAATATCCTCCATTAAAGGTAAAGTCGAGAACATGTAAGTTAAAGATTCCATCAAAACCTCTCACAAAAAAGAAAGGATGTGTATCACATAAATCCGTCACGACTGTTGAGGTGCGCTTCATAGTGCTACTCCTTCATACACAGGAATGTAAACAAAAATGAGTTCATAACATTCCCAATGCGAAGTCAACAAATGAAATAATCCGCCAAAACTTTCTCATGGCACGATTTCAACACAATGAAGGAATTTTCAAGACCGAAGTCCACCGTTGAGGATAACAAATATGCATCCCAACGTCTTCATTAGCGAAACAAAGGAGGATTGTGGAGAAATGGTTCACAGCGGGTTTCAGGACACACCCAACACACATGCAACTAACTTAGGAAAGACAATGGAGGAGTGAATGAAACATGAATGGTAAAGGAATGCCTCAGCATGAAAAGGAAATCCAGAGCCCATCTCTTGGAATTTGTAGATTACTGAATTCTCATAAGACCGAATGAGCCAAGTCATGGAGTCATCAATGAAAGAAGAAGTTGTTAGGAATAATAGTCTATCAACACAATTGAGAGGGGGTGAATCAGTTGTGTGCCCAAATATTAAACTTTAAACTTATAAACCAATTACTCAATGCAAATTTGAAAACTTCAAGAACAACACCATAACACAAGTATATTTTCTAGAGGAAAACCCTGTAAAGGGAAAAACCCTGGTGGGAATTAATACCCATATATAATGCACTAGAAATATTGTATCCCTATTAGGAGCTGACTATAACATCCAATAAAAATTCTATGTTAAAGGACAGACCATGTTATGAGTCCTTTCAAACATGTTAGGAGGTGAATGAAATGTAGAGCTCAGTGCCCAAGCACACTACCCACATGTGAAGCTTAAAGCCACCTTTTGGATCCACTATCCAAAGAGAAGTATGAAATCATATTTATAATAGCAAACTGACTGATAGAAACTTGCTTTGCCTATACAGTTCCAATGAAGTGCATTACAAACATAACCACTCCTCTACATGAAGGAAAACTTGTATCTACATGCTCGCAGCATCCAAATCCCTACTTTTCACATAAAGACACTACTTACCTTTATAGAGGATACAACAAGCAATTAGGTCGGTCTGTTAAGACTTCTCCAATGCATAAATAATTACATAGACCCTTTCTAAGATAAACACGACCTACCTTAAACAAGTAAATAACAAATGCAAATCATCAATTACGCGCCAAGATCCATAATTCATGCTCGCCATTCACTAAGCACGTTACACCTCTGTGGTCGGCTCCAAATAGGTCTTCGCAAGTCCACACACCTCAGTTGACATCACCAAGAATCTAGCGACCCAAAAATCACAAAGAATTTTTTCTCATGTTTCTTGTATCTTGCCTTAAACTTGCATGCCATAACTCATGCTCGCATCCAATTTATACCAAAAACTCAAATACCATCTCTGTCATAATCCTCTGTCACTACTTTGCAACCAGTCTTCACCAAAACAATTGTAACTCATGTAAACGACAATATAAAATCCAGCGATCTTAGATATAAGGTTTACATACTTCCCTCTACACAACTCCATGCTCGCATATAGTGAAACACCATACATTGTGAGTACACAATTGTGAATATTGCATGTACCTGTGATAACCAGTCTTTTTGATACTTCCAACCAAAACGTATGTTGACATCAATGAAAAAGCATGAATGTCAACACCTAAAATAAAAACTCCAACAAAAGTATTTCAGAATGGATGTCCACCAAATACCATTCAACAGAGGTAAAGAAAATCTTCGAAGGAACGTAATCCTTGGGGTGTAATTCAATAGAAGTGGAGGAAAATCAATGCAAAGAAAAATCCCCCACTCACTCTGAAATGTGTACAAACGTGTTGCTAAGCGCATTATCACCCTTGTCACGGATTTCTTCCGAAGTGATAAAATTCTTCACTCTGCCTAATTTGCACCCGAGCGCAAATGGACTATGGTCACAAAATTTTCCAAAATGAGGAGAATCCTCAACCTCTCCTAAAATGTGCTCAAGCATGAAAGATGGCACATATTTGATATAATTCAAGGAATCTCCAACACAATAAAAGTTTGGCACCTATCCAGAATTGCACCCGAACGTGGGATGCACTTCGTTTGAAGAGGTCATGAAGAAGAAAATCCACGTTGAGGAGATAAATGTGGTCGAAAGAAATCCCACCATAAATGTTCAATGTGAAACATAAGGTTCTCGGTAAATAAAATAAAAGTTTTGGGGTGCTAAAATAACTTTTAAAAGGAAAATCCTTCATAAGTCCCTTAGCATAAGTGTTCATATGGATAGGTAAATTTGCCTAAAATGATCCAAAGTCTATGATAGGTGAATGTTGTAAGTAAACCCAGAGTTTGCGAATTTTATAAGGGATGAAATTTTGTGGAGTGTTAAATGGAATCATTTGATGGATTTTAGAAAAAGCATCAAAATTGGAGAATTTTTTGGAATTGAAATTGGAAGATAAATCAATTTTCAATTTAAATAAAATTAATTAAATATTTAAAAAATCCTTGAAAATCGAGAAGGTGATATAAAATTGATTTTGGATTTAAATATGAGAATTAATTAAATATTGATTTTATTGATATTTAATTAATTATTTTTTTGTAAAAATCAAAAAATAGAAAATCAAAAAATCAAATGAAAGCAAAATTCCTCCTGAAGTTAAGTTACTCAAAATGGAAATTTCCAAAGGTGGGAGAAAAATCAAGACAAGTGGTAGGTTTTGTGAAAAAATCTTAATCCATAATGAAAACTTTGGGGTAAAACAAAGCAGTTTCCTAAAATTAGCCTATAGCTATTAAAGCATCTTTTCAGGGTTTGAGTCCATATAAGAAAATTTGGGAGCAATGTTTTGAGGATTCAAGAAAATTTTCCAAAGAGAGAAAATATTGAAGAGAATTTATTTTAGAGGATTTGTTTTTTCGAGAAAGCTTGAAATTTCTCTCTAGTTTGAAGAATACAGACGTCAGAGAAGGGTTTTTTTTCAATAAGTTTGAAAAGTTGGTGAAGAAAAAATTCTTGGAAGAGAAAGTATTCCATTCTAGATAAAAATGGAGAAGTTTGGATAAATTTCCATTTTTTTCCCTTTTTGGAGAAATTGTGTTTGTTTTTTTTCCTACGTACCCTTATGTAAGTTGGTCTTTCATTTTTCAGGAAGGTGAGATGGCAAAGCCCGGAGGAACAAGCATAACTAAGAGGCAACTAATAAAGAATGAACAAAGACGATTCTATCTAGAATCTAAAATTGTTTCAAAGTGGGAAGAAGTTGGAGATACCAACCTCGGATGTTTGGGCATGAATGAGTTTCATAGAAGGATGTATGGATACCAGGAACATCAGCTGATACATTTGGCCACCCAGATCATGAATAGTGGAATTGTAGCTATAGTTGGGTTCTCTCCTATTTTTTAGAATCCTGAGTTAATCATGGAATGTGAAAAACATTACAATGTTAGAGACAGAACAATTAAGGATTCAGATGGAAACATCATTGTAGATCTCTCTCCACTAGCTATTACAGAGGCATTTGGAATCCCCTCATCCCGGAAGCTATTATTGAACACACAAGAATAGGTACACAGAGTATACACTGTTGGGGTTCAATATTGCGAGGAAATAATAAACAAGATATGGTTGCGAAGGAATAAATCTCACTATTCCAAGTTACCTAAGGATTTGGTCTGGCTTGATTTTCAACAGGAGTATAGCGACTTAATCATGATGCCGAGAAGGATATCTGGCTTCCTACAATTCTATCTGTTTGAAACATGGATGTGGTATTTTTTTGAACCGGTGGTTGAAGAATATAACAATGTGGATTGGGTTGGCCTAATCAATGATAACTTGAGTGAGCAACTGGAAAATCTGGAGCAGTCGAGGAGAATTGCATGAGTTCCTATGTCATATACATGTTGGCAAGGAATACAAGATATGATGGACTAAGGTCAAAGGGAGAAATTGAAAGTGGTGCTCAATGTTTGAAAGTGTATGAGAATTATCCACAGTTGCACCTACATGCCATTGATGATTATGTCCAAGTCAACGACACATTTTCAATGTGTATTGTGAGGACTCTACAGAAGAGGTTGCAGGTAAGATTATCGGCCAGAGCAATGAGGCTAGTGGAGGAATATGGATTTTGGTTCATATAGTTTCCCACTTTCTCCTATATCAGAGTATAGGGATTTTAGGCACAAACATACAAGCTTCCAAGGTACCCTATAGAAAAAATGGTTATGTTAGAGATCACTCATCAGTTGACGGTTTACGAAAAAATTCAGAAAGGAAAGAAGAAGTTGGGGTTGAGTTTTCCAATTTCCATAGGCGAGGATCAAGTTAAAATGTTCCCATGCTTCCGATAGATGCCAGGATTAATTGCACTTATTCCATCTGTCGTTATATATAGGAAGGTTGTATTTTGATCCTTATAAAAAAATAAAATCAGCGGCAAGTGCAAGGTATCAACATAGGATGCACCTAGAAGATTTTTGGGTCAATGTTGCAGATGAAAATGAGATTAGGAAAAGGATGTGTTCCAGATTTCCCTTGAGCATCATTAGAGCATGCAAAATATTTCATGTACCTAATCAGATGGTGGAAGATCTGAATTTGATTTAGAAAGGGTATAATCCAGAAAAGGAGAAATTTATTCATCCCTATGACTGGAAAATAAAGGAAATTTCAGATATTGATGCATTGTCAAAACCCATTTTTGGACTTTAAAAAGTTGTGGGTTGAACAAAAATTTGAAAGAATGATTGTATCGAAGGAGGATTGGACATACAAGTTGTTGGGTCATCAACCACTATGGGATGAGAGACTAAAGAAACCATCGGGAGGAAGGATAGAAGAAGGTGAAATCTCATTAAGAATTTGGATCGAAGAAAAGAGAAAGGTGTTGCTCAATAAACACACACAAGGAGAAAGTTGGACCTTAATATTTAAGAGCCTCAGTAGAAGAGGCACAGATTAGGAAATGCACCAGCCTCACCTAGTCGAACTCTGAATTTTTAGGAGATAGACCCTTTTCCCAGAGGAGAAGCAGAAACCAGCGGAAGAAGGTTAGAGCGGGAACATATGACTAGGTCAGTGCAAGATAGAGAAAGTATCAATGCATATTATCTGGCCCAAGGAAGAAATAGGGAACAAGATGTTTCCACTAAGCAGATCCTTAGTGTCATTTTGGAATGAGAAATGATGGAAATGGAATAACTCACGACAAAGGAACAAGTTCCTGCAATAGAAGTAGAAATAGTAGCTTCAAAAACAATGACAGAAAGTCTTGTAGCTGAGGAATAAATTGATGTGAGAGCAGTACAAAAGCAAGAACAATTGATAGCTCAGAATGATCAGGGTGTTTCTATTCCATAATGGATGACACAAAGAATACAAATATGTTAAGAGAAGGAGGTTGACCCGGCAGTTGAATTGCAAGAATTCTTGAATCGCGTCAACCAATCACAGGAAAAAGGAAAAGATAAGAAGTTTGCAAATGTAATCAGAGGGGAATCCAGATCCATAATCCTACAGTTTTAAACTCTGATAGTTGATAAGGAAAAAGATCACATTACTCCCGATGAGTATAATGTGAGGGAGATTGATTTTGGTCATGCCTTCTGAGAGAAGGTATTGGAAGAATTTAATGATTTTGCACAAGAAGTGAAGGACAAGATGAGGAAGCTGGAAGAGAAATACCAGAGGCAGAAGGGAGAGATCAAAGCATTGTGTGACTACATCAACAACCTACCTCATCCGGTGAGGGAAGAGGGTCCAACCTTTTTTCTTCCTCTAGTTGTTCTGGTTGAGTCAGTGGAGAATATAGATAGAATCAGGAGAATTTCTCAAGGAGCAAAAGTTTGGTTCGAGGGCATCCAGAATGAGGCCTACAAGCATGTTGAGGACTTAGTACAAATTTATGATAAGACACTAGTCATCCTTTCCTGGATTCAGTGCATGGAGGAGTCGTGGGAAGATAAGCATATTTATCAGGATGGGAGGATTACAGAATTGTAGGAATTGATGGAGACACCCAGACAGGTACTAATTGACTGTGGGGTCATTAAGGAAGGAGGAGCATATGATTTTACCTAATGGTTTGGCGTAATGATCATGGAAAAGGAAATGTTTGGAAATTTTGTCAAGGAGTCCACTTGATTGAGGGGGATAGTTGAGAATATCAAACAAGAGGTCTCCAACACATTTGCATCATTGGTATCACAATGGTTATTCAAAAATTAGATAATCATAAGCAACTTGAAGATTAAATTGTAAGAGTCCTTTAGATTGAATTTCTTCACCATGGATAACTTTGAGAACTTCTCCACTTTCTCAAATGGCATGCATATAGCTCACGAATTATTGCCAGAATGGGAGAATAGCTTGAGAAAATATGAGCAGGCTATGGTATCTTTGGAATTCAAAGATAAATCAACATCGAGTGTCAGCATGGATGAATTAGAGATATTTTTAGGAAGATTCCAAGCATTCAAGCAGTGAGGTCAAACCTAGGCTATTTTGGGAAAGGATGCATTTTAATTCAAAGTGGGCATGCGTAGTAGTCATTTATTTCACCCCACTCTCTTCTTGGATAGGCATGCATGGTGCACATTTATTACCCACTAAGGTTGTGGATTCTTCTTGGTTCATAAAAGTTGACCTTTGCATTAATGTAGATTTCTTTTTATTTTTCCTAACCCTAATTAGGGCTAAGGTGGTGTTGGTGTTTAAAAAGGTTTATGTTTTGAAAGTTACCAATATACCTTAAGATTGATTTTGAGAGTGGTTAGCTCCAAATATGGGAAGCTCTTCAAGGTAATTGGACCAACTATAGGGACAAGACTGCCCTCCGCACTTTTGGCTCTGTAAAACCAATGCAGGTACACCTAATCCAAGTAACATACAACTCTTTACAATTCCTTATAACTCTGGATTTTAAACAACAAATAATGGTAAGAAAGTACTAAATGCTAACCACACATTCATTGACTATCCATTACCATGCAAGAAATACAACTAATAACCATAACATATGAAATAAATTGAATGGTTTTGATGTTTTTAAAGGGATAGAATATAGCCAAATCTAACTAGACATATATTAGTGTAGAATATACTAGTTCCTGATCAGTGCTTTATCCATTGGGCAACAGAGTCTACTACAAATACAAAACACAAGGAACTAACTATTGTCCAAGATTCAAATCCATAAATATAGATAACCCAGACAAAACACTTCTTATAGGATCCTTATGTAGACAAATCAAAAGAACCTATGTCATATCCAAAGCATAATTTGATTTGATCTTAGATCAAAACTAAGAAATAATGACATATACACAAATAAACTCCATGCAATGAATCATAAAATTCACAATTCAAGAGATAATCACCAAGGAGAGACTTGAATCTAGAATATTTTATTAAGTATAAGGAATCATGCTCCTGTTTCAATCTATTTCAAAACATACACCTGTTCAATAAATGCAAAAGACGGGAAACTTATATTCTATCATCTAAACAATCTGTTATACTCTCACCGGAAAAAGTATTCAACTTAATGCTTATTGTTACTTCCCCAAGTTTCCAGCCCTTCTAAATGATCTTGGAAATCCCTTTATAGAAAAAGGATTGCAACAAGCTTCAGATCATTTAGGGTTAGGGAAAGAACTAAAACCCTAACAACTACAAGATAGCAAAAACTTTGTTATTACAAGATAAAATCTAATTGGAAAGCAAGGCCTTTACAATAACTACAGAGTTGTTCTGATTCGCCAAGTAACCTTTGTCTTTATTAAATAGTAAATTTCTCCTCATTCCTGTTGGAATAATGGAATGGTGTGTACTGAGAGGGGAGGGGTGAATCAGTACCCTTAAAAATTTTTATCGATTAACCATTAGTACTTTATTCTTGCATTACCGACCATTGATGCATTTCTATCTTATGCATGTAATATCAAATCATAAACTTAATTGTATGTAAACATTCATAGAAACATTCATGAAATGTAAGTACACATGACACAAGAATTGGTAACGCAGAAAACCCATGTTAGAAGGTAAAAACTGCGGTGGGGATGAAACCCACAAAGCTTCACTATCTGCAGAATGGAAGGTGTCAATTAAGGCTACAAGTTTGATCACTTCTGATGATCTTACCCTGTTAGGAGTAACATTTTAGACTGGATAGGTCTACTCAGTTAAGAGATTTAGAAACACAGTTAAGTGTGCACTCGGTTAAGAGATTTACATAAGGATCGTTAAATCCACCTTCTTGAAGGATTTCTTCTATTTTCTACACTTGTTAGAATGCAGTCAAAAATACTTATTGACCTGATTATATGCAATCTTGAATTGTTGAGTATAGATCTTTTAAGTTCACAATGTATGTGTATCACCTATAGTGATTGATTAATACCTATGTTCTTCTCGGTAGCCTTGAATCTTGTTCTTCATAACTGATTTCATCTTTTTCTGTTCTTTTGCATAAAACTCTCTATCTAATCGATAGATGTCTGCTGCAGCTACAATCATCATTGTCTGATTGATTTCTACATCTATTTATATAATATATTTACCTAAATAGGTTTCACGCTTTACAATGAAAACTCTATGATCAAAGGTTTACAACTTGACCTTGATCTCCTAGTTTGCATGTTTTCAATCAGTTACACTAATTAAAAAAATTACATATACTTTACTTGTCCCTCAAGAAATGGTTTTAAAGATAAGCATTAAAGATAATTATAAAACTTAATTGTTTTATCTGGCGTGTAGCTCAGATCCACATTTCTCGGAATAAAAGTTGTCTCTCGGTAGACTAGTGCTCTGGTTGCTCTGTAGTCTTTCCTCGGTGATGTCTCTGTAGAAATTTTGCTTCTCAGGTTGCTTTGTAGATTGAGTCGTTGGTTTTCTCTTAGAATCTGTCTGTCAGGTTACTCTTTGAATTGAGTTGCCAGTTTTCTCAGTAAACTATCTGTTGGTGATAGTGCACTTAGCATTTTCGGTGACCTCTATAAACTATTGTGTTGGGTTGCACTATAAACCTGTCTTTCGGTGATCATGTTACCGACAGTTTGAAAACTATTTATTTTGTATACTAATGACAAAATATATTATCCTTTAGGATTATCAATCTCCCCCTTTGGCATTAGTATCAAAAACTGATATGTACAAAACTAGAATGTTCAGTATGTACACCAAAATGTAATATGACTCCCCCTATGTGCATGCCTTGGTATAGTATATGTACATGTTACATTTTCCTTTATATATTTCCTCTTCTATCATTTCCCCCTTTCACCTTATTACTTCCCCATCATTTCTATTATTTTCCCCTTTATCATATCATTTCCCCCTTTTTTTGAAATAATGAAAAAAGTTTTCTTTTACAATTTGTCAAAAATGTGGGAATGGGATTTTTGAATGTCCTCCATTTGCTTCTCCCATTTCTCTTTGAGGTGCTCAATGGTCATGATTTCCAAGGTGAGTCTGGCGTGCATATCATATATGCTCTTTGTAATAGACATCTCCGGGGTTGCAATCAATGTTCTTGCCGAAGTCATATGTTGTTGCAGTAATGTGAGATTTGGTAGGAGTAGAACTTGGAGCTCGGTTACCTCATCTCAGAGTTTGGATTCAGCCTCTTGAATCTCATGTCTCAACCATTTAGATTTTACAAGCTTCTCATAATGCAACTTGAATGCATTGTCATTGGTTGTGAGACCTTGTGCACTTGCCTTAAGATCTTCATCAATTTTGGCCAACTTGTCACTGTGCTCATTAGTGAAAGTTTCTAATGTGCACAACTTCTAAATTAAGTTTACTACTTCTTATATTATCGGTTCTATAGTAGTAACTAATTCAGAAATTGTTACCTTTTGTTATGCCACTTCCTGGTTGATTTTCTCAGTAAGCTTGTAGACACTCCTGCTCAACACGTTCCTCTATTGCCTTGTCTGCATCTACATTCTGTGATGTGATGGTGTTATTAAGAGCTGCTAATTGATCAAGTATAGGTGCACTTTGATCAATATCTGTGTCAGGTACAATATGCAAGAGTATTTCCTTTGTGTTCTCCAGGACTTGTGAGTTCTTGTGCTCCTTTTTGAGCTTGTCATGTATTGTGTTTCTTTTAAAAAGTTCACCATACTTTGTAAGTGACTCTAGATCCAATGTTCTAGGATCATAGTTTGGTATGTCAATTATTTCATCCAATGTGACTGGATTCCTATTTTTCTTCTTCTTCTTTGCAAGAGTAGTGGAAGCACTAGTATGCAGTACCATAGCAAGTTCCTTTTCTTGGTCTGGTGTACTTGGTGAAGGCTTTGGAGGTGTTGTGCCTTTATCCTATTGCTCGGTATTCACCTGTCAGTTGGTTGTAGACGTCTCTACATCAACCTTATCTTTTTCTGCAGCTTTCTCTTCCTCGGTATCCTTGGCATCAATTTGTTTTTCTTCTCCACTTGTATCTTTCTATTCATCAATTGTGATTTTCTGCTCCCCATCACCCGTGTCCTCGGGTATGCTTGCATCATGGTTAGGTGTCTTCTCCTTTTCATATGAGATGATGTTGATAGCTTGTATCAATAAAGGCATTTGACCTGGTATATTGACCTGTGCATTATCCTGTGTTTCCTTTTCCTCTTCTTCTCCTTGATCGGTAGTCATATTTATATTTTCATCATTCGTTACTTCATCTGCAGGATCACCTCCAGTGATATCAATTATAGTTATATCTTTGATTTTGTCATCTGTAGTATCCCTTAATGATTGTAAGATCTGTGGTATTTCATCCATGGCCTTGCTTTCCTGTGTTTTCAAATCAACTAGATTGACATCCTCAGTGTCATTTATGATGATGTGCTCTAGGCTTGCGGTAGCCTGTTTCTCTTCATTGTAAGGGGTCTTGGTAAGAGCTAATACCTTCTCGGGGCTTGTATCCTCTTTAGGTAGGTTAAGTATTTCTCTCCAAGCTTCATCACTTTCGTTGTCAAGCTCTATTAAGATTCCCTGTAATAATTTGTAGGCTCTCAATTTTTCTGAGAGCTTCTTTGAATGCTTCTTCATCATTTCATCAATTTCTTCCATCTTTGACTCGGGTGGCATAATTGTAACTAGGGATCTGTCCCTTATCTATTTTTCATTTTTTAGTGCATATGTCCACCTTGCTGAAATGTTGTCATAAAGTTCTTGTGGCATCATCTTATTAAACTGTACAGGTACATACTTGAATTCAATCGTTGCCTGGATGATGAATTCTTCAATATTTTTTTGATCCTCGAGTTTCAGAGTTAACCATTGTCTAACCTTAGCATCTGATATGCCATCTATTTTGATGATTGATGTTGCAACCTCATCAATTGTCTTAGGAACTTTGTTCTTTTCAGATTGGATTGCTTGTTCACTCTCATCTTGTGTAGTGTCATCTTTGTCCTCTTTACCTCAGATGTATTTTCTTCTTTGCCTCGGTGCTTGTTTCCCAGTTTGAGGCTTTCTCTTATAGGTCTTGACTGTACCTTTCTTCACCGGTAAGAAATTTGCATCTTTGGTAATCTGAATCCTTGTTCTTGATGTTGTAGTAGTCCTTGGTTTCTTTGGTGGTGTTACATCAGATTCTGTGGACTTAGAGTCACTCAATTGTTCACCTTCACCAACGGGTGATTGTCCCTTGGTGACCTCTTGCTTTGAATCTTTTTCATCTACCGAAATTTTCTTCTCAAATGTTTTGATGATTTTGTTCTTCTTTCGGTCTATCTTCTTTACAACTAAGCTTGTTTTGATTCTAGCCTTAGCTTCTTCATAAGTTCCAAATCTTGGTAATGATTTGTCTAGTGGTTCATTCAATAATGCATCAATAGCATTTGTGGCTTGATCAATGTTGATTTCATAATCAAGTGGTGCTAACCATGCTATCCTTGGTATAGCTGGTTTGATCAAGGTGATGTCGGTATCCACTATGAAACATATATCATCCTTATACTTTTCCACCAGTTGTCCAGGTATCCTCATCCTTTTCTGCATTCTATCTTTGAATTTGGTGAAATATGCATCCATAACTGATGTAAATTTGTCCCCTAGTGACTTGATAAATTCACTAATTTGAATTGTTTCTAGTTGGGTGGTGTCCCAATTGATATTACCGACAGATGGGAAAAACTCTTGAAAGTAGAAGAATATACACATGAGGAGTGAACCGAACTTACATGAATTAGATTTTTTTGATCTAATGGTCCTCATGTTCTCCTCTAGTTGCTTCAATAGAAGCTCGGATATGTCCAACTATAATCTCTTCTTCAAAAAATTATGGGTAGTGTCAATTGCTCCGCATGCTATGCTATTTAGTCAGCTAGCTTGGAATACCTTGTATCCCAGTACAAATGCATCGAGCTTCAGTTCTGGATTGGTGATGGAGTTTACCTTTAAACCTCTGCCATCCCATACTGCACCTATCATCTTTCCTATATCGAGGCGGGGAGGATGTTTGAGTGCTTTGACCTTGTCGGTTACTGGATAACCAGTTACTGTGTGTATTACATCCTTGGTGATCAGTTTTGGCTCGTCCAACCACATCTTTCGGTCATGTACCCAGCTAAGAACTATTCGGATCCACTTGGTCTTGAATTCCTTCGGGAACATTAGGGAATTTGTCAACCCTTTTACCTCAATATGTGTATGTTCATCCTTAATGTTTCCATCTCCACAAAGCTTCTTATAAGCTTCTTCAACCTCGAGATCTCCGATCTCTACAACCTTACAGTGGATATAGGCTCGGACATCCTTGACCAGCAAAACCCTAGGTGGTATGCTTGAGAATGCTCCAGCGTCGTCAGGTTGTTTCTCATCTTCCTGATGTCTTCAATGGTATTGTCATTGGAAAAAGTGAAAGTGCTTGACTTTGTCACTCGGTCTCTGCAGTCCTTGCTTAGATGACCGACCCTATGACAATGTAAGCATGTCATTCCGGGGTTAGTCCAGCTTCTAGACTTTCTTGTCTATTTCCTCATGCAGTTTGCAGCTATGTGTCCATATCTACCACATGTTGTGCAACTTGCCCATGTGTTGTAATCCCAAACCTATGAGTTATCGACTCTTTTCGATTGATAAGCATTTTCTTGTTCTTTTGGCTTCCATGCTTTCTTTTTCTTCTTCCTGCATTCAAGAGATGTGTGCCTGTGCATTTTGCAAGTAGAACAATATTTTTCGATGTAGGTTTCCTTCTTTGGTTGTTTCACCTTAGATCTGCATTCATATGCTTTGTGTCCATGCTTGTTACAGTTATAACATTTACCTATGAATGTAGATGTGGATTTGGGAATACCTTTAGCTTTTCTCCTACAAGCATTTGATGTGTGGCCTGGTTTTCCACAGTGATTGCACGACTGCTTCCTTGGTCTTGGATTTGTGTAGAAATCTTTGTGATCAGCTTGGTTAGATGATTCTCCATGCTCGGTATACCCTAGACCAATATTGTTGTTGAGTCTTCTTTGTCCATCCAAAAAATCATCCATTCTTTTTGTACTTTCTTCATCATTTTTTATCATATCATTGTGTTGTTGAATCCTTGCTTCATGCTTCAGTATCTAATTTTCTTCTCTTAGCTCACCAATAGCTTCTAATTTCCCATTGAGTTCTATGTTTACTCGGTTTTCCTCATGACTCATAAGAACTATTTGATTTGTGATCTCATGATGGTGTTCATTAAGTCTCTCTCTCTCTCTCTCTCTCTCTCTCTCTCTCTTGTAGCTTCTCAACGATCTTCCTCCTATCATAAATAGCTAATGTTCTTTCTTGTTCATCTTGTCTAGCATTATTCATAACATCAATCATCCTTACCATCTGTGTCTCTTGACCGATTTGGAGTACCTTTACTTGCTCTATCAGATGTTGATTGATTTCATTCAGACTTGTAATGCTTCCTTCATATTTGTCTGATGTATTGCTAGATGTAGATCCTGATGACTCAAACAAATCAGATATCTCTTCTTCATGATAGTTTGTTTCATTACATCAAGATGCCATAACTTTTCTTTCATCCAGTAGCTCTCTCATCTTGATTCTTGCTTCTTTGTATTTCTCATAGAAGATCTATATCTGCAACTTGTGATTTTCAATATTTTTGTCTAGTTTATACCTTTCCATTGCATGACCTTTTCTCTCAAGTATTTAAACTTTTCAAAATAAGAGATCTAGCTCTAATACCAATTGTTGGAATAATGGAATGGTGTGTACTGAGAGGGGAGGGGTGCATTAGTACACTTAAAACTTTTTATCAATTAACCATTAGTACTCTGTTCTTGCATTACCGACCATTGATGCTTTTCTATCTTATGCATGTAATATCAAATCATAAACTTAATTGTATGTAAACATTCATGAAATGTAAGTACACATGACACAAGAATTAGTAACGCAGAAAATCCCTGTTAGAAGGTAAAAAATGTGGTGGGGATGAAACCCACAAAGCTTCACTATCTGCAGAATGGAAAGTGTCGGTTAAGGCTACAAGTTTGATCACTTCTGATGATCTTACCATGTTAGGAGTAACATTTAGACTGGTTAGGTCTACTCGGTTAAGAGATTTAGCAACACTGTTAAGTGTGCACTCGGTTAAGAGATTTAGCAACACTGTTAAGTGTGCACTCGGTTAAGAGATTTACATAAGGATTGTTAAATCCACCTTCTTGAAGGATTTCTTATATTTGCTACACTTGTTAGAATGCAGTCAAAAATACTTATTGACCTAATTATATGCAATCTTGAATTGTTGATTACAGATCCTTTAAGTTCACAATGTATGTGTATCACCTATAGTGATTGATTAATACCTTTGTTCTGCTCGGTAGCCTTTAATCTTGTTCTTCATAACTGATTTCATCTTTTGTTGTCCTTCTGCATAAAACTCTCTGTCTGATCCATAGATGTCTGTTGCGCATACAATCATCATTGTTTGATTGATTTCTACATCTATTTATACAATATATTGACCTAAATAGGTTTCACGCTTTACAATGAAAACTCTATGATCAAAGGTTTACAACTTGACCTTGATCTCCTAGTTTGCATGATTTCAATCAGTTAGACTGATTAAAACAATTACATATACTTTACTTGTCGCTCAAGAAATGGTTTTAAAGATAAGCATTAAAGTTAATTATAAAACTTAAGTGTTTTATCTGACATGTAACTCAAATACACATTTATCGGAATAAAATATGTCTCTTGGTAGACTGGTGCTCGGGTTGCTCTGTAGTCTTTCCTTGGTGATGTCTCTATAGACATTCTGCTTCTCGGGTTTCTTTGTAGACTGTCATCGATTTTCTCTTAGAATCTGTCTATTGGGTTACTCTTTGAATTGAATTGTCAGTTTTCTCAGTAAACTGTTTGTCGGTGATAATGCACTTAGCATTTTCGGTGACCTCTATAAACTGTTGTGTCGGGTTGCACTATAAACCTGTCTTTCGGTGATCATGTTATCGACGGTTCAAAAACTGTTTCTTTTGTATACTAATGACAAAATATATTATCCTTTAGGATTGTTAATTCCTTCCTGTGCAATCTGATCTGCAGCTGCCAAACTTTTTGGGATGTGGAGAACTGTCCTTTAGGGTTAATAAAAAATCCTGCAAATCTAATCAGAAACCCTTAAAAAATACTTCTTAGCATTAATGTACTTTAAACTGCCCAATTTCTATCCAAACAGCATCCCAGGACTACATAAATACAACCCAGAAGATCAGATCGATAAATTTATTGCTTTGTCATATAAGACACAATCAACCGCTTGAAAACCCTAAGAAATACATTTGAATATTTGAAAATCCACTCCAATGGCTACACCTGGCATGGAATTCATCATCAGCGATCGAGTTTTAAACTTTAAATCAACTTTAAAATGGAGTCGTAGATCTTTTTTAAAATACCCGCGAGCCAACGATCAGATTTAGACACGCGTTGCTCCGTCGAGATGCCTTAATGACTAGCATCCTTGCATCTTCGCTTTAAGGAAAAGCGTTGGTCGTTCAATGAAAATCAATTAAACTGTATGTTAACCTACCCCTGGCTTCGAAACTGCAGGTCCCACTAACCAGGTTGGACATATGGTGAGCGGTCGCAAAGCCTCAAAGACTAAATAGAGATCATCTTTTATTCGAGGCTTAACACCCACCACACGATTAAACCATATATGCTCTACCTTTACCAAGATCTAAGATGCAACATGGAAGACGGTCGTGATGCTTCGATCAATAACCTTCATGCATCTTTTATTTCAAGGATTTGCGCCAACCGTTGGATGAAAAGAATTTGACGGTTCATGAACCTGTCGCTACATACTTTTGAAGATGCTAACCTCACAATCTCAGAATAGACAGGTGACACCGCGTTGTGATGCCTTGAAGACTTAAACTTTGATCAACTTTCCTTCACGAGATATTGATAACCGTCAAATCTTCTGAGATCTGACTGTCCTTTTAATCTTTGTAAGCCCGACCACTTTCCACGTATTGGCTTGTCACGAAGCCTTGAAGACTAATTTCCTTGCACCTTTTCACTAAGCCTTAGCGCCCACCGTAGATGATATCAGATTTGACGGTGCTGGAAGATGGCCACTAACTGTTAAAGGACGCTGACCTCACGATCTCAGGATAGACAGGGGGCACCAAGTAGCAATGCCTTGAAGCATAAAGTGTCTTCATCTTGCGATCAAGGAAATACGCCCGCCGTAGGATTAAGATAGACCTGCTCGACATATGCAAAGCATAAAGTATGTTGGGGACAAAACTTAGGAAAACATTTTGGGAACCCCGCTTAGGACTTAGGGAAAATAGATGGCCCCACCGCTGACGACTTAAAGGACATGAAACTTAAGTGACTTAAGTAACCAAAAAGTAACATCATTTTATAACATGTTTTAAGGACTTAGGGTTTTTGCATAAAATGAACCAAGGTTTAAGCACAGATTCATTAGGGTTTAGGGACCGGTGCATAAAACATGGCATAAATGAAGCAAGACTCAGAGCTATGGGAAAATTTTTGACAATGCTAACAAGTGGAAAAATATGGGCCATCGGTTATTATTTTAATATGAGTCACTCATTGTAACTACAGACCTATATGAAGGCCTCACTACTCTTTTGTAAGTAGTGGAATTTGGAGATTTTTGCTAAGAGCTATTGAGACAATAAAATTTTCATTGAACTTTGGTGATTATTTAGTGTGTCTTGAAGCTTGCTTGGTTTCATAATTCCCTCATTTAGATTAGGTTGTTAGATAAAGTGTTGTGATTGCAATGGAAAATATGATGGTGTTTTGATGGATTCCTTTTAGTTCGTACTTTTGACGTTTTGCTGATTGTAAATCATTGTGCAAAGTTAGCCTAAACCACATTCCTATGTATGCTTAACTTCTATCATTCACACACATTGTTTTTTCTGATGGTGTTTGTGGTTATGTGAAAATCAGTTGCAGTAACCGTTGAAGATTGCATCAGTTCACGTGTAGTTGTAGTTTAACTTGGCCAAGCGGAGCTCAATTACGTAGGAATTTGTCCATCAATGTACTCTTTGTTGCTATAATTACCCTTACCATTAGGATATAATTTATGAACCCTATTCTCCTTTGCCTTCCGCATATTCTATGAAAACCCAAAAAAAATTGTGTTTCGTTGTAAAATCTATCAATAGCTCTCATCTATAGTATGATTTAAAAACAATTTCAAGTTTGCAAACGTAAGGCCCCTCGTGATTATCAGCAAATCACATCAACCATTGATCTTATCCACGGTCAAGAATTGACATTAAAGGAACCTTGGAATTCATTGTGTGATCTTTCGCAATCTTAGCATACTGACAATTTTGATCAAGAGAGGATAAGATATCTCAATATTTTGTTCTACTATTTGGTGAGTCATAAAACGCACATCAATAGGAAGCAGTCACAAAACTAAAGAAAATACTGGAAGAGTGTTGAATTACAAATTTTCTTCCTTAGTGTACCTATGCTCTCTGAAATAATGGTAAGAGTTTTGAAATAATATAGCAATACTGAAAAGTATTATCTTACCATTCCCATCATATTGTTGTGCTATTTACTTGTACGGAATTGTATCCTTCATAGCCGAAGCGGCACAATCCTTATAGCACAAGGGCTAACACTCATCAACACACCAAGTCTAAACATGATAACATAACAATCCCACTAGGGGAGGGCATTTTGGTTTTTCTTGTTTGGTTGGAAACAATTGGATTAAATAGATATCAGCATTTGTCTTTTTATAGTAGATTATAATATTATGAGAGAGCATACATCAAAACAAAAAAATATTCTTTAACTAAAGAGCCATGAGTACCAAGATTCATACCGTCGAAGTCGCCCAGGACTTAAACCTAGCCCAGTTGCACCTCAGCAGAATTTGAACCTCGACGGATGGTGTAATTAAGGAATGTACCATCATACCCACCAATTGAACTAAAACCTTTCAGTCATTCAAGTATTTTCTCCACAAGTGATACAAAGAAAATCGACAAGCCTCTTCTCTAAAAAATGGTCCCATGGCTGACACATCTATTCTACTACATTGTTAGCCAACAATGTCAAAGATAAACTATTTAAATTCCATATAGTTATCATTTAGTGTAAAATTCTCCTGAAATATATCAAGGAGCACTAAAAATTTCTTACCCCCTATAAGTTACCCATCACTAAAATTTCCCTTCCAGGTAAAGTGTACTTTGCATTTAGGGAAAACTTCTATGTTTTGTAGTTTTAAACTTTGCACAGGTTAAATGGAACCAACTGAAGTAAAAAATAGTTGCACAATCCCCCTCCTTGGGACTTATGATCAGAAAACAATCCAAGAGTGTCCAGATGGTGTGGGCACAAGCAATAATGGAAAATATCAAAAATATAATTTTTCGGTATTTTCTATATTTTAGTAAATGGCATTTTCAGGTCTTCGAAGTATTTTTGGATTTGAAATTTTGGATGGTCCTTTATGAGTGTTGTAGGCAGACTCATAAAGGACTAAAACTATAGCTCTTGGAGACTTTTCCAACGGTGAAAACGGTTCGCAGTTTTGAGCCTTGAGCGAAAAGTTATGGCTTTTCAAAGTTGGACTATATTTTTATATAATATTTTGACATTTTTTATAGTTTTTGGATTTCTTTTTGTGATAAATATTCCATATTGTTCATTTTCAATTCCAAGGGGATTCTAGTGACCCTTGGGATCTCATAAACTTTAATGTAGAAACAGATTTTCAAATGAAAGGGAATCACTTTTGGCTTGCATCAATTCTTGTTGAATTTTGTTGTTCTTGTAACAGGTTTGTCAATACGGCAGGTTATACACCAGGTATTGTACTCTGAAACCATAATTTGGATCAACTTCTGCCTAAATGTGTTGACGCTCATCATGGACCAAAGATAAAGTGTGACATCAAAGGCTGAATATCTACTAGGGTTAAATATATGACACAATTCCCAAATTTTTCATCCCAAGTAGGTGTCAAACATAGAGATTGGTACCTTGAGTCTTTTGGATATATATCAGGTGTTAAATCTGTGCATAGATGCATCTGTACTGGTTTATATTTGTTGGTAATGTTTCATTATTTTTATGTCATTAGATGTCCATGAAGATAGTTAAGTTCCTCCAAACTCTGCGATGTTAATGTATTAATCATTAGGGATTTATTGGTTAGTTTCTATGTCTCAGTTTTGGCAGTTTTTCTATAACAGTTGAACTATTCTATCACTGCCTTATTTATCTACTCTTTTTACATTAAGATACAGTTTGAAATCCTTTAGAGAAGCAAGTTGGTTGGATGAAGTTATGATTGTGTGCTTGTGAAGAACAGATGAATGTGTGTGGAGGAGTTCCACTATAGATAAGAATGGTACCCATTTGTATTTATCAGGACGGACAAAATTTGTTGATGTGCTGAAGATTGTTGTTGTGTGAAGGAGTTCCACCATAGATAAGAATGGTTCCCCATTTGTATTTATCAGAAGGAAGGACGAAATTTCGAAATTTGTTAATGTATCTGATCACTGATTTTTTGTCTCTGGGTGAGATATAATGTTTGTTGACCCAGCAAATTTTCTATTTTGTTGGCTGATTTAAGGTGCACTGTTCCTGCTTACTCCTGCCCGTCATACCATGGATATTTTTGTTCCCTGTTTGACTGCTGCGTGAGAAGAATCCATCATGTAAGTGCATATAAATCAGTCTTTTGCTATTAAAAAACTGTATTCACAAGGAAATGTCATGTGTGCGAAGAGAAACGTTTGCCACAGGAGGTTTATTTTTTCATTTACGATGAAATATTCAATCTTGAGGTAATAAAAGCAGTCGAAGTAAGTTGTTTGCCACCATGATCAAGGTATGAGAAGATATTTTCTTTGTTGTAGGTTACAATTTTTTTAAAAGTATGGTGGGAGTCATCGAACAGTGTATGCACACAAAATGGAAAGCAGAGATAGTTTCAAATTCAAATTTATAAATTCTGAGCGTGTCACATAAGAATATTTTTTTTAATCTACAAAGGAGACAAATTTGCAATGTGATATTACAAGTTTTGGGAGTAATTAGGTCGTAATTGATGATATAAGGTGTGTCAAATTATTTATTTTCTTATCTACCATCGTGTCAACATTCTACAATGATGGCATCTTGTCTCTACAAGTTCATGTAAGCACAATAGAAAAGGCAGAATTAATATCTGAATGTTGGAGCCAGTATAAACCTCTGTTTGGAGACAGTATAAACCTCTGTTCATGCAATTTTGTAACCAATATATATTGTTGAGAAAAGAACTTAATAGGTTACAAAATCAATTAGGAATCACACAATAGAAATAGGTTGAGCAAGATGTGCCTTCTTGTGGCATTTCAACAAAGCAAGTACGTAAAACCAAAAAGTTGAAGAAAGGTGTTGTGTCACTAAGGCAAAATGTTGTGTCTAAACAAAAGCATAAACCTATTGAGTCAAAACTTGGTACTTTAACCAAACCCTCAAACCAAACCCATTGTGAGAGTTTGGGAATCTCATAAAACCAAATAGAGGAAAATATGGGTTTGGTTACAAACGTTTTGATGGCTCTTATGTTCTAGAATACTCTAAACTCATAAAATTTGTATCAGGGAATCAATCTCAGTTAACTTTAAATTTGATGGTGATTCTTGTGAAGTTCAAAAATCTAAACATGAATCAATCTCAGTTAACTTTAAATTCGATGGTGATTCTTGTGAAGTTCAAAAATCTAAACAAAAGTAAAAATACATTTTATTAAATCCAATAATGTCCAAATGTGTTCTTATTGTGGACGTCAAGGTCATCTTTCTAACACTTGCTTTGATCTACACTATTGTTCTTCCTGTGGTCAACATACTCATGATTCATTTCATCGCTTTCAAAAGTAAGTGCAAAAACCTATGTTATAGTTTGTTGATCCTTTGTTTGAACCAATACTTGGGAAGACATCAGATGCTTCTCTAGATATTGCCATTGTGACATTATTGGAAAAGATTCAATTAGATGCTCCAAATAAAGGCTAAGTCTATGTTAAGTGTTGTTGAAGCTGCTACTGGTGATGACAATGATGTTAGTAATGCTACTGTATTCCAGACTTGTAGATACATTTGCAATAATTATGATGATGTTGGTCCTTTCTAATGTATTCCACCTATTTGAGGCTATGGAGATAACAATGTTGCCTCTTGTTTAGTAACTCTATCAGGGAGATCATGTTAATATTTTCCCCTCTCATCTGCCAAAGGGGTGAATATTGTATATATGTCAGATTCAAATGAAGACACCTTGTGATTGGTTTGGTGATTACAATTCAATGTTGATCGCACCCAATATGTGCTATTTCAATGATGATACAGAGTTGTTCAAGATTGATAATTACTGATTCCTCATATTGACCACTAAAGTTTGGTCATTCTACCAAATTGCAACATGGACAATACAAGTCCCGATTTGAGAACTGTCAAAGCAACAAGCTCATTAATCAAAATTTGAGACCCGTCGACATAGCAGACTCAATTATATAAGTTTGAACCCTATCAAGGTAACAGCATTACATAAACAAATTTCAAGATCTATCATAGTAACAGGATTTCTAAAAAAGCTTCAGATCAGCATGCAAATGTTTCCACCAAGTGCTTGGCCAAGAGAAGTTTGAGTAGTTCAAAATACTGCTTGATTTCATGATAACCCCTTCAGATTAAGGGGGCATGTTAATGTATTAATCATTAGGGGTTTCTATGTTTCAATTTTGATAGTTTTTTCTATAACAATTGAACTGTTCCACGGCTGTCTCATTTATGTACTCTTTTTACATCAAGTGACATACAGTTATACCTTGTCATTTTTCCACTCTATTGAAATCCTGGGCCTAACATGCAAGTCATGGTGTGCGTTGATTTCTTTCAAGATATAATTGTCTTTAGTTCAATATGCAAAATGCAAGAACCACTCTATGAAAAATACTGGTTTTGTATATAATGAAATCATAGGACAGTGACCTTTTTAGATGAATAGAAAACAAATCAAAGTCTAAGCTAATTTTTATCAACTTAGTTAGAATTTATACGAAGCTTTCATGCAGAAGTTATTGTAATATGACTATGGGTTGTTCCATCCTCCATTCTAATCCATGACTTAAGTTCAAAATTTTCTTCAACCAACTCCAAAATTCTAGCCCCTCTTGCCCAACTACCATAACCTCCATAACCAGTGTGCCGAGCAAAACAAAGCCACAGGTTCTTACATGGGCAGCACCAATCCAAACCATGGTTATGACCAACAAATACAGCCTGCATATACCAATAGACATAAGAGCTCTTAACAATAATTTGACATAATGATAAAAGCAATGAAATAAGCTCATCTATGCCTCATTTGCTTCATTTTATTTTTTTCTATTTTCCGGTTCCATTGCTTATCCAGAAGAGAATTAATGAGAGAAATATGCATCCTTTAAGATACATCATGATACTGTTTCTTCGTCTCAAATCTAACCTAAACATAAATCTTTAACAGAATGTCATGTAAACAGTAAAACTAAAAAGACTGATCCTTAATACATGTAAATTATCTCAGCAATGAAATGTGCCCTATCCCACTCAGACAGAAAATATAAATGCAGCAGGAACGGCAAAAGATCAAACCCTCAGAATTTAATATATAGTTCCATACCTTAACTGATGTTCTATTTGTCAAGATATCCATAATTCCCCATTCAGCTGTTTGGGAAGCAACTCGCTCTAGGTTTAATGAGCCAACACATGGATCCTTGATTGGGGTGCCAACACGAGGGGCAATTTCTTTGTAGGCTTGACTAGGTATATGCCAAAAGACAATTTCCGGAGTCCTGCAATCCGTAACAGCAGGCCTCTGTTATAACTGTTTCGCATGTTTTTACTAGAAATGCTTCCAATTGCTCATCAGATCTAGGAAGTATCCTTACAATCTAGTCTGCATTTTACATCAGAAAAATATCATTCACTACCTCTAATCTTATCCAAGAAAACCTTTTTACTCAATAAATTTATCCAACTTTTTCTAAAAATCAATAGCCACAAATATTTGCCATCCTACTTCTAGAAAACATTAAAAAAGTGTTGTACAAGCGTCAACTAATGGCTAGAGTTGACATATTCAAAGCCACTCAAAAGCAGAGGCCCTTCAGAAAAAGGGCTTGCATATTTAAACCCTTTAAGAGTGCTCAATGCGAGTAATATCCAACAAGCCAGATAATGCATTTCTATGCATATCACCTCAAGCTAAGAAACACTTCTATAACCTGTTATGTGCAAGTTGAATGAAGCCCGATATCCTAGAGGAGTTGAACATTACAAAAGAAACATAACATTCGAGCATATTGTCATCTAAATGCCTTATCAGTAAGAGATTGGGTTTGCTTTTGCATAGCTGTTCTTTACCTTGAGTTGGGGTTTTTTCGGACTGCTGTTTTCTGGAACCATTTTGCTTGATTTTTGGAAATTACTTCAGGGTAAGAACCACCACCTGAATCTAAGAAGTATAACAAGGCTGCTGGTGATTTAGGATGCCTATAAGAAGCAATCTCAAGCACATAGTTTGAGACACTGGGCCAAAGACTTTTAGGTCCATATGATGAGTGAGACAAACTTTGTTGCGCATCCATCTCTAATAAGTCAACACGGGATGTCTGTTGGAAATAGCAGTCGGTCATTTGTTCAACTCCTGGTGCAGAAACAATGGTATATAAGTTAAACTTCTTTCCTTCTCTTGATATATTAATCCCGACAATGCCTTCCAAAATCTATCCAATACATAAACACGTTACAGACAAGACATAAAAGAGTGGTTAATTTGGGGATCTTGCTACAACAGTTTGATGAGTAGAACAAAATCAGGACATTTGACAGACTGGAGACCAGTTAAAGTTGCAGATTTCTACAGTCAAAATAGAACCTGACAATTTTAAAAGCCCTTTATTTTTTCTAAGAAAAGTAAAATGTATTTCATGTGTAGAACAGGGGCACTCAGTACTCCAGAACACAGGTGATATTTAAGATTTTAGGCATATGTACAATCCATTAGTATATTTACCATTTTGTGAAAAACAATTGTTAGTGACATCTACGTTATGCATTGGACTCCCCTAACAACATAAAACCATTTCAACAGCCCCGAAACTAAGAATCAAAATCAATAAGAAATATAGAATTACAACCACCCATGGGCTTTGAATTGCAGATAAATAATCCTAAAATTAAAGTTTGTAAGTATTATGGGTACGCATAAAAATTTGACAGTACCTGTTGCCAAAGAATAATCCGGACACTGAATGCTTGGCAATCCAAAGCTTCCAAACCATTCATCAGGCCATTCAAATGCCATGTCGTCATGGTTACCAAACACAGAGGCCCAAGGAATGTTCCTGCTCCTAGTGGGTGAAATGGCCTGCTCCCAGTACTTGGTTGCATTCCTGATAGGCAGATTGTTGGCTGTGATAACATCTCCAAGATAAACCACAAAATCTGGAATACCAATTGCAGGCTAAAAGTTTAAATCCATTTTCAAGAATTAATGATCCCATATATAGACTACATTTTCTGAAACACCCAATTCCTGCTAAAGTTTTCATTTGTTTACAAATTTACAGAGTACCATGAACTCATAAATGTGAGATACACAAAAGACGCAAAACCACCATTGTAATTAGATTAAGCCACAAATTTTGAGTTTTCTGATGAACTTACAGCTATGTCACATATATTCCAAGGTATTCAGTTACTGTTAATATGTATTAGCACCTTTTTTTATTTATTCAAACCATGACCTCTGATAAAGTAGCAGATAAACCACAAATGTGCATTCAAACTATTAAGAGTTAAAACTAAACCTTAGGCAATATTTCCCCAAAAAAAACGTTCGGAAACGCCCAATCACCCCTTTAATGTTTTGGTTCACATTCAAATCCACCTGTATCACTGACTCTGGTAAAGAGCTACATAGACCATGCATATGTAATCAAACTATAAAACACAAATATTACAGGTTACTTAAGCGATAGATTCTAAAATGGCTGATAAATTCTGAAATGCGCGGCTATCTGAATAAACTATTAAAATTTAAGAAGTCAATTCTAGGCAAAATTTCCCAAACATTTTGAAATGCCTAATCACTGTTTTTGTGTTTTCATGCACTTTCAAATCCACCAGTACCACTAACTGTAATAAGGAGCTACATACTCAGACCATACATATGTAATCAAACTAGGAAACACAAATATTATAGGCAATTTAAGCCATAAATTCTAGAATGGCCATAAATTCTGAAACGTCCGGCTACCAGGCTTTCATTGCTTTCAGTCTAACAATAAGTGTCATACTCTGAAAAAGTATTAGAATTATAATTACAGAGATTGTAATGCAGTATTTCCTGATATGCCAAATAAACTTTCTTAGAGCTGCAAACTCTGAAATTTCAAATGACTGCTTACACATTTAAATTGCCCATGAAAATACTAGACAAAATGAAGATATATATTCATTAAAAATCATAAATTAAGAATCAAGAGCTAGTAAACGAACTAGATATTTTGCAAAACATCACCTGGGTTTTCATCGTCTAGCACAGTGGACATAACCCTACTGGACTTCACGTCTTGCAGGGGACCCCAATCTGTCCATGCATTTTCACCATAATGTAAATCTGCAAAAATTGCAATTCTAAAGCTTGAATTGGCAGAAGCAAAACCCAACTTTTTTTGAGCGTGTGCATTTGCTACAAAAATTACACCAAGAATTAGCAGCAAAGGAAAACATACAAGCAAGATCTTAATGCACATTTTATGTTTTATGGTAGAATTCATGCCTATGGCAATAGATCAAATTAACTTGAGCTTTTTCGAAAGAGATAAGCAAAGGTATTTAGGGGGGTTGAGCAGGAATATTTACTCCACCTAATTCTGTCACGATGTCGTATTCTTTCTTCTCAGATGCATTATACCAAGGGATATTATCCTGGATCTGTAATATTAAGTGTTAGTTTATCCGGAATATTCTTAAAATATCCTGGATAATATTAAGTGTTGGTTTATCCGGAATATTCTTAAAAATATATCCTGGATTATTATGGGATTTTTCCCACTTAAGTTGGAAGCTGGTACCATAGGCTAACTACCCACGAAGAGTTTTAATTTAAAATTTATGTATAAATTAATAAAGTAGGGCTGAGGGTCCGAGAGTGATGTGGGTCATTATAGTTGGTATTGAAGATCTCGGATCCATCATTAATTTTTTTTATCAGTAAGGTAAAAGGTCGTAGTTAGAGAATTATATTGATATATAAAATTACAGATTATAGACTATAGACCTGGTTTAAAAGAGCGGTAGGAGGGAAGAACCAGGTAAACAAAACTTCTTGTCATTGCTCCCAAACGACCAAATAACAACCTGTAAGTCTAATCAAGTTGACAAATATATGCACTCCACAAATGGAATGACACAAGTCATGGTTAAATCCCATCACCTATATGACATTCTTGAGCCAGCCAGAAAATTAGAATCTAAACCTTGAAATAAATGTGGCCATCCAGTCAGAGCATGACTGCAAGTTATAAGCTTCGCTTAATGAAGGCTAGCTGATACAAAAGAATCCAAAATATAAAACACATTCAAACACACCCATCCATGGCCCCCGAGCATCATGGACCAGAGGATGCCTCAGCTTATTTGAATTTTATTAATTCAAAGTCACCACATACAAGCCTCGACAAATTTGAGTTTGTAGGATCATCATACATGGTATGATTTGACCAGAAACCAATTGCTTACCTATTCAATATGATAGGGTCAGAGACAGATGTTGCATCAAACCCCCAAAGAAACCATCAACGAACGTCGATACAAAATTGAGACCAACCTGACTATTGGAATAATGGAATGGTGTGTACTGAGAGGGGAGGGGTGAATCAGTACCCTTAGAACTTTTTATCAGTTAACCTTTAATCCGTTAATAATCAATTCCTTGCATTACCGACTATAGATGTTATTCTATCTTATGTATGTAATATCCAATCATAAGCTTTATTTGCATGTAAACATTCATAGAAACATTCATGAAATGTAATGACACATGACACAAGATTTGGTAACGTAGAAAACTCCTGTTAGAAGCTAAAAACTGTGGTGGGGATGAAACCCACAAAGCTTCACTATCTGCAGAATGGAAGGTGTTGATTAAGGCTACAAGTTTTACCCTGTTAGGAGTAACATTTTAGACTGGTTAGGTCTACTCGGTTAGGAGATTTAGCAACACTGTTTAGTGTGCGCTTGGTTAAGAGATTTACAAAAGGATTGTTAAATCCACCTTAAAGGATTTCTTCTATTTGCTACACTTGCTAGAAGTCAAAAATACTTATTGACGTGATTGTATGCAATCCTGAATTGCTGAGTACAGATCCTTTAAGTTCACAATATGATGTATCACCTATAGTGATTGATTAATACCTATGTTATGCTCGATAGCCTTGAATCTTGTTCTTTATAAATGATTTCATCTTTTGTTGTCCTTCTGCATAATACTCTGTATCTGATCCATATAAGATGTGCTCTTCGGCTACAATCATCATCACATCAAATTATTCTGATTGATTACACATCTATTTATATAATGAATTGGCCTAAATAGGTTTCACGCTTTACAATGATAACTCTATGATCAAAGGTTTACAAATTGACCTTGATCTCCTAGTTTGCATGTTTACAATTAGTTAGACTGATTAAAACAATTACATATGCTTTACTTGTCCCTCAAGAAATGGTTTTAAAGATAAGCTTTAAAGCTAAATATAAAACTTAAGTGTTTTATCTGACGTGTAACTCAAATCCACATTTCTCGAAATAAAACTGTCTCTCGGTAGACTGGTGCTCGGGTTGCTCTGTAGTGTTTCCTCGGTGATGTCTCTGTAGACATTCAGCTTCTCGATTTGTTTTGTTAGACTGTCTATCTGTTTTCACTGTGAACTTGTCTGTCGGGTTCCATCTGTGAACTTGTCTGTTGGTTTACACTATTAAGTGCTATGTCGGTGATAGTGCACTTATCATTTTTGGTGACATCTGTAAACTGTTGTGTCGGGTTGCATTATAACCTATCTTTCAGTGATCATGTTACTGACGGTTCCAAAACTGTTTCCTTTGTATACTAATGGAAAAATATGATCATCTATCTCCCCGTTTGACATTAGTATCAAAAAATTGATATGTGCAATATTAAAATGTTTAGTATATACACCGTGTATTTTACCTTGTCAATATGACTCCCCCTATGTGCATGCCTCAGTATAGTATATATACATGTATATACACTTGCCTTTATACATATATTTCCCCCTTTCACCTTATCACACCAAATCATTTCTCCCTTTCACCTTATCTTCTCCTTTTATCATATCAATTCCCCCTTTTTTATAATAATGACAAAGGTGTCATACTTACAATTTGTCAAAAATGTGGGAATGGGATTGTTGAATGTCCTCCATTTGCTTCTCCCATTGTTCTTTTAGGTGCTCAAGGGTCACAATTTCCAGGGTGATTCTTGCATGCATATCATATATACTTTCTGTTACAGACATTTCCGCGGTGGCAATCAATGTTCTTGTCGAAGTCATATGTTGTTGCAGTAATGTGAGGTTAGGTAGAAGTAGAGCCTGGAGCTCGGTTACCTCATCTCTAAATTTGGAGTATGCCTCTTGAATCTCAAGTCTCAACCTTTTTGTTTCCATAATTTTGTTATAATGCAACTTAAATGCATTGTCTTTGGTTTTGAGACCTTGTGCACTAGCATTAAGATCTGCATCTATCGTTGCAATCTTTTCACTACTCTCCTTAGTGAATTTCTCTATGGTGCATAACTTTTGAACTAAGGTTATAACTTCATAAATAATTGGTTCCAATGTATTGACTAGTTCAGATAGCTTTACCTTGTTCTCTGCCACTTCTTGGTTAATTTTCTCTGTCAATTTGTATTGGTACTTCTTCTCTGTGCATTCTTCTATTGCCTTCTCTGCATCTACATTCTGTGATGTGACGGCGTCGGTAATAAGTGCTAATTGATCAAGGATAGGAGCATTTTGGTCAATGTTGGTATCAGGTACAATCTGCAATAGTATATCCTTAGTTGTTTCTAGTACCTGTGTGTCCTTGTGCTCCTTTTTGAGCTTATCTTTTATAGCTTTCCTTTTACAAAGTTATGCATACTTTGTAAGTGACTTTGGATCCAATTTCCTCGGATCACAGGTAGGTATTTTTATTATCTCATCCAGGGTGACTGAATTTTTATTCTTTTTCTTCTTCTTCTTTGAAAGTGTAGTGGAGGCACTTGTATGTAGTACCATAGCAAGTTCCTTTGCTTGGTCTGATGTACTTGGTGAAGGCTTTGGAGGTGTTGTGCCTTTATCCTGTTGCTCTGTATTTACCTGTCAGTTGGATATAGATGTCTCCACATCAACCTTATCTTTATACGCAGTTTCTCCTCTAGTATCCTTTGGAGTGGGATCACCTTGCTTCTCTTCTTCACCTAGATCTTTCTACTCTCCATCTATTTCTTTCTGTTCTTCATTTATGTTTTTTTTCTCCTTTTCACCCTTATCCTCGGGTATGCTTGCATCATGGTTAGGTGACTTTTCCTTTTCTGAGATGATATTGATAGCTTGTATCAATAAAGGTATTTGTCCTAGTATCTTAACCTATGCAGCCTCCATTGTTGTGTCCTATTCCTTGGTTTGTTCGGTGGTAATAGTGACATCTTCATCTGCCTTTACTTCATCGGTAGGATCACTTCCAGTGATATCTATTATTGTCACATCTTGGATTGTGACATATGTTGTGTCTCCTAATGACTGCAAAATCTGTGGTATGTCATCCATGGTCTTGTTTGTCTGTGTTGTTAGATCAACTAGATTGACATCCTCAGCATCATTTACTAAGATGAGTTTAGGGTTCAATGTTGCCTCTTTCTCTTCATTGTGAGGCTTCTCGGTAAGTGCAAATACTTGCTCGGGGCTTGAATTCTTCTTAGATGGATTGAGTATTTTTCTCCAAGTATCATCACTTTCTTTGTCAAGCTCTATTAAGATTCACTGTAGTACTTTGTAGGCTCTCAATTTTGCTGAGAACTTCTTTGAATGCTTCTTCATCATTTCATCAATTTCTTCCATCTTTGACTTGGGTGGCATAATTGAAACAAGGAATCTTTCTCTTATCTGCTTCTCAGTTGTCAGTGCATATGTCCACCTTGTTGATAGGTTGTCATTAAGTCCTTGTATTGGTACATATTTGAATGTGATCATTGCTTGAATGATTACATCTTCAATCTTCTTCTGATCCTTGGGTGATAAGGTTAGACATTGTCTAACCTTAGCATGTGATATGCCACCTGTGTTGGCGATTGATGCAGAAACCTCATCAATTGTCGTAGCATCTTTATTCTTTGTAGGTTGGAGTGCTTGTTCACTCTCATCTTGTTGGAAATGAGTTGAGTAACTGAGAGGGGAGGGGTGAATCAGTTACCACAAAAGATTTTCATGTCCCTTAGATGTCTTAAACAAACTTATCACTGTTACTCAGTTAACATAGATATTCTACTGTCATTGTTTTTCACTCTTCTGAAGTGAGCCATGTTAGGAGCCAACCCTGTTAAAGGTTACAATAATGCACTGTTAGGTGTGACCCTGTTAGAGGATTTAATCACCCTGTAAGGAGTGACCTTGTTAGAGGTCTTCAAACACTTCAATGTAGAAATGTCACTTTGTGAGAGGATTTACAAAAGACTGTTAAGTCTACTCTGTTAAGAGATTTAGATCACTGCTACAATAGTTAGAGAGTAACAATGGATTGACCTATTTTGATAAGCAACTATCTTTGTTGATTCAGATCTCTGCTCTGGCTTTAAACACTTGATCCTCACTGATCAAATATTTTGTTGCAGCTCTGTATGTTTTTTTCTCAATCAAAATCCCATCCGATTTCACCTCCACACTTCATATCACACACACACACACACACACACACACACACTTATTCAATCCAAAATTGACCTTATATAAATATGATAAGCCTTGTCAAGTCGGCCTTAATAACCTTCCAAATAATCAATAAAACTTAACTCTGTCGGTTGCATATAACCAATTAAACATAAAGTATAAATTGTTGTTAGTTGGATGACACTAAATATCTAACTCAGTTAATACTAAAATCCTTCAATTCCTGACCAACACTGTAATGCTTGAGTGAACTCGGTTAGAACTGAAAATCAATTTGGTCTTCTTCAATGCCCGAGAGAACTTGGCATACACTGACTGTGATCAGTTTGGGTATAGACATTTGTGTAACATCACTACATTTGTGTAAACATCACTGACAATACACAATTGAATAATTTTCATCAACAATTATGTATTATATAATATAAATTATATATTATATTTGTTAACGTTTTGATCAGATTTGTGTGTATAATTTATTTCTTTAATATGTTGGTACATATATTCAATGTAGATATGATCAAACTCTACACAATTTGATATTATAAACAATTGTTCTTATGTCTCACAAGAATTGTTCTTATGTCTCACAAGAATATCTACAATTATTGATATTCAATATTGAATCTCTCTTTTCAATATTGATATCAATATCAATATGACTTTGTTTCTATTAATATAAACTCAAACTCATAGGTATTGAAGACTGTATTTGATATTCGCCAATTCCACAAGAATATTGCTAAGATGAATATTAATATTGATCTGCAATTATTGATATTTCTCTGCACTGTTCATTCATTGTTATTGCTATGTTTCAGCACTCAATGTTTTTCTATAATGTTGTTGCTCAATATAGTTGGATATATTCTCCAACTTATTTCCAATATTATCATTGATATGATATGAAAGTTTTTAATTCAAATGGATTAGAATTTTTCTAATATATATATATATATATATATAAGGTTGATATCGATTCATTTGGTATGTACACAAATTATTAGTGCAAGCTAAAAGACATTGATATATATCAATGTCTTTTGGCTTACACTAATAATTTTCGTACATATCAAATGAATCGATATCAACCCGATGTATATATCATATGAGGAGGCATGTCTCAAGAGATATGCCTTCACATGAATTCCATTCACATGGAGTCATACCTCTTTGAAGAGGCATGCTCCTCTCCAATAGATCGGTTGTTTATAGACAACGATTAAGACTTAATTGATTTCCATTATTAACACATAATTAGTTAATACTAAATCCATTTCCATAATTGATATTAGTTATGATTAACATATCATCATAATCGATTCACAATCAGATTCAAAACATTAGTTGATTCACATAATCGATTGCTCCTGATCGATCCAAGGCGTGATTGATCCTTTTGATCATTTGATCAATAACATAAAAGATTGGTGGTTTGCATGACAAATATAATCATCTTCAGAATTACACGATTTATATAATGACCATAATCATGTGTGTGTGTGTGTGTGCGTGTGTGCATATGTGTGTGTGTGTGTGTGTGTGTGTGTGTGTGTGTGTGTGTGTGTATCATTAAATATATATACATTAGTATTCATGATCATGTTATGATTAATATGATCAAGGCAAATACATAGATCAGTATATATGAAAAGGATATAAGGTATCAAATGTTCACTTATCCATTTGATTTCATCAATTAGATTTATTTGACCGAAGCTACAAACATTAACACTCCCTCTTAGCTAGGGAGGATTAAATCTATCCAAAAATGAAACACAATTTAAGTCTATTTACTGTGTAGAAGATAAGATATCACCTCACCATGATATCTAGAGATATGACATGAGAAAGAATATCAAGTCACATGATATTCACCATAACACTCAACAATATCCATAACTATGGAATGTGCACTGGCATCACGTCTCATTATGCATACCATATGAATATCTGATCATGGCATATCCACAGATATTAAGTCACATAATATCCACCCTAATTATCTCTTGAAAAATAATTATGGTTTATCTATTGATATCGTGTCTCATGATATCTACCATAATGTCCTAAGAGATATTAACTATCATGACATGTCTATGGATATCACGTCTCATGGTATCCATCATGATAGTGAAGTTGATCATTATAAATTCGTCACCTTACAATATCAACCAATCACAAGTGTTTATCATTGAAAAGTCTTCACCTTTCAACATTGTTCACAGGGGGCCCATAAGCCAATAAAGTCATGGAGTCACACACATGACATCTACCATGAACCATATCAAGGGGTGGAGCCACCATGGCTACTCCCAGAGGGTGGAACAAGGCTTTCACTTTAAAATTTTCTCTCATAGAGAAGAATCCAATAAAGTACATTTCAAGAAATTGCTGATGCTAAGAATCCCTCATAGCAAGGGCTTCGTTCTCCACAACTCCAAGTCAGTCTCAAAATTTACAAACTTTAGGAGGCTTCGTAAGAATATCGGTTGTTCGTTCTTTAGTGATAATGTACCTTGTCTAAATACTAAGGAAAGAATTTCTCCATGTTCTACTCCCTGTGAATCACTATGATCAAAATCTTCAAAGATAAATTTGGAAGATCCTCTAGTAGCTCCCTCTATTACGGAAGCATTTAATCATGAAAATATCTTGCTCCAAGAGAATCTCATCATCTAGTACATGATCATTTACTCCATGTTAAAATTTTGATAACAACATTATCCATAGGATTATTTTCTCATACACAAATGTACTTGTCTGATTCCATAGTAACATGAGTAACTGTAATAAACTGTGGATTTATCCCTAGGCTTGGAAGCACCAAACATTCATGATAAATTGGCTTCCATCTGAAGCTCCAAGTACATGCATCAACCTCTTGATCTTCTCATCGAAAGTTTTCTTAAATGAAATGTCAGACTTCTTCTGAATGTGATATCAACCTTCTAACCTCCTCATCCAAGGTTGCCTATGATAGATTGTTAGACTCCCTTTGAATCTGATGTCCATCTTCAATTCAATTCCATAACTACAAGTATCAAGTTTTCTTTCCCTTGATTGCAATTTCTTATTCTTCTTGATCCGTCCTGAAGGCATTCCAAAGAGAGACTACAAATATTTGATAAAACCAAGCTAACTCGAAGGGAAATACCAAACATATAAGCATGCAAGATTTTTCATCCCAATGTTATAGCATGAACTACTGAACATTATTCAAGGGTATGAAATATTTATCTCGTATGTTGGTACATCACAAGAGCTAGTCCTGAGATGGGTCACAAGACATTCATAAGGATCTTTCTTTGCTACCTTTCTAGTTCCAAGAAAAGCACCAAGAATGTCACAACCATGTATTGCATATATGTACTATCTTCTCCTTCTTGATTGCTATTGTTTCTTGGTCACTAGAGAAGTCATCTCAACATGATCTTCTCCATCTGAACCAATATAATCCTCGATAGTCAATTTAAACAAATCCTCTAGTTGCTTCATCTGTCACAGAAGGATACCCTTCTTACACGATCCCAATCATAGAAGATATCTTTCTCCAAAAGACTCACATCATCTAGCATGATCCATATATGACATGAAACTAATAGATCCAAGATCATTTTGGAGCTACTTTCATAACATTGAGTCTTGCACAATGCCTTGGTAGTATATCTAATGCACCATTATTCTTTTCCTGCTAGAACATCCCCAAATATAAAGGAAAAGATCAAGGAAAATAGCTCTTATAGTACATGCATGATTAAATATAAGAGAGTGACTACAAAAAAAAATGTACTACTCAAGAGATCATAATTAAAGTACTTATCTCATTATTCACGAGTAGATGCAAGTCATCATGATGCAAGTTGCTCCAATGAAAGGTCTTATTTGATGGTGGTTTCCTCCACCATGAGGATGTTCCATGGGGTTCATGGCCATACCACGTACAATGGGCTAGCAGACCATAGACTTCTGATATGCATTATTATTACCATTGCAACCTTTGTTCCTTGATAGCAAACATCCTTTGCAAACACACGACATGATCGGATCATCATACACATCATGTTATGCAGTGCACATCACATATCAGAGAACGCATATTTAATTCATGTATCATACTTCTAGGTATATATAGAGGTTGTATTCATAGACATTCGAAGGTCATACACAATTAAAATTGAGTGTGCATTCCAATTTGCAATTCATTAATTCCTTCAAGCATGAACGTGAACCATTCTTCAACATCAGAATTTATGTTGTAATATCCCTTCCAAGCCACTACGTACTCTATGATCATTCTACTGGGAATATGATCCATATTGGTACTCGAGAATACAACTGTGGGCTGAACAACATCCATGACTTTCAATATATGTTAATGGTGACAAGTGATAATCATAGATATTGCTCCTTCACATGTGATTCATTTATGCTTATATAATCTACTTGGATCTTCCTTAGACTAGCTCTGAAGATATACCTTCAAGCTGTTAGGATTTATAGAAGGAACTTGGCTCTGATACCTTTTTAAAATTTTGATCATATTTGTGTGTATAATTTATTTCTTTAATATGTTGGTACATATATGAACTAGTGATTTTTTAGTGGCTAATATTCGCCAATTGGCTAATTTTTCAAATTTGAGAATCCAAATTTGGCTAATAATTCAAGATTTAAGGCAACCTTAATCACCAAATTTTTACAAAATTTTATTTTAGAAATATTTAAATTGCCAAATAATTTATTTTATTAAAAATTTGAACTCAAAGATTCGCCAAATATTTGATACATGGTTAGATTCAATTCACCTAAATTTTATAAGTTATTATAGAAATCTAAATTAATTCACCAATAATATATCATAACTATTAGTTATAGTAGGGTTGTATCACTAATATTAGTTGTCATTATTGATTTAAAACATAATCTAGTGATCTTCATTATATTCCATGAGGAAAAAATGTTACTATTTGATTTGTAACGCTTATGGGGGCTAAGATTTCCTTTGGATTGTTGACAAATCAATGACACTCAAGAAATTTTGGGTCTTATTATAATAACAAAAAATATCGATACATTTATCTCACACAATACAATGAGGATTATTTGATTATATTTTAAATAAATTGTAGCAACTAGATACTATAGAGCTCCCTTAAACCCATCAAAGATTTCATAGTTTGCCTGATAATTTTCTATAAGAACTCTTTTTTCTTTAAATATAATTATTTTCCATGGTCATTAATGAAATTTTTGTTATTGTTTGAGAACGCCAATATTTTCTACAAAAAAATTGATTAAAAAATAATCGCTAATACAAATAATTTGTTTTCCCAAAAAATTGAGAGATTCGCCAATAAGAATTAATTCTTTTAAAAAGGAAATGAAAGATTCGCCAATATTTTATATATTTTTCTAGAGGGGGGTTTCTTAAAGTTATCCTTGATATGAACAATGTAGATATAATCGAACTCAACAAAGTTTGATATTATAAACAATTGTTGTTATCTCTCCCAAGAACATCACTAAATTCTTTATGTCAATATTGATCTACAATTATTAATATTGAATATTGAATCTCTCTTTTCTATATTGATATCAATATCAATATGACTTTGTTGTTGTTAATATAAACTCAAATGGATAGATATTGAAGATTGTATTTTCTATTCACTGATTCCTCAAGAATATTGCTGAGATGAATATTAATATCGATCTTCTGTTATCAATATTGTCTTTCGATATTTCTCTGCATTATTCATTCATTGCTATTGCTATGTTTCAACACTCAATGTTTTTCTATAATTTTTTTGCTCAATATAGTTGGATATATTTTCCAACTTATCTCCAATATTATCACTGATATGATATGAATGTTCTTAACTCAAATGGATCAGAATTTGTACATACCAAATGAATCGATATCAGCCTTATGTATATATCATATGAGGAGGCATATCTTTAAAGAGACATGCTTCTAGACAAATTTCATTCATGTGGAGTCATGCCTCTTTGAAGAGGCACGCTCCTCGCCAATAGATTGGGTGTTTATAGATAGTGATTAAGACTTAATCGATTTCCATGCTTAACACATAATTAGTTAATACTAAATTGATTTCCATAATCAATATTAGTTATGATTAACATATGATGTTAATCGATTCACAATCATATTCAATGCATAAGTTGATTCACATAATCAATTGCTCTTGATCGATCCAAGGCATGATCAATCCACTTGATCATTCGATCAATAACAGAAAAGATCGGTGGTTTGCAATGACAAATATAATCATCTTCAGAATTACATGATTTATATAATGACCATAAATGTGTGTGTGTGTGTGTGTGTGTGTGTGTGTGTGTGTGTGTGTATACATGATTATTCATAATCATGTTATGATTAATATGATCAAGGCAAATACATAGATCAGTATATATGAAAAGGATAGATATCAAATGTTCACTTATCCATTTGATTTCATCAATTGGATTTATCTGATTGAAGTTGTACAAACATTAACAATATTATATGATATAATATTTAATATATATTATATCATATAGTATATATACATTAAATATTAAATATTTATACATTAAATATTTAATATTATAATAATGTATATTATATAATATATATAGAAAAAGTCTTTTTTTTTAAAAGTTTCTGACATTAGGTCTCTCTCTCTCTCTCTCTCTCTCTCTCTCTCTCTCTCTCTCTCTCTCTCTCTCTCTCTCTCTCTCTCTCTCTCTCTCTCTCGTTCTGTTGTTGTTGCGGGAACATGGCTATGAACACACATGATTAGAAAGAATGACATACAAGAGTTTGAAGACTATGAGAAGTGTAAAACCATTCTCATGTATTCGCACCTTGTTATAGGAGAAAATGTTAAGTTGTTGAAGAATCAAGGCAAGATAAAGACAAAAGAACTTTGGATAATTAGTAATGCTAACCATGAAGCAATATTGGATACCCTCAAGAAGAGAGATGATCTTTTAGGCACAGTTGACCTAGAGGTCATACAAGATCAGAGTAAGATTTATTATGTTTATTATGTTTTGATTCATTATGTTCATTATGCTTTACTTAGTCATTCTTTCTGGTCAATAAACTTGGATCTCTTATGGATTGTAAATGCAGTACAATACAAATATGATAGATATAGAATATTTGGTCACACTTGATTAGTTCATAAAAAATGATGATAATTTTATTGTGCATAGGCTCATCATGTTCTTTGGGTCATTTTGTTCATTATGTTCATAATGTCTTGTTGTTTATAAACTTATTTTTTTCTCAATAAACTTTTTGTTCTCATGCCTTGGGAATGAAAGGATTATAAATATGATAGATGTTTGACATTCCTCTACCATGTTTTGGAGTATATCTTACTTTAATTGTTTGTCTCACAATTTAGTTATTATTATTTCTCTAATATTGATATTTTATACACTACCGCAATGTAGATGTCATCGCGAGTTTCAGTGGTTGGAGCTATACATTATGAAGAAGAAATATCATACTCAAATGTAATAATTGTGTATCTAGAATTTTTATATCATTAATATATTTATACATAATGTGTTTGTATCGATGATATACAATGTATTTGTACATGGGGACATGTGCAAGCATAAGGACATGAGTAGTACCTAGGATTTTATGATAGCATTAATATATTTCTACATGATGAAGTTGTATTCATGATATATGATATATTTGTACATGAGGACATGAGAAAACATAAAGACATGAGTATCTACTATTTTTCGATAGCATTGATGAATTTGTAGATGGTCTATTTACATTTCTATTTTTGAATTCAAATGAGAAAATAACAACCTCTTATAGGATTTCCTGCTAGTGTGTTGATGAAGCTCTTATAATGTCTTCATTTTGTATCCTAATTTGTTTACTTTAGCTCATATAATTTGTTGATTAAGAACAAAAAATTAAAGAAAATTGATTGTAGAGTATGGGACTTAGGGCACTTAGGGCACCTAACGAACACTATTGGTAGGGTATGGCGTCGAGTGTTCCGGCGAGTCGGGAACCAAAAATGGACCATGCCTTGGGTAAAACCTCCCAACTAGATGTGTTTGTGGTGGTGGTTCGTTCCCACATGAAGAAAAAATAGAGATTTGGGCTACGTTGCAACTTTCTATTGAATGTTTATGATGATTTTTACATCAACAGAAAAATTATGCCCTAAGAAAACCACTTGGATTCTTGAAAATATTAGATAAGATATTTTATAGGGGCCTCTAGTGATCCTAAAACTTCAGATAGATCATAAGCAGGTGCCCCAAATTGAGGGAAATACCCATAAATGTTTTTTCACTTTTGTCCACTTAGGGCACCTAAGGGACAGTATCGGTAGGGTATGGCGTCAAGCATTCTAGCGAGTGGGGAGAAAAAAATGGACCATGTCTTGGGTAAACCCACCCAATAATTTGTGTCTGTGGTGGCGGTTCATGCCCATGAAGAACACATAGAGATTTGGGCTACCTTACAACTTTCTATTTAATGTCTCTGACAGTTTTTGCGACAACATAAAAATTGTTGCCCTAAAAAGACCACTTGGAATCTTGAAAATATGAGATAGGATATTGTAGAAAGGAATCTTGCAATCCTAAAAATGTATACGATTTATATGTAGGTGCCTCGGATTGAGAGAAATACCCTAGAAAAGTTTGCCACTTTTGTGCACTTAGGGCACCTAAGGAACACTGTCAGTAGCATATGGCGCCAAGAATTCCGATGAGTGGTGTGTGAAAAATGGACCATGCCTTGGGTAAAACCACCCAATTGGACATGTTGCTAGTTTCAATTTGTTCCCACAAATAACACATACAGATTTGGGCTACCTTGCAACTTTCCATTGAATGCCTCTTATGATTTTTACATCAATAGAAAAATTGTCTCCCTAAAAAAAACTTGGAGTTTTTAAAATATGAGATAGGCTATTGTAGATGGGCCTCTTGCAATCCTACATCTTTGGATGGTTCATACAAAGGTGCCCCTAATTGAGATAAATACCCGAGCAAAGTTTGTCACTTTTGTGCCCTTAGGGCACCTAACGGACACTGCCAGTAGGGTATGGCATCAAGCATAACAGTGAGTGCGGAGCCAAAAATGGACCATGCCCTGGGAATAAATTCTCAACCAGGCATGTTGGTGGTGGTGATTCATGCCCACAAAGAATGAATATAGATTTGGGCTACCTTCCAACTTTCCATTTAATGCCTCTAACAATTCTTGCATCAACAGAAAAATTACTTCCCTAAAAAACCACTTGGAGTCTTGAAAATATGAGATAGGATATTGTAGAGGGTCATCTTGTGATCCTACAGATTTAGGTGGTTCATACACAGGTACCCCGAATTGAGAGAAATACCCCAACAAAGTTTGTCACTTTTGTGCATTTAGGGCACCTAAGGGACACTGTCAATAGGGTATGGCATTGAGTGTTCCGGATAGTGGGGAGCCAAAAATAGACCATTCCTTAGGTGAACCTGCCCAACCAGATGTTTTTGTGGTGGGGATTTGTGCCCATAAAGAATAGATAGAGATTTGGGCTACCTTGCAACTTTCCATTCAATGCCTCTGACAATTTTTGCATCAACAAAAAAATCGCTGCCCTAAAAAATCCACTTGGAGTCTTGAAAATATGAGATAGGATATTTTAGAGGGGCCTCTCATGATCCTATAGCTTTAGATGGTTCATACGTAGGTGCCCTAGATTGAGATAAATTCCCTAACCAGGTTCATCACTTTTGTGCACTTATGGCACCTAAGGGACTCTGTTGGTAGGGTATGGTGCCACCCTTCAGAATACTTAGTCCCTTAGGTGCCTTACACATTTCATCAAAATGAACCACCTTCAGGGAGTCAATTTCTTCAGTCCTTCTTATGGTCAAAATATTGAGTCCCTGAGGGTATGGTGTCACCCTTCAGAATACTAAGGTGGTTCAATTAAAATGGAAAAAGTGTTATGACTCAAACATCAAGAACAAAAGTTTTCTCCAAGTGCTTGGACCCTATTGTATGATTCTCTCTTCCAAGACATTCAAGGTAATATTACTACCCATTGGCTTGGGCCTTATGAAATTGAGTTAGTGTTTGAAAATGGTGTTGTGCAACTAACCACTATAGATCCAGTGCGCTTCAATTTTATGGTAAACGGGTATAGACTCTGTCTATACCATATCCCACCACCAAGGCTGATTTTATGTAGAAGTTCACAAAATCCAAAGAGCTATCACTTCTTGCAGCCAAAGGTGAAACCCTTCAACTCATGTCTCATCTTTAACTATTGCTGACACATGAATCTCATAATAAAAATTTCCTCTACTTTAGGAAACCCTTTTCTACATTTGCATTTTTCCATTTCATCTCATACCACGTGTCTTTCACACCACCCACCACTCCACCTCATCATTTTGTCAGATCTTTCTTTCATAAAACTTTAGCACAATATTTTTGAACTGGTACAATCAATCGGCCACAATTATCCAAGTACGTACATTGATTTGTTTCCCATCTAGTTTATTTATTATTTCATGATGTAAATAAATTATATTTGTATATTACATTTACTCACCCATCACAATCTCATATTTGGCATGTGTGGACACCTGTCACCTTTTTAGTATGGGGTGGAGTTATTAAGTGATTATTAAATATCACTAGTATCATTTGTGTATCCTAGAGGGTTAACTTGTTATAATCACTTGAAAAATTTTCCTTGTCAATATTAATCTACAACCTTAATACACCTTGATGTGACTATTATTGTATGGGAAGTCGTAATGCAAACCTTTCTTTTAAAACTATACCCATGCCAAAATGTGTTATCCTGATGATTCTTGATGTCCATAGTGGGTACCTTGATTTTTGCCTCCCAAAGCTCTGCATTTTTTTTTAGTGGTGTTGAAGGAAGAAGTGTTCACAACAACTGGTTTTGAGTAACAATTCTTCACAGTATAGAGGAAGGGTTTGGTTTGTTCTTTGGAAAACTTGACCAAGGTAGGAGTTTCTCGTATTGGGTGGTTCTCCAATCTGCCATGAGTTGGAAGACTATTCATCGCTAATACGGTACCAACCAAGTGTTCAGACCTTTAACAATGTAGGGTGGTAGACATATTTTCTTAGGTTGAATGGTTATGATGATGACATTGCACATGAATTTTTGAATACATTCAATGTTGGGGAGGCCCAGGTGAAGCAATTAAGAGTTGATGCTTTGGAGGCACAAATTGCAAAGGTTTCTGGCCTTTTTCTTGTGGGAGAACCATACCCACATGGGTATGATGTTAGGTCGGCTAGGGAAAAATTCACAGTCAAGGTGACCAATGGCAGGAAGCAGACAAATAAGGAGCTAAATGGTTATCCCTTTTGCCGCCATATCCACAATTGGCCACCCATATTATCAGATATTTCACTTGTGAAGGTCATTTCTCATATCTTCATATTGTACATTTTAATTTTTTGAGTCAATTAAGGCATGGGAGAGCATTGAACATCCCCAACTTCTTGTATTTAATGTAGTCACTAAGTTTTGAAGATGTGAAAAGAGGAAGACATAATGTTGTGTCCCATCAGGGGTTGATTAAATTTTTAGTAGAAAGATCCCTGTGGGATGTGTCTCCCATACGATGGGACGAGTTTGTCTCAGCTCAAGAAGTTCAATTGATAGGTGCAGAGCCTAGTGGTAGGGTCATTATAGAATAGGAATATGTTCCTAGGGAAACTGTTAAAAGAGTACATGAGCCTTCCACCTCGGGAGCTTTCCCTACAGCTAAAATGTCAGCAAATAGGGCATCCAGCACCAAGAACCCTAGCAAAGAAATATATGAACAAGAAGTTCATGTTGCATCACGGACTCCTGTAGAAATAGAGGAAATTAGAAGCAAAGGAAAAGGGAAAGTAAATGAGGAAGTACCGAAAAAAGAGTTGGAAAATACTACTAAGTCTATTTCCACTACATCGAAAAAGAGAAAACATACTATCACTACTTCCCTTGTTTTCCAGTCTCCTACAACAACTACTTCCAATAAAAGGAGTACACCAAAGAAACATCCTGCAACTACTACAAAGATGCCAACAAGAAGAAGTACTTGAATCAAAGAAAAAGAACCAATGCCCTCTAGTGATATTCCCAATATAACATAGGAAGAGATTCCAACCTTCCACCTCTCCAAGGATGAGTAGCCACTAAATGAACCACATTCACTAGCATTGAAAGATATTGGTAGTCACCTCTGGGATTACAGAGATGTAGGAGAGGAGATTCCTGCTAACCTACAACATGAGGAAGAGGGTGAGAAACACATTGAAGATACTGCTCAAACCACTAGCCAGGAGGAATGTTATGGATTTAATAATCTAGCTGCTGCAATGGATCAATTGGCTGCTAATGAGGAAAATCAGAGCACTTCATGGGAAATGGTAGTATAGAATCCACCGCCTGTTGACACATTGGAGCAATGTGATATTGAGAAGAGGAGTACAGAAGAAGAAGGTAAACATATATTAGAAGATGGGCATGTGCCTCCAACATAGGTAACTTTCCATTCAATTTCTTTGAATTATTTCAAGCATAAGCAATATGAACACAATATGTGGGAATTAGAAAAGGGGAAGCTATAGAAGGAAATTGAAAATAAGAAACAAGAGATACAGTCCCTAAAACAAAAATTAGAAATAGTTACTAATATAATTCCCCAGTTAATGGAGTGAATACCACCCCCTAGGGTAAATGCATTACGTTTAGAGGAACAGTATCTCATGTTCAAATTAATGAGGGTCATTAGGGACCTTGATCCTAACATTTCCACCCCATAGGAATTTATAGATATTTTCCATAAATCCTCTGATTCCATGCAAAATTTATTATGTGACCTATACCTCCATAATTATGTTGTGCCTTCAAAAGAAGATTGGAATCCTTTGTTATTTATTGGGGATGTCCATCTGAAAGTCCTAATGTATTGGGCTAAAAATGAAATTAATTATGGTGAACAACAAAATAAATACAAAGAAAAAGAGAGAATAATGCCTTTACCCCTTCGACCAGAAAATGGTAAACCTATAGTTATGTACCATGATTGGATGCATATTTCCTATGGTTTCTATTGGCTATAGGTTAGGGCTAGGATCTTCAGCATGAGGGAATAGGTCTACAAGGAATTTGAGAGGTTTTCATTGTGTGTGTTAAAATGTGCACCTGTTATCTGCAACACGACACTTCAATAGATCATTATATTAGTGGAAAACATAGTTAGATGAGCATATAAAGCACTAAAATAGACCTATTTCTTTCTAACTAAGAAGAGTATGATAAGCAACATAATAGCCCTCAAATTATGCTACTATCAGTGACATATACAACTTAGCATGAAAGATTTGAGTTAAAACAAACTATTTAATCATTAAGCATGCATATTATCTCTAAAAATGAACATTATAACCATACATGATAATGAAACTACGAAGAAATATGAGACTATGTAGAAATGGATAGCATAACAATGCTTAAAACTCCTTCCAAAATATGGGCATAACAATATTACATTCAAAAATTAAGGGCATTTTGAGCTCTCAAACTCATCCAATTTATAGAAGAAAGTGAGGAGAGAGAAGGGGACAAGGTTCATTAATGGAGTTGTAAAACTCATTAATGAGGTGTAAGAAGCATTAATGCCTTGGGAATTAATGAGGCATGGGCATAAAAGAATATACATTAATGACACATTAATGAAATTCATTTATGAGGCATGGGGAGGGATGTAAGGCCACACTTGACAAGTTGGTCCTTAGAGGAAGTCAAGCTTGAGAAAGTTGACATTCTCAAGTGGGTTGAGTTCCTAATCACACTTTAATGGAATGTGATATCATTAACAGGTGGGTTAGAATGAGATTAGGATTAGGATTAGATTTAGAAGGGTGAATGGGTTGGGATAGGTTTGAACCCAGAGTCAAAGTGGTTGAGGTAGGTTAGGTTGGGGTTTAGAAGAATATTAATGAAATGAATTAAACTTATTTAATTCATTTAAAAATAGGAATATTAATTATTTAAGCTTTTTATTGATTTAGATAATTAATTAGGACTATAGCCAATTAATTAGATTAATTTAGGCTAGGGGATAGGCTTTTTGCAAGTGATTTAGAGATTTAGGGCTTTATTTAATTCTTTTAAATTAATTACCTTAGCCAGCTGTGATTTTGAATTGATTTAAATTGAATTGATTTGATTTGATTGGCTTAGGTGTTTAATAAAATTTAGTGATTGAATCGCTTAGAAGATTAAATTTGATTTGAATGAATTATGTCAGCCGATCGAAGAGTTGTCTGAACATAATTGGGGGTATGATCACACTTAGGGAAAATAGGGTCTATGGTCAAAGCAGACCAAATCTAGGTGGTTACATTTGCCCCTCTTTGAATTGACTTGCAAGCAACACGTTGATTCAAAGAAAGTTTTTGATGTTGACTTCAGAAATTTTGAGAATTTTTCTCATGATCGAACGAAATGCCTAATGAGATCAGTCTCGCACTTGTTTGAACTAACTGATAAAATTGAATTTGAACTTGGTTTTCATTTAAAGGTCAACAAATTATTTTTAAAGATACCAATTCTAAACTTGGTTGTCATCCAAAGATTGATAATACCGATCCTGAACTTGGTTGTCATTCGAAATTCAGTATGAAGCTACCAGGAGCTTTTAACAAAGATCTAAGAATATGCAGACATAGGATATCTAGCTTGTGAGAACCAAAGCCTTCAATCTAATAGTTCTGACGTAGTCAAGGAACCGTCATGCCTTTTATTTTTTTGATAACGAAGTCATTTTTAATGTTGTTTTGAGCAAGAATTTGAGTGATGATAGTGTGATCATGCCCCCTCGGGAATGAAATCGAAGGAAAGAATAAAATCCCTTTGTTGAAATGATGTATCACCTGCAGGAGTAGATTAGGTTAAGAAAGAATGAATTAGAAGAAGTAAAGAAAAGAGGGTGCATTTTTTAGAAAACACACGAGTACCAAGTTAATCACATCTAAAATGTGAGTTCGATTTCATTCCTGATAGATCAAAGATTTCGGGAATCGTGGATATCAATAATAAATATGATGTAATTAACTTGGGTTTCAGATGAAAAATAGAAATCATTTTTGAGCTCAAATTTTTTATGCTTTTTCTTCTTTCAAAATGCATCATGCAATCTCTAAATGCATCTATATGAAGACTCTTAGGACTTGTCACTGATTTGTATACATTATAGCATTTTTATCATCATTGGGCATTTTGGAATGGATACCACCTGATAGTACAACAATCACCAATACCCACTGATATTATAAGAGTATGAATACTATTTGTATTAGATGAAATGTCAGAAATAGACTTAGGCATCAAGGCATAGAAACCAGGATGACAAGATAGTCACCTTCCTTTTATTATATCAAATTCTATGTAAGGTAAGATATTGGACCTGCAATGACCTTGAAAATTCATATCCTTGGGTACATTATGCTTCATATACTTTAGTGAGAATCTGAATTTAGAAAATAGACAAGGAGATTGTTTCAACCTCACCGTAGTTTACACATAACAAGGATCGAGATATATGTGGCTATCCACTCATGTTGTCAGCTCTTACCATAAACATCCAAGTTAGGTGAAATTTATAGGATCATTTGGAATAATCACCATACGCAGAAAAACAAGAAAATGTTATGCCCCCTGTCCTTGCGACTCTTTGTCTTTGCACAGACGTCATGGAGTAACTCAGGAGACATAACAACCATCAATTGAGAATCAATCAAATAAAATTCATAACTGCTTAAATGCCCCTAGTTAAAACATTATTGGAACATAAAAGAGTCATAATCAAACCAAGATCAAACTGTCTTTAGGTAGTATTGAGAAATACTATTGATTCATTTTTCAAGTGCAGTAGAGATTCATTAATCAAAAAGTCAGATTTTAAGCAATATGTGTTCCATGTCTGTGTACATCATTGTTCTTGTTTGCAATTCAATGTAGGCTGTAGGAACATCTTTAGTGCAATGTTTGTGTCATCCTTGTTTTGTGAAAGTGATAGTTTAGCATAAGTATCAAGGAGCATCGTATCGCAAGACAAACTATCCTATCATGACCTAGTAGATGCAACCTAACATACTAGAAAAGATGCCCCTAGTGTGAAATGAATTAATCCCTAAGACAGAAATGCAGACAAATCCCAAGCAAGGATAAGATTTTTGTGAGGAAACAAAGTCAATGTTTGGCACAGGTGTAATCGTGAAGGTTTAGTATCAACAATGTATTGATAGATAGAGAAAAAAATACAAGTGATGCCTAATTGCCAGGTTTTCACCACTCGTCAAGATCTTTTCTTCTTTTTACTAGGTTTTCATCAAGGCACTTTTCTCTCTTTAAATTTTTTAATTTCAAATTTTTTTTTGAATGTTTTTGTAGTACCAAGGTGCCTATTTTCCAGGTTTTCACCAAGGATACATTTCTTCAGGACCTTTTCCACTATTTTTGGATTTCTCCAGGATCAATTTTCTGAATGTTTTTGGTATTTTCTGAGCTTTTCACTGTACAGGCATTGCTAGCCAATCATTAAGCATAGAACCGCTTCAAATGTAGAGTATTGATAGGATCTAGAAGGACATCTCCCTCAGGTGTAGCTAGCTGATAAGCTCCTGTCCCAAGAGTAGCAGTGATAACATAAGGTCCCAACCAGTTAGGTTCAAATTTTCCTTTCTGTTCTCTGTTAGGTTGGTTCTTAGGATTCTCCTTTAGGATGAGATCTCCCACTTGAAACTGTCATGGTTTGACCTTTTTTTTGTACCCTTTGGACATTCATGCTTGGTACACTTTCAGATGATCGAACGCCTGTTGTCTACGCTCATCAAGCAATTCTAGAGAATTCACCCTATCGATGCGATATTGTTCATCAGTAACAAGACCTTGTAAAGATAAATGCAAAGATGGGAGTTCAACCTCAATAGGTAGTTCTACTTCGGTGTCATAGACTAGAGAAAATGGTGTGGCTCTAGTTGGTATTTTGATGCTTGTTTTATAGGCCCAAAGTGCCAGATTGGCCCCCATTATCTGTTACAATTGAAGAGGGTATCCCATATCTACAGATAATGTAGTTTAGAATGAACATAGCCACCTGTTTGCCAGTGGCTTTGATTAGCAGCATGGCTTTGACCCACTTGGTAAAATACTCAGTGGCCGTAATGATGAACTTGTGTCCATTTGAAGAATTGGGATATATTTGTCCAACCAAGTCAAAAGCCCATTGCTGAAATGGCCAGTGTGTTATAAAAGGTATGAGTTCTCTGGCAGGAGCATGGATAAAATTTCCATGTGTCTGGCATTTATGACATGTTTTTGAAAATTCAATAGCATCCTTTTCCATTGTAGGCCAGTAATAGCTCACTATGAGTAGTTTCTTTGCTAGTGAAAATTCATTTGAATGGGATCCACATAACCTTCGTGGACGTCTTTTAATGCGCGGTCTAACTCTTTGTGTTCTAAACATCTAAGAAGTGTACCATCGAGACCTAGTATATATAAGTTATTAGTTATGAGGACATAACGTGATGTTTCCCTAATCAAGGTTCTTTTCTCATTTCAAGATAGATTATTGGGAATAGTTTGGTCAGTTAGGTAAGCAATGATATTAGCATACCGAGATTGGTCTAGGGTGTTCAAAGCACAGATTACTTGGTATTCAGGGGTATCAAAGGCTGGGTAGGATAATTCTTCCACCAAGAATTCATAGTAGAATTGATGTTCCTCCAGTTGTAACATGGATGCCAAGGTAGCCATAGCATCTGTAGCCTTATTCTCTGTTCTGGGTATCTACTGGAATGTGATGAAGACAAAGTACTTCTCTAGGTCATCAACCAATTGCTTGTAGGGCATCAAATTCTCATCTTTTGTCTGATAATATCCATTGACTTGATTGATAATGAGATAGGAGTCACCATACACATGTAACTCTATAATCTTCCACTCCATATCAAGTTTAAGACCGTTTACCAATACCTCATATTCATAAATGTTGTTCGTGCATGGAAACATTAATTTGTAGGACTTTGGTATCTTGTAGCCTTGAGGAGTTATGAATAAAACCCCTGCTCTAGAGCCTTATTGCGTGAAAGAACCGTCAAAGTACATCTTCCATGGATACTCAGTTGAATGCATAATTGTTTCATCAGGGAATTAGATCTTTAAAGGTTCATCATCTTAGAGTGGTGAATCAGCTAGTTGATCTGCGAGGATACGATCCAATATTTTTCTTAAGTCAGCAATACGAGTGCTCCTTTCTTTGGATTTAGCTAAGGTGTCATCTACATAATCCTCCATGTTTTTATGCATCATATCATGGAATATTTTAGTCATTTCTCTTTGATATGTAACACCAGCATTCTTTAACCTAAATGGCATGACGTTCCAGCAAAATGTGCCCCATGCGCATGTAAATGCAGTCTTCTCTTGATCCTTGGGAGAAATTTTTATCTAATTATATCCTGAGAAACCATCCATTAATGAATACATTTGGTAGCCTGATATGAGGTCTATGATCATATCAGTATTAGGCATTGGGAAGTCATCCTTAGGACATGCCTTGTTTAAGTCTCTAAAGTCTGTACAGATCTTGATAGATTTATCAAATTTAGATACTGGGACTACATTAGAGATCCATCTTGCATAAGCAATGACTTTGATGAATCCAGCCTTCAATAATTTCTATAGCTCTACTTTTACCAGTAATGCAACATGAGGATGCATCTTTCTTAGTTTCTGTTTCACGGGTTTGATCCTAGGAGCTATAGACAAATGATGCATTATCAAATTAGGATCTAGTCTAGGCATATCAGTATAAGACCATGCAAAGTTGATTTTCTTCTCTTTCAAGAACTTAGTGAACTGTGTCTTCTCCTCTCCCAACAAAGATTGTGCTAGGTGAACTATTTGAGGATCTTCAAGTGTGCCCAATTTAACTGGTTATGTTGGTTCTATTAAAACTGAAGACCTTTCTTGAAAGTGTTTGGGGAGGATATCAAGAATCTCATCCCTTGGTGCCTCTTAGAGCTTTTCACCATCAGATACATCTTTTCTTTTTACTATTTTAGAATCTGATACTACCACAATGTGGTGTTCACCGTCAGTTCCCTTTTTATTTTTCTTTTTCAATTTTTGACTGAGAAACTTGATATCCTCCTGTGATATTTTTATGCTCCTTGCATTGGTGGAAGAAGGATAGGGTTCACAAGAATTTAGATAGAAAGCCAAGCTGTAATAACTTGGAAAGTCGAGGATAGGAGAAGGATCCATACTAGTCCAATCAATTAGGTCTAGATTTATCAATGATAAGGAGTTGGACTAAGAATCACGTTAGCATCAAGACTATTAATTGACATGACATGTCCTATTAAGTTAAGTTCTTTGATATTTAAATCAATAAGAGTTAGATCATCATTAAAAGGGTCATTGTTAGTTATATGTGGACTGAACTCTAGTGACTCATCAGTTAAGTATCCTTCTTCTTCGTCTCTCCGTAAAAGGAGGCTTCTTTCTTGTCGCCTCTGAAGTTCTTCTAGACTTATGTGAGCACCAGTCTCTCCATCAATGATTAGAGGAATAAACTCTTCCTTTGCTTTAGGAATATCAATATTGTTGGGAGTAGTGTTAGGATGCTCGCTGGGTGCTGATGGAGCTGCAAACATGTGAATCACATCTATTTCAATATCCTCTGTGGTGACAAATAGCTTATTCCATTCATAATCATGAGAGTTCGTTACTTCGTCATCAGATCTGTTTAAGAATTTAGAAATAGTTATCTGATGTACCCGATTAGCCACCTATAGATCAAAGTGCAATAAATCAAGGACATGTGTGATTGTTACTAACTGCCCCCAGTTAGGATGTGAATCCTATTGTCGGGATGTGCTCTCCATAGCTGTTTCTATCAATGGTACCTCTAGACCATCTGTTGTGGTGTCTCCTATCTCTTGGACAGGAGCTTGTGCTAACAAAGGTATGTGAATTTCTTGTGGTACCTCATGTACACACAAAAGTAGTGCACTTCTATGAATCCTTACATGCAAGAAAACTCAAGAATGAGCCCTCACAAATCGATCCATAGCTCTCTATGCATGGAGTTGCAAGATTTGTAAAATTTCTCTCAGCTAGAGCTATAAACTCATGACCTTACCAATAAACCATACAATGAGAGATTCAATGAAGACAAGGGCAAGAATGCCAATATCCTCAAGAATCAAAATGTATGCAATGCAATGCAAATCTAAATGATAATGCAAGCTAAACTATGAAAAAGAAA
>MU226765.1:450656-462738 GCA_018584345.1 Thuja plicata
CAAGGGTGGAGAAAAAAGAAAGCTTGATCCTTGTGCACAAATATCCTCCAATAGGAAAATAGGAGTTGACTTTTGTGTTTTTTTTCCTTTTTATAAAATAAGAATAATGTTTTATTTGTGCAACATAAGATAAGAAGAAAAGTGAGGATTTTTTTATTTAAATAAAAGAGGAGGAAATTTCTTTTAATTAAATAAAGGCTTAGGATAAAGTGATTTTATTATTTAATTGAAAGAGATTTTTAATTAATTAAAAGAGAGCATTTTCTCTTAATTAAATAATATTTTTATTTTTATTTTTTCTCTTTTAAATTAAATAAGGCTCAAATTTTAGGAAATATTGAATTGATTATGATTTGATCAAGGAAATTGATATTGTTGATATTTGAAAATATTGATTCAGGGATTTGATAAATTGAGAAATGGGGCCCAAAGTCTAGGCGACCATTTTAGGGTGCATACACCTCAAAGCTAGATACATTGAGCTCTCCTTGATATTTAGGATTCTCTGTACCAACATGTAATAATCTTTCATAGGACCATGGTTCTAGTTCTATCTCTTCTATTTCATCACTCCCTTTGTCAAAGATTGGACTATCTCTTGAAGCAGGTTTGTCAGATTCATTATTAAAACCTAGTCCTTTGTATCCCATTTGTTTGAGGAGGTCGTATCCTTTGCCATACTATTTCAGGGTATTTCTACATGTTTGACCTCATCTTCCTTTGGTTCTCCTTTGTAAAGCCAGTCCAAGACTGCATGGTCTTCTATGTTATCTAAAGAAGATGTGGATTCCTTAACCATGCCAGTTGCTTTGTGGATTTTTGTCTCTTTAGACGTGATAGGTGTGAAATACAAGGAGGGTCTTCCATAGGATCTTGGCAATATTGGTAATTCTGTTAGTGATGGAGTCATGTCTAGCTTGTACTCTCCCATACCTATTTCTTCAAGTTTTAAGCTCTTTCCAAAAATCTTCATCACCATGTCTTTGGTAGTCTAGGAGCAATCTCATTTGTAGCCTATTTGTTATGTGGGACCATACTACTTGCCTTGATATTGTTGCAAGTATAATTATCATCTCGAGGAATTGTTACCTCCACCCCATTATGTGGGAGCTTGATACACTGGTGGTAGGTAGATGACACAGATTGAATTTTTTGGATCCAAGGTCTCCCTAATAGGATGTTGTAGGCCAAGAGCATATCCAAAACTTGACATATGACATTCCTTTCAATAGGCCTGATTCTGATGGGTAGAACAATAAGCCCTTTAGAGTATCTTTCTTCCTCATCATAAGCCTTGATAGTGATTTTGCTTCTAGAATCAATAGTCTATTTTGAGAGACCCGATTTCCTGATTAGATTAAGGGTACAAATATTCAACCCTACGCCTCCATCTATCAATACACGTCTAACATGGGATTTATGAATTAGGACTTCAATATGAAGGGGTTAATTATGTGGATGGGTTAATGTTTTATCATCCTCTTCAGAAAAGGATAGGTAATGCGGTGATGAGATGTGATTAACCATCACTTGGAATTTGTCTATATCTAGGACTTTTGGGACATTTGCGGCATGTAGGACTTGTTCCAAGATCTCCCTATGGACTGTTGATATTTTGAGCAACTCAAAGATGGAAATTTTAGTAGAGGTTCATTGCAATTGATCCACCAAGTCATACTTTGTTGCAGGAATAGTAACAGTTTGTTTCTTTACTATCAGTTTGGGGATAGTAACAATAGGAATCTTGGATTTTTTTGCTAGTTTTGATGAGGAATTAGGTCCTTTGATCATAAATTGTGCTTGACTCTGTGTTACCGCATTTGTTTGAAAAGATTTGTCTTTAACACCTTTGATTGTGATCACATTAATGGATTCAGTTTTAATGTCTAGCATTTTGATCACATTGTCATTATTGGAGTAGGTGTAGTTTAATTCATTACCTTTTCCTTGGATGCTTCCCCTTTCTTGTAATTAGGGAATGGTTTTTTAAATTCCATATGGTCTTTGTTGGTAGTGTGTCCTTCCACCTTGATCTTTCCTCCTTCAATGAGGTCTTGGATAACGTGTTTGAGTTTAAGACAATTGTTCATTTTATGTCCTTTGTTCTTGTGAAAAAACACAATATGAATTTTCATCCCACCACCTTGGTTTGACTGCCGGCTCCCATGGTTTTGAAATTGGGATCGTGAGAACCTTGTTTTCCAATAGGGTATTTAGAATATTTTCAAGGGGTTCTCCCAAAGGAGTGAATGTTCTTTGAGGCTTGGAGGTCCATGGTCGACCTTTTCCATTATCATTGCTTGTTTTAGGTATGGAGGTTGTTACCTTGGCATCTTTTCTTGCTTGCATGTTGTTTGTCAAAATTAACACCTTAGGTTTAGGATTAATATTAGATACATCAACCACTCCATCATTGACAATGCTTTTGTTTTTCTTCCACCATTTAGGCTTGGAGTTGGAGTTGACAGATTTTTTTTCACTTTGAAGAGTGTTCTCTCCCTTTTTGACCATGACTTCTTCGATATGGATGGAATTTTTGATCATCCTGTCAAAGCTAGGGGAGTCTTGCATTTTCAATGCATAGTTCAGTTTAGGTACCAAGTTATTAACAAAGATTTCCATCTTCTCAGATTCGGGAATGGCTCTTGAATATCATGCAAAGATTTTCCTCCACCTTTATAGGAAGTGTGTAAATGATTCACCAATATTTTTTTTAGTGTTACACAGATCCATCATGGTCACATCGTGTTGTATCTTATAGGATTAATGTTGGATAAATCATTGAATTAGTTCCTCAAAAGTCTTTACCTTAGGGTTCAGTTTTGAGAACCACTCCATGGCGTTACCTCCTAGACTTCTCAAAAAGAGTCGCATGAGGTATGTAGGTTCGTGCATGTATTCTATACTCAGAGCACAAAATTCCCTTACATGGTCATGTGGATCAGTCTCTCCCGTATACTTGTCATACTTTGGCCTGGCCACATTGGGAGGAAACAGAACCATAGTAATACTCTTGTCAAAAGGAAATGGAAAAATGGAGTCCAAAGAGTATTGTGTTTTAGGTTTAGCCTTCTCCTATTTCAGAGTTGCAAGCTCTGTTTGCATCAAGGTTAACTATTTGGCGAGAAGAGAGATTGGATTTGACACCTCCTTTTCTATTAGTTGTTCAACATTAAAATCCTTAGGTAATTTGACACTCGTGGATGCTAGATGGAGAAATTATTTCTCTTTATCCTTGCCAATTATCTTTTCCAATGTCTTTTGGAATTTTTTGCTTTGTTTGAGTTTATTGTACTCTTCTTCAGTGATGTCTTCCTCACTGCCTGATTCAAATATAGGATAGTCAAATGTGGGTTCTTCTTTCTCATTGGTATCTTTGTGCTTTTATTTTTTTCCATGGTCATATTCCTCAAAAGATGCACTCCATTCGTGAGTGGCTCTGTCCATTTCTGGAGAGTCTAGATTGTTTAGGGAACTGTGAGATGTTTCTCCTTGAAAGTGTAGTTTTTTCAGAAGTACCTTAGATTCTTTAGGAGTGTACTTGTTGCATCTTGTGTTAACCATGAAGTTGGATCTTAACTTTGTCAATGTTTCCCAATAAGGTCAGGTAGTATCTTGAATCATTCAAGTGAGTGTGTCTAGGTGGAAGTATCATTTGAGTTTTGGTGGAAGTAAATGATTCTAGTGTTAGAGGGTTAGAAGGCCCTGATAGTGAGCTAGGAATCAAGTTGTTGTAAAAAGAGGATAGACCACACGTATTGAGACTGATGGAAAGAAACTGACAGGACATGCAAGGTGGACGTCTGAAAAAGTGTTTTGACACAAAAATAAGGAGACCAGAAAAGACAACAGGGACAAACTAAAGAGCCAAAAGGGTATCCAAATCAACTGAGGTTTTCAGAGAAACTATCTTGCAAGTACCTACTGTCCTAGATGTGAGCTAGGAAATACAGTATGCAAGCTTCTGATGACCCTAGATGCGAGCTTTAACCCTAGATGCAATGATGTGCTGACCTGATGCGAGCTAGGATACCAGATACAATCCTAAATACCAAATACAATCCAGGAAATATGAGATGCAATTTTATGATGTTTGGTGTCTGGAAGTGCGTGAAGTTCATTCGATTGCAGATTGTGTTTTGAGACCTGTCTGTGAGTGAAAAACACATGTGTCGACCAAGGATTGAAGTTTGTTTCTTGTTTTGAATGATTTTATCTTTTTAGTGATCTTTCAGGTACATCAAGAAGACTTGCATTGTTAAGGGGTGAAACACATCCTTATGCCCTATTTTCTAGGTGGAGGATGAAAATCCTTGCTCGTTAACTTAGGTACACACTCAAATGCTAATCAGAATATAGCCATCACCAAGCACGCAATGACTCCAGTCATGATGTTGTATTAGCCGAATCCAAATGCAAGTGAGGGCATGATATGAAGAGTGTCTTGGGGCAATTAATTTTTTCCTTGCACAAGGATTATCACCTTTTTAGAGATGAATAAGGAATTATTTTAGTTTAAGTGTTGTCTATGATTGGGCAATTCGTTCGAAACCGTCTCCCATAGAATTGCACAAGGCAAAATTGAGGCATATAGCCCTATGAGTAATCAAATATATGTAGTCTTGCAAGTGAGATTGAAGCAGCTCCACTCTACACATACCCAAGCATGTTCAAGGAATGATGTCAGAATTCCATGAACAAAACTGATTTCGTCCTCCGAGGCTTTGGCCTACGAGAAAGCAATTATTTATAGTGAGTTGGAAGGGTTGGCGTAAAACCTGTCCTCACTTGGGTCATTCCCAGGAGATTTTTTCCTCAACCAGTAGGATCTCTAGTGTTAAATAATATTACAAAGGATTGGTGAGCGTAGGATGTCTAGATTTCTAATTCTTCCAAAGAAGAAGAGCAGAATCTCCTAATCCATGTTGTTTTCTCCCAAAAAAGTTTCAAGAAAATAGTTTGTTCCCTCAAGAAATGTTGTTCTCAATTTAAAATGTTCCTATTTAAGGAAAACAAAATACTTGAAAGTAATCTTTTGCTTGTTCAATTTCCCCAGAATCAAATGAATAGCTTGTTCGATTTTTGATTTCCAAATTTAGACAATGAGTTTGTTCAGTTAGCCCACAATGTTAAGTGCTTTGAGTTGTTCAATTTATGATTCCAAATGAACTGAATGATTTGATTATGCTTGTTCATTTACCCCCTAGATTCTTTCACAAGTGTTAAAACAATGTCTGATTTTCTGATTTTCCTTTAAAGGAAAAGAACATAGTAATCTAGTTGTTTTAAGACATGTTTGAGAAAATGGTATTTAAGTGTGAAAGCTTTTGAAAAAGGGGTTAGTATTTGAAATCAGTTGAAAATCCCTACAACCACACATGTTAGTATTGTCTTCTTATCGCCTTCTCAGAAACCTGCAAGCACTTAGTTAGGTTTTCAAAATGTCAAAATTACCACTGGTTAGGATGTTAGGGTTAGGCAATGAAACCCACAAAAAAATTCACTAGATGCGATCCATGAAATACAGTAAATGATACAAAAAACTAGATACGACTTTGTGTTACCAGATACGATAGAGGGTTTACCAGATGCGATCCTAAACTAAAAATGACCCATTAAATCTTGGATGCGAGCCTAGATTTCAGCGATGCGAGGGAGTATCCCAGATGCGAGATTCTTCTACCAGAAATGACTCTAGACCTGAAATTTGGGAAGATAGATTAGTGAAAACAGAGTGAAAATGAGGCAAAATCCAAAATTGAGCCCCATGGTGGGTGCCAAAAATGGTGTGTGTTAAAATGTGGACCTGTTATCTGCAACATGACACTTCAATAGATCATTATATTAGTGGAAAACATAGTTAGATGAGCATATAAAGCACTAAAATCTACCTATTGCTTTCTAACTAAGAAGAGTATGATAAGCAACATAACAACCCTCAGATTATGCTACTATCAGTGACATATACAATTTAGCATGAAATATTTGAGTTAAAACAAACTATATAATCATTAAGCATGCATATTATCTCTAAAAATGAACATTATAACCATACATGATAATGAAACTATGAAGCAATATGAAACTATGTAGAAATGGATAGCATAACAATGCTTAAAACTCCTTCCAAAATATGGGCATAACAATATTACATTAAAAAATTAAGGGCCTTTTGAGCTTTCAAACTCATCCAATTTATAGAAGAAAGTGAGGAGAGAGAGGGGGACAAGATTCATTAATGGAGTTGTAAAACTCATTAATGAGGTGTAAGAGGCATTAATGCCTTGGGCATTAACGAGGCATGGGAATAAAAGAATATACATTAATGAGACATTAATGAAATTCATTTATGAGGGATGGGGAGGGATGTAAGGCCACACTTGACAAGTTGGTCCTTAGAGGAAATCGAGCTTGAGAAAGTTGACTTTCTCAAGTGGGTTGAGTTTCTAATCACACTTTAATGGAATGTGACATCATTAGGAGGTGGGTTAGAATGGGATTAGGATTAGGATTAGATTTAGCAAGAGTTAATGGGTTGGGATAGGTTTGAACCTAGAGTTAAAGTGGTTGAGGTGGGTTAGGTTGGGGTTTAGAAGAATATTAATGAAATGAATTAAACTTATTTAATTCATTTAAAAATAGGAATATTAATTATTTAAGCTTTTTATTGCTTTAGATAATTAATTAGGACTATAGCCAATTAATTAGATTAATTTAGGCTACGGGATAGGATTTTTGCAAGTGATTTAGAGATTTAGGGATTCATTTAATTTCTTTTAAATTAATTACCTTGGTGTGATTTTGAATTGATTTAAATTGAATTGATTTGATTTGATTGGCTTAGGTGATTAATAAAATTTAGTGATTGAATCACTTAGGAGATTAAATTTGATTTGAATGAATTATGTCAACCGATTGAAGAGTTGTCTGAACATAATTGGGGGTATGATCACACTTAGGGCAAATAGGGTCTATGGTCAGAGTAGACCAAATCCAGGTGGTTATAGTCATATCATGAAGGAATGAGGGTTGCAGAGGGAATCATACAGAGATGGGAGAGACTCCCCATGATCTAAAGAAGGTTGAACCTCACAGCCTAATCAACTTCAAGGCTTCCATGCAGCATTTTCATTGGCATATACAATTGGGATGGCAAGTAAGGCCTAAACTATGGCCCCCCTTGACCTTCCAACCCCCTCTTCTCATACAGCCTCTGTATAGATGTGTTGACAATGAATTAAATAAGCATTTAGAGGCCAGCATGAGAAGCAAATTGAAGTAGACTGAAGGATTTTATTGCATATTGGGAGCACTAGTGGAGTGGAGGCAACTGTGGGGGATTTTAGAATGACATCCAAAATAAGAAACTTCTTTCAGTAGGGGAAATGATAGGATAAATAATTGTCATCATTTTAAAGTCTCTTACTAAAGTATAGAATAGCATTTTTTTCTTTGTTCCTTGTTTACTATGATCTGTTTCATTATCTTCCAAAAACCTGGTTACTTTTTAGGGTAGATTAGTGGAATGAAGCCACATGACATTGGTTTCACAGTTTAAAGGTTTTAATATACTTTGATATGCATGAATAAACCTTAATTACCTTCCAAAAATGCTATATACTTATGTGGTTAATTTGGAATTGTGTTTTAATAGGTAATTAAGTATTTGGAAAATGAATATGTCTGCATTTTGTGTTGAATGAATATTTTTTTTTTCCTATTGAAATGTTTGCAATGTAGAAACAGTCATCGCAGTAAGGTAGATCAAGCATGCATCTGCATACTCACCCATGAAGACCTAATCCTACAACTAAGGAGCAGTAATGAGAGCCTGTTCGGGGGAGAAGTTGGAAATAGCCATAGGAAGGATTAAGTCAAGATGTTCCATTACTAAGAAGATCTAGGGAGTCATAGAAGGCTAAATTTATTCCTCATGTTTGATGAAGCGATTCTTGTTTCTATTTCTACGGATAACTTTACTCCTTCTTCTTAGTCATAAATGAGGATCCACCTATTCTTGGTGTGATTGGTTAGTGATAGGTTTCCTACTTTATAAAAAATCCCCACTCCTACACGAGAAGAATGGAATTAGTTAATACATTTATTCAAAGACAGTGCATTTTTATTTTGTCTTACCAGTTTTCATGAGTTTAATTATACTTACTTTTCATATGAATAAAACAATGAAGTTTTGAATATATATCTTGAGTAATTGAGTTATGGATACTCATCCAAGGGGGGACACTTGGTGATTAATCTGTAGTAGTGTTATATTTATTTTGTGTAGCTTTTTATTTTAATTCTGGTGTTCAAACTATTTCTTTAGCCAAAGTAGTAGAATAGTGAAAAAGTTGTGAGTCAGGCCTCAAGCATTTCCTTCTTCAGCATTGATAGTGTAGTTCAGTTATTTTCCAAATATTTGTTTCCTGCAAAAATAGATTAAGTTTTCTTTCAAGTTATTCATTTCCTCCAGCAATAGATCGGATTTCTTTTCATCCTTTATTTCTTGTAGCTTCATTTATACCGTGGCCTGAGCCAGAACTTAGTACATATATCTCGCAGACCCATTTCAAGTAGTACGTCCCTGGATTGATAAATAAATGAAGCTTCATGTTAAGGAGGATAGCTGCTCAGATAGGATATCCAATCCTTGAGTCAGTTAATGAACCTAGTTTTTAATCCCTTTCTGAACTCAACCAATGATATTGTATTTCACTTTCATAGATTCATCAGGACACCAAATCAAATCAAAAGTCATATTGCTGATGAAATTTATGAAGCAGTAAAATTCATATGGGAGTTAGCACTTGAAACTAAAAAAAAGGTAAGAGAAAGGGAATTTATCTACATAGTGACACATTTTATAGTAAAGGAAATAGATAAATCACTTGAGAAATATAAGAATGGATTGAGTATTGGATATAAAACTGCAAAGATTCTAGCTAGAAAGGAGAAAGAGTTATAAGATGAGGTAGTGGTGATATCGAAAAGGATATTTCACATTAAACCACCACACATAACAGAAACAATAGGTACATCTCATGTAGATGACACTTTCACATTGAATGAGTTAATAGGAGATATGTTAGAAATTATTACAAGTATGGTTACACATATAAGCATAACCAAGGATTTAGTTGATGATATTATAATTGAGGATATCATTGATAATTCCAACTCTCCTATGATTGGAAATGAAACTAGAGATATTCCACTTCAGTCTTCACTTGATGTAAATCCAGTTGAGATTAATGATGACTTAGATGTTGTTGAAGAAAACAAGGTCGTTGAGTCAGAAAAGGGTAAGAAAATAGAATAGGTCACTGAGACCACTGATCAACTACAAGATATAGAAGGAAGAGCTAGAAATATAATTTACTACACTTGTAGTTGTCAATCAATTGGACCCATTGAACAGTTCAATGATGGAGCATACTGCAAAATTGAAAGCATTGACACACAAGGAGATGGAACTTAAGGTAGAGGAGGAAAAAATTAGAATGACATTATTATAATTATAAGGATTCTTGACTCTACACATGCATATTATAAAAGCATATATTAAGAAAGTACAAGTTTTGATAGGTACTCCTGACATGAGTACAATTGACAGTATGGAGGATCTATCTTTAGGCTTAAATGGACATTAAATTACGCTAAAAATACTAAAAGAGTCATGGGAGAAGTTTCTTGGTACTGCAAAGGTACACTTCAAGACTATATTTGATGAATTATAAAAGCTTAAACACCTTTGCATATACATTTTTTTATCATAGTTGAAAGCATTGAAAACATTGACACACAAGGAGATGGAACTTAAAGTAGAGGAGGAAAAAATTAGAATGACATTATTATAATTATAAGGATTCTTGACTCTGCACATGCATATTATAAAAGCATATCTTAAGAAAGTAGAAGTTTTGATAGGTACTCCTGACATGAGTACAATTGACAGTATGGAGGATCTGTCTTTAGGCTTAAATGGACATTAAATTACCCTGACAATACTGAAAGAGTCATGGGATAAGTTTCTTGGTACTGCAAAGGTACACTTCAAGACTATATTTGATGAATTATAAAAGCTTAAACACCTTTGTATATACATTTTTTATCATATTTTTTGGCATTATTTTCAAAAAAGGGGGAATATATAAGTAGATCAAAAGGGGTAGTATATAATGTACAAATTATATAAGTTTTTTCCATCAATGCCAAAGGGGGAGAATGATGATATTAGAATGATGAGAAATGACATTGATGATGATCCCATAAAGGTACAGTTGTCATTGCTAGAAATCTAGTACATAGGAAAGTAAAGTTTTGTATGATTACATGAAGTTATACCAATCGGTAGACAATTTACTCAATCGGTAACTACAAGCTATGAAGAATAGGTAAATTAATAGATAGGTGAACATGTGAATGTCAAATCAGTTAAAGAAGTTAAGTAAACTATTGGTACACTGGAAGGTTCAGAGACTACAGGTGCACTAAGATTTGTGACCACACTACTCAAGTCACACCAGTAAAGGACACTAGTGAAGATACTACCTACTGGTCAGCTCAGTGAACATGTAAAGGTTAAAGGTTAAAGAACATTTTTGAATGATTATCTAAAGCAGTGATGACAGAGAAAGATTGAATGAAAAATGTAGCACATTGTTTCAAGAGTTGAATAAGTCAATTTATTGGTAGTTGTGTACAGATCTGACTATGAATTCAAGGCACATTTTGGAACAATAATAATGAAGAACTATTTCATATTGGAGAAGACAACTTGAACTTTGTTATGGATGATGCAGTGAGGTTGCAATATTTCTATGAGTTGGTTATAAATGAAAATGTTGGAGAGAAATTGAAACCCTAATTAGGTTTGCAATCAAAGGTAAAAAGCTATAAAAGGATAATTATTGTTAACATGTGAAGAGATGAGAAAATATTGTTGAAGTGTTAGATATTGCAGAAACAAATTACAAAAAGGATTCAGAATAGAGTTCAAAGCCAAAACAAAGCATCAAAGGATCTGATTAGCATTTTGGCGTGCATTTCATAGGTCAATTCATTTGTTGTATTCCTAATAGATTCAACAATCTTAAATCCCTTAATAGGTTAGTCTCCAATAAGACCTTTTTTTGTAAATCCCTTAACAGGGTGGACCCTGTAATAGTGGGATTAAATCCTTTAACGAGGTAGTCTGTAATAGGAGTTTAGATACTTCTAACAATGTATTCACTACTACATTTGACCTCATTTTTCTACCAAAAATTTTGACCATCAATTAAAAAGATTTACGTTGGTCAGATTATAGAAGGAAAACTTCTTTTTTTTTTAATCCATGCCCGTGTTAGTCAAAATTTTGACCAATACCATGTAGGTCAAAATTTTGACCAACACGAGCATAACTTTAAAAAGAAAAAAGATTTAGCATCTCATTTCATTGTTTGGTTTTAAGTTGGGAGCGCGAAGGAGCTGGAGCCTGTGATTGTTTGAAGTTTTATTTGGTGAGAGTAAAAGGAGGATTGCTTGCCTGCGAGGGTTTCCACTGTGGTTTGGTGTAAAAGAAGGACCACCTACCTGTGAGCTGTTGCCACTGTGATTTGGTGTAAAAGGAGGACCGCCTGTAAGGATTTCCTTACTCTGCATTTGTTTGGCATTGTTTTATTGGTTACCTATGTAGGGCCCATGAGCAATGTACTAGGGAATCATGTATTTGGTATTTTATGGCATGTTTTTAACATTAAAACTAGGGCAGTCGGCTTTCTAAAGTTGGTTTTCTATGGACTCTTTTAGACCAAGTGTGACTGTATACACACTATGGGTTTAGAAGTGCTTAAAAAGACCACAAATAATAAAGAAACCATAGACTCCTTGCACTCCAAAGACTCCAAACCTTCATCAGTCTTTAATAATGTCTAAAAATGAACAAACCTTAAAGGAATAGGGCTCAATCCACCAAGAACCCCAAAATCCCCAAATTTAGCACTTTTAAATCCTTAATCCAAGGGTTTCTTAAATCTCCTACCTCCGATCACTTCTAGGTCAAATAGGTGGTTTAGTGAGTCCAATTGAGTGCAAATATTTG
>MU226765.1:484837-511419 GCA_018584345.1 Thuja plicata
CAAGGTCTTTCAGAGATGGAATTACAACTTCTTGTGTAGCAATTTCAAAGATCTCAAATCCAATGCACTGTAGATGTGTTATCATTTTTTTCTTCCAATCTAGATAGTTCTCTCCATCAAACTTAGGGCTCTCTTTTCTGAAGTATGCCATATGATCTACCTTAAGCTATTAGGCTTTCTCTACAAGGCACTTGGCTCTGATACCAATTGTTAGAATACTTCAGAGATAACTGAGAGGGGGGGTGAATCAGTTATTTGAAACTTTAAATCTTTATCTTATACTTATTAATCTAGATTAATACAAATTAAATGCACATACAGATAAAATTTTACACAACACATTAATTTGGTTATGGGGAAACCAATTGGTAAAAACCCCAGTGGGAATTAGTACCCACAAAGAACTACTGTTTATAGTGATCCCTGTTAAAAGATCTTCCAACCTTGCTAGGAGTTGTACATTACAATGCAGTAGTATAGTGACCTGGTTAAGGGTCAGACCCTGTTAGGAGTCTTTTACAATAACCCTATTAGGGGTGGAGGAATCACTATCCAAGAACTCACTGTCCAAGTGGTGAAGGATACAACCTTCTGGTTATTTGATACACACTGTATCAACAAGGTGAACTGTTGTTTGTGACACTACTTGTTTGATCAGTTCCTTTTATGTGCCTATGCTTTAACCTCTTGTAAAGCACTATAAAAATCATATCTATATTCTGAAAGCTTCAAATTCAATATCTATATTATCAACATATGATAAATATAGCTCTGCTACTTTAACACTTTGCTTTGCTTTTTTAATCTCTGGCTTTCGCAACTCTTCTTATCACAAATGACCTTCTATAAGTATATAATCCAAGTATGAGATCATGGGACCTATAGGACAACTCTTCTTAACATCCTTGTTAGCTCTACTAAGTGCGCAAGCATAATTACAACCACGCAAGTACTAATTGAATAGATGCGTCGCTTCATTGAGTCGGCTTCATCAATTTAACCATAACTTTGCAATCTTCTTAAACCAAGTTTGGTGCGTTTAGATTAATATCAAAAACTCATAACTCGTCATGAATATAAACATGCATATCCTGAAGATAGGTGCAACTCGATCAACACGTTACATACATCAGCCTTAAACCATTATTCCTCCAGAACTGTAACCGTCGATAACAGAATTACATATCCTAACTGAATCTTCATATCTGAGTCTGCGTGTATGAACATAGCATAGTAAACATGTCATTAACATGTATCTATCCACACTGGTCTTCATGTCATCATATTGATAAGTACATACAGAAGTACTACTGTGTATTATATGTTGTCATCAATGACAAACATACAATCAATCAACTGTTCAGAATCAAATCTCCAACAATTATATTTTTCCATTAGTATACACAAGGAAAAACATGATCTACACCATTGGTTTACACTACACGTACACACAGGGAACAACACTACCTGACACCAAGGTTACCCGACACTACCAAGTTCAAAGCGTCCCAACAAACACTATTTAGTTTTACTCGATGACAAAATGGTTAAAGGAACCTGACAAGTAATAATAGTGCAACCCAATAGAACAACAAAGAGAGGAACCTGATAGATGAATGGAACTCGATGATCAGTTCAACAAAGGAATGCCGATAGACTTTTAGTTCAACCCGATGACCAAGAACCGACAGTCAGTTACATCCCGCAAAAAGTGGATATGACTTTCCACGTCAGATAAATCACTGAAGTTGTATATATAGCTTCTTAATTTGTTTTATATCCATTGTGTGCAGAGGAAGCAATGTAATTATTATTGTTTTAATTAGTTTTACATATTTAAAACATGCAAACTAAAGATCAAGGTCAAGTTGTAAACCTTGAATCTAAGAGTTAACATTGTAATGCGTGAGTCTAAGATAGGTCAAATACTTATATAAACAGATGCTCAATCTATTGTGAACGAGTTGTTTTTCGATGATGATTATAGCCACAGAGAGCATCTAAAGACTAGACAAGAGATTTCATGCAGAGGGACAAAAAAGAATCAAATCAGTTTTCAAGAATAGAGTACATGATACTAACGAGAAAAGAAAGGTATTAATCAATCACTATAGGTGATATTTGTATTTTGAGAGATTTAATGGATCTGTGATCAACAATTAAAGATTGCATACAGTCAGGTCAATAATTTGTATTCATTATAACAAGTGTAGTTCGCATAAGAAATCCTTTCAAGGAAGGTGGACTTAACAGTCTTATTGTAAATCTCTTAGCCAAGTGCACACTTAAATTAGTGTTTCTAAAGCTCTTAACAGAGTAGATCTTAACCAGTCTCCATATTAATACTCCTAACAAGGTAGATCATCAGAAGTGATCAATTGTAAGCCTTTATCGACTCCCTTCCATTCTGCAGATAGTGAAGTTTTGTGGGTGCCATCCCCACTGCAGTTATTACTTCCTAACATGATTTTTCAACAATATCATATCTTGTGTTATGTTTTTATTAATTTCATGAATGTTTCTACGAATTTTGTAAACAATTAAAGATTATGAATTAATGTTACATACATAAGAAAGAAAAATAGAAATGGTTGGTAATACAAAAATGAATAATTACTAATGATGAATGGTGTAAAGAGTTAAAATTTTTAGAGGTGCTGATTCACCCCTCCCCTCTCAATACTACTTCCAATTAAATCCAACAATTGGTATCAGAGTTAAGTCTCTTCTTGGAAAGCTTAAAGGCTTAAGAGAAAAGATCATACAATGAAGAAGTACAAACTTGACATGAATATTGATAATAAAAAGATTGAGATACAGATGTTCTATGAACAGTATAAATAAGAGAGAATCAAGACGAGAGAGCTATTGGGTGAGAGGAAAGGTATGGCAACCTGGAGCAATGAAAAAGATTATCAAGAAGAAGAGATTCCAGATTTCTTTGAATCTTCAGTATCAACCACAAGCAAAGCATCAGATGCATTAGAAGAGAACATCACAAACCTAAAGGAGATCAATCAACATTTGAAAGAGAAAATAAAGATGCTACAAATTGGTCAAGAGTCCCAGATGGTAAGAATGATTGATGTGATGAGTTCTGCTAGACAAGCTAAAACAGAAAGAACACTTTCTATTGATGATAGAAGGAATATTACAAAGAAAATACAAGAAAAGGAATTAGAAATTCAAAGACATGTTGAGCATCACCATGATCTTACAAATCAAATTATTCTTATGAGTCAAGAAGAAAACAAAATAAATGTGGAACTCATTGAGAGAATATAGATTATTGGTGAAGAGAAGAGAATGAAAAACTAAAGCATGAGGTTAGAATTCAGAAACAACATAATGAGATTATCAGAAAGGCTAGAGAGAGCAATAAAGAATGGATGATTTTCTTGAAGGACAACAAAGAGTCAATAAAAACAATGGTATAGGCTTTACCGATAATGGAGAATCATCTAATAAAGAAAATCCAAAGAATGTCTATGAAAATCCAAGACCAAGAAAGCTAACATGCAAGCACTATGGAAAGAAAGGCCACACATCAAATGTATGCTGAGGCAAATTGAAAGGTATTTCTAAATCCACATCTTCATTCACAAGATTCTGTTATAAATTTAACAAGAAAGGACATAAGGCATATGAATGTAAGTCTAAGGTTGATCAACCAAAGAAGGAAACCTACATGGAAAAATATTGTCCTACATCCAAGATGAATGGGCACACAACTGAAGAATGCTAAAAAATGAAAAGGAAAACATGGAAGCCTAAAGGTCAAGAAATTCCTTATCAACCAAAGAGAATAGGTAATAAATATACATGGGATTACAATACATGGAAAAACTGTACAACATGTGGTAGATATGGTCACATTGCTGCAAACTGCATAAGAGCATGGACCAAAAGGTCTAGAGGCTGGTCAAACCCCAGAATGGCATGCTTACACTATCATAAAGTTGGTAAACTCAAGAAATATTTCAAAGACCGATCGGAAGAGACAAGTACATATCCCAATGGAAACACCATTAAATATATCTGGAGGGCTAGAGACAAAATATGGAGAAAAGCTTCAAGCAATGATGAAGCCGGACCAAGCAATGCAAATGGTGACACCCCATCCAATGGATCTAGTGACATCACAACCCCCACTTAATTTGAACAAGTAAGTATGGAACTGCATTAAACCAAGTCATATTTTGCTTCAGTTCCATTATACAATTGATAGATAGTCAAAATCTGCATAAATAAAAGATGCATATTATGTTACTTGTTACAATTCTGAGAATGCAACCCCGTCGGTATACATATACCAAAAATCATCGGTGAACATAATGAATAAGCTATTGACACTTACCAAAAATTGTTGGTCAACACATAAAATGGCTAAGTTGCCAATGTAACCTGACACCCGTCGGTAAGAAGGCAAAGTTACAAAGTTGTCGCGAAAGAATACGGATATCCATCGGTAAAAGAAAAATTGTTAACAGTAGTCCTGAGCATCATGACAACACTGACGGTGAATTTAAAAGTCTTCTCAAAGAACCCCATCTTCATATCCCGATGATTCATTGAGCATTTATGACAAAGAATTAGGGCAAAAAGGCTATAAATAGACGACGAGACAACTTCATTTTGCACCCGCAATTTGAAGAGAAAGCAGAGCAAAAAAAAACCATAGTGATTAAAGAGAAAAAAGTATAGCATCCTCAAATCGATCTAAGAACACAACAAATAGATCTTTCACCACTACCATGGATCGAAGTAAGTATCGAGGGCACCGAAAGATCTTTGTTGTTATTTTTCAAGAAAGCCCTAAATTTCTAGAAAGCCCTAAAACTTGAAAAACAATGGCAACCACCTCAAGAACTGCTAAAATCAAGAGTGATAAAAGGAATGTGGTTAAGTTGATCAAGAATAGCACCTATGTAGAGCCCAAATATAAGATCTTCCTTGAAATTGCATCGCAACCTAATGAAACTGGCATGTTTTCTAAAATCCCACCTAGGGTTTTTCTCATAGAAGACTTTAGGTCCTATATACACTGCAAGATCGCTGACATAGGTGACCTAGAGATGGATGAAGCTTATAAGAATATTTGTGATGTAGAAGGAAACCTAAAGGAAGAGCATAAACACTTGGAGGTTAAAGGGAAATCTAGTGCCCTACATTTCCTGAGGGACTTCAAGACTGATTGGATTAAGTTAGTGCTTATCAGATTCCATGGCCAGAAGTTGTGGTTGGATCAACCCAAACAAATCACCAAGGATGTCCTTCACGCTGTCACTAGTTATCCAATAACCAACAAGCCTAAGGCTCACAAGCATCCCTCTAGGCCAGAAGTCACAAAACTCACAAAAACCAAATGGGACAACATAGGATTGAAAGTAAACACCATCACCGATGAGGAACTAAGGTTCAGTGCATTTGTGATTGGTTATAAGATTTTTCAAGCAAGTAGGTTGAACAACATATCTACAACATCAGTAAGCACAACTTACAAGATTTTAACAAAGGGCATATAGATGGATCTATGTGAGATCCTGTTGAAACAACTTGAGGAAAACATGAACACAATTAGGTCCACAAAGACTAGCACATGTAAGTTTGGCTCACTTATCATGTGTATCTTTTTCTATTTTCAAGAGTACTTTTCCTTAGTAGGAAAAGTAAAATGGGACACTAAAAAATTGGTAACATTACAGATTAGTGAGCTGATTAAGTCACTAGGAGATAACTTTGATACAATTATGGCTGCATACTTGAATTCAAGGAAAAGATGATGGAAAGAGCAAGGATCCCTGAAAAACTAGTTGAAAAAATAGGGATGATATATGTTTCATGGTGGACATAGATTTCACCCACATCAAACCAATTGTACCAAGGATAGCTTGGTTAGCACCACTGGATTATAAAATAAATATAGAATCAGGCAACCAATGCAATTGATGCATTAATCAATGAGCCTATTGATAGAAAACAACCAAGGTTTGGAACCTATGAAGAGGCTAGTTATAAGATAAAAAGAGGCATAGAAATAAAGAAAACTGTAAAAAAAAAGGATAAGATGGTTAAGAATCTCAAGAAGATTCTATCGGTTACTAAGGAGGAACAAGAACAACCAGAGGAAACTGATGAATAGGGCACCATCGGTGAGGGATAAGAAGAACATAAATCAGATTCTGAGGCCACTCAATCTAATACACCTCCACCTCCTACAAAGAAGCAAAGGAAAAGGAGTCAAACTACTAAAAATGGCACTACCCCTCTTAAGAAAGGTCAAGTAAGGACCTATAAAATGAAGTAGCCAACAAAGAAAACCAAGAAACAAACTGTGAAGACAACACCTCCAAAGAAGAGGAAAGGATTGGTTAGGACAAAGGCTGACATAGAAGATACTAAGGATGATGAGCCTAATGTAGTGAAGAAATTTTTTAGGAATCTGACAATTGATGAGGCAGCTGAATCTATTGTTGCATCTGGCACAATGCATGACAAGAGAATCAGACAATGGGATACACTCAAACCCGAGGACCAAAATAAGATACAAGAGGCAATAATTAGGGAAATGGTCAAATACAAGTATGTACCAGCTGAATTCATCAACCAACTACCTAAGGAGCTGGGTAACAAAATATCCCAACAATGGTCATATTCTCTACAGACCGTAAGAGAAGAAAGGGAGAGGGCACTGGTAACACTTATTCCTCTTGAATCTAAGATGGAAGAAATCCAAGAAATACTGAAGAAACACTTAGGTAAATTTGTAGCTAAGATAAGAGCTTACAAAGTATTAGAGAATAATTTTATAGAGCTAGACACCATGACTGAGACCAAATGGAGACATTTGCTAGATCTACTGGCAGAGTCATCAAGTCGTTAGAACCAATTACTTCTCACTGACACACCTCATAGAGAGGAGGAGAAAGATGAGGCAAGTCCTTAGCATAGTGCTTTGGACAATACAAAAGATATGGAGCTGATAGATTTGGACAAAGTCATGGATAGCCTTGACATTCAAGACATCACAAATTATGACTTTGATAAAGATCCCCAGAAGAAAGATGATGTTATATTCATAACACTTAAGGATCAGGGACATCAACAAGAATTGCAGACATTAGATAGTAAAGAAATGAATGTTGCTAATGATACAGTGCAGGACACTTCAGTCATGGACTTAACAGAACCAGACCCTACAGAAAAGATATAAAATGATGAGGATGTAAATGCTCAAAAGGACCAAACCGATGAGCAGGACACCATTATGGATACAACCCAAGCCACCACTCAAAGCAATATGAATGTATTAATGAAGGAAATCAATATACTAGAAGGAAATGATGGATCTACTATAGAAGACACAAGCACACCCGAGGATAAGGGTGATGTTGAAGAAAAAGATACAACAGATGACACAAATGACACAATTGCAGAGAAAGCTACAACCGACGACCAGAAAGATAATTCTACTTATCTAAATAAAGAAGAAACACAAAAGATAGAGGAGGACAAGTAGAAATAGAAAGGTGAAGAAGCACAAAAAGATGAGATGGAGAAGAAAACAAAAGGAAAATTTGCAGAATCACCCAAGGTTGATGGAGAGACGTCTTCACAAAACTGACAAGTGCACCCTGAGTGGAAAACACAAGAAGCATCATCAACATAGCCTTCACCAAGTACTTTAGAGAGAACAAATGGACTAGCAATTGTAGTTCATACATCTATGTCCCCACAAGTCTCAAAGAAGAAGAAGAACAAGCATAGAAATCCAGTCACATTAGATGAAATCATTGAGATACCAGTTTGTGATCTGAGGACATTGGATCCAAATGAATTGACCAAGTTTGCAAAACTCTATGAGAGAAAGGCAATGCAAGACAAATTAAGGAAAGCCACAAAGGAGGCCAAGGTACTAGAAGTGGCAAGAGGGATATTTCAGCAAATAGTACCAGATGTAGATGTTTATCAGACAACCCTGATGCTTGATCAACTAGTGGTTCTCACAGAGGCAATCAAATCAAAAAACATAGATGCTGAGAAGGTCATGGAAGAAAGACTTGAATAGAAGTATGAGTTCAAGCTAGCAAAAAAGATAAGCCAGGAAGTGGCATTGAAAAAGGTAAAGCTTTCTGAAATAGTGAGCATAATTGACCCAATTATCTTAGAAGCTATTAATTTGATATAAAAATTATGTACACTTGATCAACTCACACAAGACTATACCGACAAGATAGCATAGATTGATGCTGATCTTAAGACAAGTGCACCAAGTCTCACTAATAATGAAGAGGCAATAAAATTACACAATGAGAAAATCAAATAGGCTCGGAAAATGAGAGACGACATACAAATTACAGAGACAAAGTATAGAAATGAGGTAAATGAGCTTCAAACTCAACTCTTATTGATACTTTCACTCCTACAACAACATGTGACAGAGGAAAACACACTAATTGCTACCCTAGAAATGTCTGTCCTAGACAGCATTTATGATATGCATGCCCGACTAGAGCTGAAGTACATGGCACTAGAAGTACTGAAAGAAAAGTGGGAGAAATTGCTCGAAGATATCAAGACAATCCATTCCCATATTCTTGACACATTTTAAGTTACACATTTTTGTCACAATTTTGGCATCTTATAAGTTGTACATTTTTGTCATAAGTATCAAAGAAAGGGGGAAATTGATATGTTCACTCACCTCAGTTGAAAGGGGGAGCAATATACAAAAGGGGAAATGATATGACATATATATAGTATACATGTACATATACTTATACTATACTGATGCATACAGTTAGGGGGATTCATATTATGACAAGGATATAGACATGGTGTACATACTAAACACTTTAGTATTATGCACATATCAATTTTTGATACTAATGTCAAAGGGGGAGATTGAAGGCATTATATTTTTCCATTAGTATACACAAGGAAAAACATGATCTACACCATCAATTTACACTACACCGACAGACAGGGCACAACACTACCCAACGCCAAGGTTACCCGACACTACCAAGTTCAAAGCATCCCGAAAAACACCATTTAGTGTTACCCGATGAAAAAATGGTTAAAGGAACCCAATGAGTAAAAATAGTGCAAGCTGACATAACAATAAAGAGAGGAACCCAACAGATGAAGGGAACCCGATGATCAGTTCAACAAAGGAACACCGACAGACTTTCAGTTCAACCCGATGACCAAGAACCAATAGTCAGTTACATCCTGCAAAAAGTGGATCTGACTTTCCATGTCAGATAAATCATTGAAGTTGTTTATATAGCTTCTTGATTTTTTTTATATCCATTGTGTGTAGAGGAAGAAATGTAATTATTATTGTTTTAATTAGTTTTAGTGATTTAAAACATGCAAACTAAAGATCAAGGTTAAGTTGTAAACCTTGAATCTAAGAGTTAACATTGTAATGCGTGAGTCTAAGATAGGTCAAATACTTATATAAATAGATGCTCAATCTATTATGAATGAGTTGTTGTTCAATGATGATTATAGCCATGGAGAGCATCTAAAGAATAGACAAGAGATTTCATGCATAGGGACAAAAAATAATCAAATCAGTTTTCAAGAATAGAGTACAGGCTACCGAAGAGTAGAGAAAGGTATTAATCAATCACTATAGGTGATATTTGTATTTTGAGAGTTGTAATGGATCTGTGATAAGAAATTAAATATTGCATATAGTTAGGTCAATCATTTTTACTCATTCTAACAAGTGTAGTACGCATAATAAATCCTTTCAAGGAAGGTGGACTTAACAATCTTATTGTAAATCTCTTAACCGAGTGCACACTTAAATCAGTGTTGCTAAAGCTCTTAACAGAGTAGATCTAAACCGATCTCCACATTAATAATCCTAATAGGGTAGATCATCAGAAGTGATAAATTTTAAGCCTTTACCATCTCCCTTCCATTCTGCAGATAGTGAAGTTTTGTGGGTGCCATCCCCACCGTAGTTTTTACTTCCTAGCAGGAGTTTTCTGCGATATCATATCTTGTATTATGTGTTTATTACTTTCATGAATGTTGCAAACAATTAAATATTATGAATTAATGTTACATACATAAGAAAGAACAACAGTAATGGCCAGTAATGCAACAATTAATAATTACTAATGATGAATGGTGTAAAGAGTAAAAGTTTTAGAGGTACTGATTCACCCCTCCCCTCTCAGTACTACTTCCCATTAAATCCAACACATAGAAATTTCTTCCACGCAATACGTGAGAACACGAAACCATTGTAGAAAGGTGTCAAACACTCCAAATCTCAGCACAAAGGTCCATGTCTCCACAAACATGCCAAAACACCATATCTCCAAAGGATCCATCATAGCACTCTTCAAATAGGATATCACCAAAGTATCAAGAGCCAAAAAGGAAAAAGGTCCCAAAACCCCTAAGAGAGATGACACCACAAAGCTAAAGGAGACAAATCATCCATAGAGAACACCCCAGCCACACACATATGAGCACAGACCCAAACCAAAAAAAAAAAAGAAACACAAAGACCCCAACAACCAACCATGTCATCATCATCCTCATCATCTTCATCATCTTCTTCTGTGTCTTCCTGAAGAACCCATGCAGCTCCCCTAAACCTGAAAGAAACCCTCAATTTCAAACCTCCAAGCCCATTCGTAATCCCTCCCATTTCAACCCTGTTAATTTTCTTTGAAGTGTTTTCCAAACCTCTTCTTTCACATTTGGACCTCTATATTTTCAGTGCCCTTTCATAAGGAAACCTATTAACATCATACCTAGATGTATAGAGCCTCAATAAATTTTCCTAATTCTTGTCTAGATTATTTCTTAGCTTTAATTTTAGAAACCCCAAAGCACTGCAAAATGTTTCATCCTCCATCTAACCCAATACCATGCGTTGACATTAATCAACAAGCTTGAAATATTTTGATATTGAATCACACAAAACTTCGTTCTGACCTAGATTTGTCCAAAGATTTTTTACTGATCCCTCTTCATCAGGGTTCTCTATTATTCCATATTTTTCCCTCATAATGAGTGAGAAAATATTTATTTCTCTCTAAGAAGACTTTTATTTAAAATTGTTTTTATAGTTAGTCCATTGAATTCTTCATATTTGCAAAACTGCTTTATCAAAGTAAATAACTTATCATGATAATCAGTTGAATTGCTGAGATGCCAATATTGAGGAAACATAATAGAGATGGATTCAATTAGTTTCTCATGAGGGAATCTAGATCTAATCTCTATGGAAATATTATAGGTGATTTCCTTCATAGAAATAGTTATAGACTCACTGATCTTGCTAAACTCTTCCCTTGTAACTATGGCCACTCTCTTCTTTGGCCACTTTCCTAGTTCCTCCATCATGGAATTATAGTGCATTGGTATCTCAACTTCTTGTACAATGGCACATAACTCCCCATTTTCATTAATCTATAAAAATTCATCAAGATTGTTCAAATTTGTGACTATCCACCACTTAGAAAAAATTCATCGGATAGTGTTGGTTGAGATCGATAGAGATTATCAAGGCTCATGCATGTCAATTTATGTAGCTTAGCATATTTTGCAATATACACAGATCTTTGTTGGGATTTTTTGATAATATTCCTCATTTCCTCTAGCATGGGGAGAAGAGCTACCAAAGAGTGTCTCTATACTACTTAACCTTTGAAGAAGGTTAGCATCTTTTAGATACTCTACTTTGTTACGATTTTTGTATATTACTCCAATCAAGGATGAATATTCTGAAGAAAAAAAATGATGAGATAATCCATCCAAAGAGATCCATATGGTATCAACATCCTTAAGAAGCTTGTTCCCATCAGTTATTCCATCAAAAAAATTTTGAAATTTAAAAAATTTTTTGGGACTTCGATAGAAGAGTGAGTAGATCTCTCTGACTAAATCTTCAATATTTGTTACTAGAGAATACTTGCTCGCAATTCTAAAAGCTAGATTCATTATGTGTGCCATGCAACAAATTCCAGTCATGTAGGGTGAACAAGAAGTTTCCATCTTTGTGCAAAAACCATTCCTCTGACCTTACATTACTAAATCTTCATCAACTCCAACACATACCAACTTTTTGGCAATTTTCAAGGCATCCATACCTCCATATTCAATTAAAGAAATCTTTACTAGCTGAAATACATTTTATGTTGTTGCAGTCTCCTTCATTTTAGCAACATATGGTAGGTGAGGTTGGTGGATATGATTTTGTATAGTATAAACATGCATACATACCCACAACAAATTATCTATTATCGTAACTATTAGGCCCAAAGAGGACAAGAAAAATTTAGGGAGGTGAATCAGTTGTACTCACATTTATTAACTTTAAAAAATAAACAACTTACAGATCCAAAAGATAAACAATAATGCAAGATCCACAATACACAACTCACAACACCAGATTTGTTCACAAGGAAACTTGATTAAGGGAAAACCCCAGTGGGAGTCAAACCCACAACATAGATGTGCTATGTTAAAACAAATACACATTTAAGAGAAAACAACAACAAAAAGAATGCACTTGCAACCACCAGCCCACTGCCTAGAGCACGCTGCTCACAATACAATGATCTTGCCCTCATTTGAGTTTATCGATAAATCTCTGATAATAGTTACAAAGGGTGGACAAACTATCCAATAAAACCAAACTTACTTACAACATCTGCAATACCAATATAGCTCCAATGAAGTACAATTTCTGCCTCAGTTGCAAAATAAAAACATCTCTTTCTTCTCTACACACAACACACTTTGCAATCACAAATAATTGCGCATTTATACATATTACAAATGAATAATCAACAATAAGGTCAGCCAATACCTATACACATAAATGATATGAATAATAAGCTCAAACACTAATGTGATCCAAATCAAGTTGGCTGAGACTTAGATAGGACCCAAAACATCATCCACAAACATGCAACAACTTTTTCAAATCTTTATCGAATATTGCAACATGTTACTTCACCTAGTCGGCTAAGACCTAAATGAAGAAACACCAACACACTCAGAAAACCACCAAATGTGATCACCATGATCCATCAACATGGTCATAACATGATCCAAGAACACCAACAAATAACATGAATAATCTCCCAAACTTCCATAAGATTTCAACCTTGAAATCTAGACTCATCTATGTATTGTTCATCATGAACACTCAACACTAAAATCTGTCGCATAAAAAAGATAGCTTGCCAAACTCTAAATCATGAAAAACACGAGCTGACGAAACAACATTAATTCTCAAAGAATCCACCAACTTTGTGTCCACTAAATCAACCAAACTAATCGATATTGAAGAAAAAAATAAACCTCTATCAACCAAAACAATTGGAATATAGAAATAGAAACATCTTGATAGACCAATCATAGCTTACTCAACCAACCAAGTAACCTCTATAGAGAAACTACAGACATGAAAGAAACACCTAATACGATCACAACACAAGGTCAACATATTAATTGAACAAGTAAAATCATGCAAACTTATCACACTATCTACAACAACAATAGTATGTTCACATCAATGACAAATAATTAATGTCTATCACACATCAATCTCTGACATGATCAACAATCTTCCAACAATCTCTCCCTTTGGCATTGATGGAAACATATGAAGTGAAAAACTTATCAAAGCACAAAGACACTAAGAGATAATAATTCCATCTGATCACTTCGTATATCTAGCTTCAAAACTCTCAACACAACCTATTTTTCACACAATCTTCTCCCCCTTTTACATCAATGGAAAAGGACAAAAGATATCAAAAGAATTAAACTCAACTCAAAAGGTTGATGTGAAAATTTGCACACAAAGATCCATAATATCCTCAAGAATTCTCCCCCTAAGGACTATTCCCCAACTTATCAATATAGAGAATAATGTTATGATAATATTCTGGCTTGATTCCATCCTTAGCATCATCTACTCTAATCGGGAGGGTTTATCACCCCAATCTTATCTTTGAGATACTTAAATGTATCCTTCGGAAAAGTCTTTGTGAAGATATTAGAAATATGTTCCTTAGTAGATACATACTCCAATCTTTCTTCATTTTCACTGACTCTATCCCTCAAGAAATGATACTTAATAGAAATATGCTTTGTCTTTGAATGTTTCATAGGATTCTTTGAAAAATTTATAGCACTTGAATTATCATAATAAATAACAACAGGTTCATCAATTTTTATCCTCAAATCTTTCAACATTTGCTTCATCTAACTAATGTGAGTACAATTACTAGCAGAAACAACATAATTAGCCTTAGTAGTAGATTGAGAAATACAATCCTAATTCTTACTTGTCCAAGAGATTAGTCTCTTACTCAAGAAGAACACACCACCACTTGTACTTTTCATTTCATCAAAATTTCCTTCCCAATCAGTATCTATATATGCACAAAGTGTAAAATCATATCCCTTACCAAACCATAAGTCGTAGTCAACTATTTCCTTCAAGTATCTAAACATTATTTTAACAGAAACAACATGTGATTCCTTCAATTCTGCTTGAAATATTTCCACATTACAAACAACACTCATTATATCAGGTCTAGTCTAAGTTAAGTATAACAATCCACCGATCATATATCTATATCTTGTTTGATTTACACAAGGGGATTCATCATCTTTAGTCAATTTACAACCAGCAACTGTAACACCCCAAAATTGGCATCTTGCAACCCTAACCAATTTTGTTGCATTTGTCGCTCTTCTAGATCATCAAAGTCCTATTGTACTAGGCAATTCTGAGATTTAACTGTCTCTACTCGACCTAAGTGTCAAATGCAGAAAATCCTAAATCTATGTTAATTCAACATCGTATTTAATTCCTAAATACCTATTTGGCTAAATAAACCTTATGATCAAATTAATTTAATTATAAAGTCCTTGCACTTTAATTAAATTAAATTCACCCTCTTTAGCTAAGACACATGAAAAAAGAATTAAATGATATTTAATTATTAAATAAATATCCTCATTTTCAATAATTGAATTTAATTATTCAGATAATTGAGAAAAAGCAATTATGAGGTCATATTTATTTAATTAATTGAATATTCTCTCAAAAAATTTATCTCTGTTCAGAAATAGAATTTTTGAATTAATTGTGCTTTAAAGAGAAAGAAAACAATTTAATTCAAATAAAACAAAATTAAAATCAAAGAAAGAAAATAGTTAAAGCAGGATGAAAACAATTTATTGAATTCTTTTCAATAAAGCTTCCTAACTTTAACTGGATTTTCTATCTGTTTTATTTCAAAGAGGAAAGTTTCTATTCTGATCATCTCTGAGTCTATAAAAGAACTCTCAGTCTCTCATTCAAACCCTTCCTGAATTTCTAATTATATGCATTGTTAGAATACTAAATTATTGTCTCATTTCTTAATATCTCATATAGAATAAATTCATATTGCAATAGAATAGATTCAATTTCTAGAATAGTTGCATTGAAAATCATGTCTTAGATTATCTTACATCTCTCATTTCTTAGAATAATCTTACATTGTATTGCATTCATGGAGATAAATCCTTTGTTCCTAGATTGGTCTATGGTTGTGAGACTCTTGTTCTGAGAGCAATTTAAAAAACCCCATATGGATAGAAGGCAACAGGTTGAATCATGTAGGTAGACAAGATGAATAATCTCATATTTAGTCTTGTATGTACGTGGTGAAGAAGGACTATGTTGAAGTGTATGGTGAGTTAACAAGGCCAAATTTACCACATACATTTGAGACGGGTATCGGGGCAATCTAACCCTAACTCCTAAAGGTTGAGCCTCATTCTAAGGACAATCTTGTGAAAGATATCGATCTAACTAGTGTCTTGGAAATCTAACCTAGATATTGGGGGACTAAGCTTTGTTATCCGCTAAGAGTAAGCATAGCTGAACTTTGGTTCAAGTGGGGATTCAACAGATATTGTCCTAGCTATCCTAGGATTGTGATGTTCCTATTCTGGTACTACAAACATTCTATTTAATGTGTTTTGCATGGGTGTATCATTTGAACAATCGAAACTATCGTCAAAACACACAAACTATCAATCTTGAACATGTCCAAAATGATCTGTAACTTGAACTATCTGTCAGAAAATAGCATGATTTCATCTTGGAAAATGCAAACTGGTCTTAACAGTCTGATTCTGTAAACATCTTTTTTTTCAACATTTGCATAGTTTCACGTGAAATTTCCCAATCTTCGCATCATTCGGTGATAATCTTTGCACGATATATAGTATACTGTCACGCAACACTTGGCAATAGTGCCATTTTTTTGTCATTCTTTATTATGTCCATTGGTGTCATTCTTCGCATGAAGAGAGCATTTCTTCATACGGTTTGGTGGGAAACTTCACGCGACAGAGCATTTCATCATGCGAAACTAGAGTCTTTTGTCCAAAATAGTGAGCTAAAATCTATCAGTCATGTGTACTTCTATCAAATCTGGTCTCTGGTATGGGTCTATTTTTCTGCCATCCATCTTCACACAGTCTGAAACTTGGTTTCTTGGGTTGAGAAATACGTGATTCTTGCTTAAACTAGTATCGTCTCATGTCTTTTGATCTCTTTTTCATCTGTGTCATCATGTCTTGTGTCGCAATAGTCATCTCTTGGCTATTCTAGCCTCATCTTAGATGATTTGCGCCAAGGATACTTCACCTTTTGGCACATTCTATGCATTTACTTTGAGATAGTTTCAAGTTTGGTCCTAGTTCACATCTCTTGTTCAAAACTTTGTCTATGACTATCACAACTCGAAGTGGCAAAAAATTTCCTTCAATCAATTAAGATGAATCTATACTTTCCACACATTACCGGCTACATATAGTGAGGAATCATCTTGATCTCCTTTCCCAGTATGATGACCTTACAATAAATGGTCATTTCTTGTGGATCTTAGTAGGGTTCAAAATCCTTTGTTCCAAGAAGACCCAAATTCAGAGAACAGTCAATCTTTTCACACCAAATCTTTACACTTTGAATCCTTGCATTCTAGCAATATGACAGATCATAGTCAACTGGGTGGACCCTGTTTCAACCAGACTGAAAACCCTCCTCTTCAAGAAGAGAAGGAGATAACCCAAGGGGACATCATAGAGGCCCACAATAATAAAAACTTCATGAGAATGATGTTGGTCATAATGAAAGAAGAGAAGGAGAAATACCTTCTCGAATTAGCCACCCAAGGTGCTAAACTTCCCTCTAATTACAAGGTAGAGACACTTATTGAGAAAGAGGAAGAAACTCAAAAATTCTCGTTTGCAAAAAGAAATGCAAACCATGCAAGAGAAACTCTCTAAACTCTTGAAAGAGAAAGACAGACCTGTTACACAATTCACATGGAAAGCATCTGTCCTTTCCCATTTGATAAAGATCTTCACATGCCTCCTTTTCCCAAAGGAGTTGAACTTCCTAAATATGACAAATACTTGGGTACATCTGACCCTGAAGACCATTTGAGAGAATTTGGTTCTCTCTCCATGGAATTCATACATGACACAACCTATCTTATGCATCTTTTCCCACGTAGTTTGGGAGGATCAGCTATGGAATGGTTCTCTAGACTACCAATTGGCATCAAGACCTTTGATGAAATTGCCAATTTGTTTCTACAACACTATTCTCACAACATTCAACATCTGGTTTATATTCGAGATATTTGCAACTTGAAACAAAATAATGGGGAATTCTTCTTGGCATTTCTCCAAAGATGGAGACAACTCTACACATGATATTCTCGCAAGATACCTAAATTTGAAAAGTTGGACATCTTTCTCGATAATCTTCTTCCCAACTTTGGGTATCAATTACAGCTACAAGGTCCTCTAACCTTTGATGACATGATTAAACAAGATATACGAATTGAGACATTTATGATCAAGAAAGGAGAATTGACCTTACACAAGGAAAATAAGCAAGGGTCTTCTTCATCAAGCAAAGATAAACCCAAATTTCCCAACAAGAGCCAAAATGTTGTGAATGATGGCATTGTAGACAATGTGACTCCTAAGCCTCCCAAGGCTTCCTTTAATCTCACTACCATGATGCAAGTAGCCAAAGCCACTAAAAAGGCTGTGGGAGATTCTAAGCCAAGTACTTCACAATTTTCTAGACCTAAACCTTGGGCTCCTAGAACCAAGTGTGAATTCACTCCTTTAGGAGAACCTCTTGAGGCAGTTTACAAGACTCTTCTAGACAATCATTTAATCACTCCATCAAATAATTCATGACCTTATGATCCACAACCAAAGCCCTCTTGATGGAATGAATCCGATTATTGTGATTTTCACCAAAAAAAAGGTCATAAACTAGCTACATGTCTTAAATTGTGGCATACAATCTAGGATCTCATCGATAGTGAGGTTATTTCTATGGGAGGTCACAACAAAAATTCTGATCACCAAGATTTCAAGGACCCATTTCCTCCTCATGGAAAAGGTGAATCATCTAAAGGAAAAAATACTGATGCTAAGGTCAACTATACTTACACCAATAACAACAATGTCATTAATATGGTTGAACCTCTTAACACTGAATATTGTAATGTCATCATTCTTAAGGGAAAGGAAGATACTTCCAAGTCTAAAACACCTTTCATTTTGTGAGGGTCTGCACCTCAGTCTTCTGAACAAGGACAGTCTCAAGTGAGCGCTAATGTTGTTACTCGATCTCGTGCTAAAATCATTCTCAAAGGCCCTAAGCCTTCTATATCTACATCAACTCAACCTTTAGATAAAGCTAAGGTTGACTCTGTTACTAAGAATCCAAAAGTGGGTTCCTCATCTAATGCTGCCAATTATAGCATTCTTGATCAATTGCAACGTACTAATGCTCAGATAACTATTTTTGAGCTCCTAAAAATATCCCCTACTCACAGGGAAATCCTGGACAAAGCCCTCACTGAGGTGAATGTCCCAAAAGATCTTGATCTCAACCAGTTTGAATCCATGGTAGGTCACTTGACCTCCTCACACTACTTGTCTTTCTCTAAGGAAGATGACCATTCTTTGAGTCACCTGCATAATAACCCACTGCACATTGAAGTCATGATTGGTCCCAAGCGTGTTTGTCATGTTCTCATAGATAACAACGCTAGCCTAAATATTTTCTCTGCTAGTTTCCTTATTGAGTTAGGCTATGACGAAGATTGTATTGATGCTCATAAAAAGATTACCATTAAAGCCTATGATGAGGAAGAACGTAAACCCAAGGGGTTAGTTGTATTGCCTATTAGAGTTGATCCTATTGAACGAGATGTTATCTGTCAAGTGCTTGACATACCTTTGGCATACAATATTCTATTAGGAAGGCCATGGATTCATGAAATGTAGGTTGTCATACCATTAGTGCATTAAGTTCCCATTCCAAGGTTCTTAAGTGACTATACCTACCAATACACGCTATGATTGCAATGCCCTCACAAAATCTGCTGACATCCTTGTGCCTACCAACAGAGAATCTATTGAATTCCTTGAGGATAAATTAAAAGAAATGGAAAAGAGTTTGAAACTCAAAGAGACTGATATGGGAGGATATCAGATTGAACCTATGCTATCTATTACATCTTTGCCTTTGTCTCCATGCTCTTTTGGGAGACCTTCTGAGAACACTAAACCTTCTATGGTTCCTCCTCCAACAAAGTACGGTGGCACCTTTGTACAAGCCACAGTACCAATAGAAGACAAAGTTGAAAATAGAGCTATCAAAGCTTGGATCTATAAAGGAGAAGACAGTTCTAAAAATACTCCTCCTTATGACATAAAACCTGAGCAATATGGAAAAGGTTTATCTATTATGCAATGTTTTGGCTATAAAGGAAATGGTCCCATAGATGCGAATCATAAGGGATTGATTGCACCGCTTGAAGCCATTGGTCATAGAACACGCGACTCTCTAGGCATAGGCTTCCAAAAACCCACATTCCAACTGGGAATAAATAAGTTTGTACCTCAAGAAGATAAGAAACCAACACTTGAAGAAATACCTAGAACTAAAGAATCCAAAGACAGCTCTGATGAGGATACTTTTCCTTATCCTATTCCTCCAGACCTGGCAACATTCTTTGCTAAGCTAGATAACTTTGTGCTATGTGTCAGTGCAGTAGACACTGATAGTGATTCTGATACCACCACTTTACTTGCTCCATTAACTTATGAGGAGTGGAAAAATAGATATACTCTAAATCCTAGTCATTAAGGTGATTTATACATACCACCACTCTTTCAAGAATAGTTTGACTAGGAATTCTAGTCACTTCTCATTACACAAGAAGTAGCTGATGCTACAAACACTGCCGAGGTACCTAGGTTAGTAGGTGCTCATCTGACCATAGCAGAGGTTCTAGGTATAACTCATCCCAACTGGGGACAAAGGGTTGATTTCACTCATGTTCTTGACATTGGACCTGATGATGAAACAAACTCTCATGAATATGAGTTCGATAGCTTGTCATATGCCACTTCTAACAGAAATACAAATACAACTAATGCATATGAAAACCTTCTCAAAGTAGGTGAACGGTCTAGTGTAGGGTCACATGAGTTTGACTCCCTAGATGTTAACATGTCATCTACTACCGTCTCTAGGAATCAAAGGGATTCGACTATACCTTTGGATGAGATCGCTTTGGGTCTCGAATTACTTGTCCATTCCTTTGATGATTATACCATGAATGCACTTGAACCCGTCACTCCTCTTTCACTTCGCCATTCTGAGCTTATAGACTAGAACTCTACCTCCCCATCTAATGAAGTCCTTACATTTCAGAATGATTATGCTCTTGCCTATCACTTACATGCTGTTGAACCTGTAACGTCTCCCACTAGTGAAGCAAGTGTCAACATGACTAAGGCTGACATCAAGTATTTTAGTCTAGTCACTAAATAAAAAGAAGAAAAAATAGGCGCTCTGATGGTGAAAACCACCTTGTGGCAGTATCAGAGCCTCAAACAATCAAAATAAAAGACATATCCAAGGGTGAAAACCTCTCTAAGGTGCCCGAGGATGAGATACTTGATGCACTTCCAAGTCATTTTTAGGAAAGATCATCTTTTCTTATTGAACCAACTCAACCTATCAACTTGGGTACAGAAGCAGAAGTACCTCAGATTATTCACTTGGTACAATCACTATCAGAGGCAGAAAGAGAGGAATTCACTACATTCTTTAGAATAAAAAAGATTAAATTTGCATGGAAATATTCAGATATGCCAGGATTAGACCCTAATCTAATCATGCACCATTTGTCCATTGCACCAGGTGTTAAGCCTTTCAAGAAAAAACTTCACAAAATGCATCCACATGTAGCTCTACTTGTCAAAGTTGAATTGGAGAAATTGCTTAAGGCAGTGTTTATCAGAGTAATTGATTATGCAGAGTGGATCTCTAATATTGTTCCCATATCAAAACATGATAATTCTATAAGAGTCTGCACCAACTTTAGAGACCTAAATTTGGCATGTCCTAAGGATGATTTTCCATTGCCCAATATTGATATGATTATAGATAGGATGGTAGGGTATGAAATGTATTCAATAATGGAGGGTTTCTCTGGCTATAACCAAATAAAAATTGCGCTAGAGGACCAAGAGAAAACTGCCTTCACATGTGCTTGGGGCACCTTCTATTGGAATGTCATGCCCCTTGGACTAAAAAATGCTAGTGTTACATATCAGAGAGCTTTTACCACCATATTTTATGACATGATGCATAAAATAATGGAATATTATGTGGATGACACTTTAGCTAAGAGCATGCACTGAAAGAAACATCTTACTGATTTAGGTCCTATACTAGATCATATGGAACAATTCAGTTTGAGGCTTAATCCTAAGAAATGCGCATTTGGTGTAACATCTGGAAAATTGCTTGGCTATATCATCTCTACCAAAGGTATTGAAGTAGATCCTGCAAAAGTACAAGCTATCATGGAAATGCCGCCACCAAAAAATATTAGACAAGTGAGAGGACTTCAAGGCTGACTACAGTCTATCCGGCATTTTATCTCTCAATTGGCAGAGAAGTCCCAACCGTTTACCAAAACTTTGCAGAAGGGTGTGGCTTATCAGTGGAACAAAGAATGTGATGAAGGGTTCACACAAATCAAACAGTATCTTGCAAACCCACCAATCTTGATGCCTCCCATTCATGGGAAGCCACTTATACTGTATATCTCTGCTACAGATACATCATTGGGCATCTTATTGGCTCAAGAAGATCAAAAAAACAAAGAGAGGGCTATCTATTACATTAGTCAAACTCTAGTCTCATATGAAACAAAATATTTTGCTGTAGAGAAGGCATGCCTTGCAGTGGTGTTTACTTCAAAAAAATTGTGGCACTACATGTTGGCTCATACTACACATCTAATGGCTAAAACTGATCCTCTGAAATACTTGCTCAGTAAATCTACCCTAATAGGTAGACTAGATAAATGGTCATGCTTCTCAGTGAGTTTGATATTGAATATGTTGAAAGGAAAGCCATTAAGGGCCAATCAATAGCAGATCAGTTGGCAGAAGCACCTCTAGTTGATAATCAACCATTGCATATTGAATTTCCTGATGAGTCCATATTACTTCTTACACATCAATCATGGAATATGTTTTTTGATGGTTCATTTACTCAACAGGGGTCAAGTGCTGGGATACTGTTCATTACACCTCAAAGGTACTTTTTAGCAAAACCATACAAGATGTTGTTTCCTTGCACAAACAACATTGCTGAGTATGAAGACCTAATCAATGGTATGAAGATCGCCATTGAGTGGCAAGTAGATGAACTAAATTTTCTTGGAGATTCACAATTAGTCATCAATAAAGTAAATTATATCTATCAGACAAGGGATGACAAGTTGGTACCTTATAAATGGCTGGTTGATGATCTTAAACAATATTTTACTAATATCACATTTCAACAAGTTCAAAGGGCAGATAATAAAGCAGTAGATGCCATGGCTACTCTTGCCTCTATGCTACAGATGCTTGAAAATGATTTTTGACATGAATTCCTAGTGGAGGCATTACGCTACCCAGCCTATGGCTCCCCTGATTCCTGGATGATCTTTTCTATCATAGGACATGACTCATCTTGCTACCATCATATATTTTCCTACCTTTGTGACCAAATCATTCTGGACACTTACTCCCAGAATGAGAAACATCACTTAATCTACAGTGCTTCACGGTTCATCATCATTGCTAATGACTTATATAGACGTGGTCTAGACGGTACCCTCCTTAGGTGTTTAGAACCCGATGAATGCAAACAAGCGTTAGTAGAGGTGCATGAAGGCATCTGTGGGTCTCACTCTAATGGCCTGACATTGGCCCGTAAACTTATTAGAGCTGGTTACTATTGGCCAGATATGGAAAAAGAAGCAACACAATTTGCTAAGTCTTGCAAACAATGTCAATTACATGGTAACCTGATTCATGCTCCAGCCAAGGAGCTTATTCCATTCATTACTTTCTGGCCATTTCAACAATGGGCCTTTGACTTGGTGGGTCAGATTTACCCCTCATCCTCCAATGGATATAAGTTTATAATCATAGCTATGGACTATTTTACTAAGTGGGTGGAGGTAATCCCTCTCACCGTTGCCAGTGGCAAAATAGTAGCTATGTTTATTCTCAACTACATGATTTGCAGGCATGGTGTACCCTCACCAATTATCACTAATAATGGAGGACAATTTAAAAACAAGGATTTGACAGAGCTATGCTCTAAGTTTAAAATTACTCAACATTGGTCTTCCATCTATTATCCTCAGGGTAATGGACAGGCGGAAGCATCCAACAAAATAATCCTTAAGATCCTGCATCGCACAGTACATAAATCCATATGAGATTGGCATCTCCAGATCAATCCAACTCTCTGGGCATACATGACAAGTATAAGAACACCAACAGGGGCTACACCCTATACTTTGGTTTATGGAGCAGATGCTATGTTACCTATTGAGGTTGAGATTCCTTCTCTATGAGCCTCTCTGAAAGGCCTCATTATTGATGAAGATAACAGAATATCTTGGCTACAAGAGCTAGAATTACTTGATGAATGTCGCCAAGTGGTGTTCAATCACCTTAGAGCATACCAGAAAAGGATGTCCAAGAGCTATAACAAGAAGGTTAGACCAAGAGATTTCCAAGCAGGTGACCTTGTTCTGAGGGAGAACCCTAAGAATCAACAACATCGGATCCAGAAAGGGAAGTTTGAACCAAATTGGCTTGGTCCGTATATTGTTACTATAGTGTTTGGGTCTGGTACCTATCAACTCTCTACTACTAAAGGAGAACAACTCAAAGAGCCCATCAACACTCTTCATTTGAAGTGGTTCTATAGCTGAGACATCTTTAGTATGCTCGTGTATATAGTAAAGTCCTGAAAAAATTCTAAAAATCTAAAAAAGTCCTAAAAAAAATGATCATCTTAGTGAAAACCTAGCAATAGGTGCTTTGATGTATCTCCAAAAAAAATTATATATTCCAAAAATACAAAAAAAATACAAAAATACAAAAATACAAAAAAAGAGAAAAAGAAAAAAAGAGTCATTGACGAAAACCTGACAAACAGGCGTCCTGGTAGCAAAAAAAGAATTTCTTCCAAGAAGGTGAAAACCTGGTAAATAAGTGCCTCTTGTTCCACAATGCTATATCTATTGCAACACCACTTGGCTTTACGCATTTGCTTTCCTGCATTGCTTCTTTCATGCTTTCCTACTTTCAATTTCCATCAAGACACCAACTCACATGGATTGAAACTGGTCATACTCTTAGGGAAACCCTCCTGATCTAGGGGGCACTGTCCTTTCATCTTTTAAAGGATCTTCTTCACATCAGTCACCAGTGGTTCTCACTGCATCTGCCTACTGATGTCTAACTTATACTATGATCATTTCATTTGAGTATCTCTTTTGTGTCAGTCACTAGTGGTTCTCACTGTGTTTGCCTATTGTCACCATTCTATCAAGATTGCTCACATTTGTTATAGTTGGAGTTATAATCAAACGCTCCATCTATCAATACTCGGTCTTGACGATTCTATGCTTTAGTTTGTACATATCTTTTGGTCACTTTTGTGACACTTTGGTTCCTTTGCAAACCCTCCTGACTTTTCATTGATTTAGCACCATACGCTTGGGGTCAATCAAATCTTGTTTTTCCACACAACATACGTCAATTCAATCATTATTACTTGGGGGCATGGGCCCCCCATTTGATCATATCTTTGGTTTACACTAGAGTCAATAATCTTGTCACTTCTCAAGGACAACTCACTACTAACACAACCTGGTGTTTTTCAACACCACCATAAACAATTTTTTTTAACACTATCTTTGGACACATCTATGTTTTTTAACACACATCGGATATCTCAACCGTAAACATCTATCGATAACAATAAAACACAATGCACTCACAAGCACAATGGTGTTTTCTAACACCCTCTAAACATGAATACATTCGACAACTTTGAAACATGCTGAGCTATGCTTTAATATTTCTTTGTATGTTGTCTATTCTTATGGATTTCATTGATATTTTCTTTGTCTACTGCTTGTTGGTGTAGTCTTGATGATCTAGAAACGTAAAATAAATAGGGTGTATGTGATAAGAGCTCCCACACTAAGGTGGAACAACCTCACATCCCTTGATCTTGTTTATTTGTATGCCATGGTAAGGTCGGTACTATCTGCCATGGTGAGGTCAGTACTATCTCCTTGCTTGTTATTGCTTTGTTTGTCATTGTTTTGTTTGCTATTGATTTGTATGTTTACGCATGATCGCACTCATGGTTATCTTGGCTTTGAATGCCTCCATACTAGTGTACTCTTGCAACATTAACTAGAAACAATGTTCAGGTCATCTTGGCTTTTGTGCCCTGGTGCTTACATTTGTTTCCAACATTTTATCCAATGACAAGTCATATTCATATCCTTATGGTTGCATTTTGGTGCCAGTAAGGGTTTTATCGACTTTCATGTTCCAAAAAATAAAATGCTCAATGATGATAACTATACGATGGGTCTCACAACCATGTCCTAGAGAATTGCACTTTCATATTGCATCTAGCATAGGATTGCATTTTCATTCTAGACTTGCATTGTGGCAATGATTTAGTATTCTTTTCATTGCATTCTTCTGAGTTCATACATTGGGGAGTTCTTCTTCACCATCCTAGTTTCATCATGACTGCACAAGAGCTCGGTCCTCGCTCCCGATTCTTCACATGTTCTTTTGGTTAGCATTTCATCGTCCTGCATGAGATGTTAGTACCATATACATATTCATATTCACAATTCATAATCATCTAAATATTACATTTACATTCTGATTTACACATTGCATTTACATAAATCATTTACATACATACATCTTTACATTCATACATGTGCATTTCATACATATCTTTCAAACATGTTCATCCATTTGCATACATCATGAATCATCTAACCATTTGAGCATATAGGAAACATCTCATAACGACAATATACAATATGCGATGATACCAAAAGATGAGCTCATATATATATATATATATA
>MU226765.1:511726-527549 GCA_018584345.1 Thuja plicata
CCATCTATGCTCTCTCTGACCCTCTCGCATAGCTCAAAAATCTGGCCACCTAAGATGCCTCATCAGGAACCACACCTATATATGATGCATAGTAATAAGCCACCCATGCTATCTAATGCCACACCTCCTCCTATGCTTCCTAGAGCTGCTCTCAGAGATCCTGTATCTCCCGGTCTCTACCTAGTAATCATGCATCTCACACAGCTACCTAGATGGTCAAGTCTCCCACCTGTCTCAAGGGCTTCCTAACTCTCTCCCACGAATGATGTTGTGGGTCCTCCGCTATATCCTACGTAGGCTGATCCTCCTACATAGGATCATCCCACTGTCCCTCCTCCTATGGAGGTACCACCTGCTCTGCTAACCGTCATCGAAACTGTCTGGTGCTACCACTACTGCTAGCTCTAACATCCATCCCCATATGACAGGTAGGGATGTCAACCTGTATAGTTTGAGGTCAAGGACCCTGCTGTAACCCCAGCTGTGCCCTCTGCTATGGTGGAGGCATCTTCTGTGGTTGTATAACCTGTGGCTGAATGACCTGTGGGGGTACCATGTTCCCTCGGCCTGCTATACCCATAGGATCAGTGAATCTCAAAAAATGGCGCATAATGAAGTGCTTCCTATACTCGGCGGTCACGCTGGCATCTGCTACATCTCTGAGGTAATCCCACCAAACTGGGACCAATGCACGAATATCTATCATCGTGCGCCCCTGGTCCAACTTTGTCCCCTAGCCTCTCCTGATCTCATCAACAAATTGAGCGTAAGATGTATACTCCTAAGAGATGTCCTGTGGGTGACCAAACTATCACCATACCTGCTTCTATAGGAATCTCTCAATCACAGTAATGGTGCGACATATCATCACACGCGAGTAGAACATATGACTCAGCTACTCTGCTGCATCATCCCAGGCCTCTGTAAACCTCCAAGGCCTCCATATCACTGCTGCTAAATCATCAAGCTGAGCTCGCCACTGATCAACCTTACCCAGCGTGGGCTGGGTAATCATCCCCCTATATCGGTATATGTAAGGCTCCAATGGCTGCCTCATATCCTTGCAAATAGGCCTGGTAACGGGAAGATGCTCCTAGGCCCATACCTGTAGTACAAAGACTCCCACTACCATGCTCTTCGCCTCCTGATAGGCGATCTCATACATCTCATGATACATGTGTGCCAGCATACACTGGCCCCATCCGTAGTGTCACGGTCGTGCCATCATCAGCTGTAGCATCCTCCCCCAACCACACTCTAGACCGTGTTGTCCACGATCAGGCATCAGGTAACACCCCAGGAAGTATGCTAGAACCACGGGCAACCTGTGGGTCAGACCGTACTCGCTAATCAGATTCTCCCATGGGATTGCTCTGCCCATAACAAGATCATCCTGAAAGATCTCTCTCAAAGATACTATGCCCAACTTGGGCTGTGTCTCTTACTCAACTTGGACTCTGTGGAATGGTATCCTCAGGATCCAGTAAATATCCTCGGGAGTAATAGTCATCTCCCCCTATGGTAAATGGAATGTGTTCATTTTCGAATGGAAACACTCAACCAAAGCTCCCAACAGTTTGTGATTGACCTGAATCTCAGGTACATCACATAATGTGCTCAATCCCAAAGTGCCTATGTGTGCCATCTCAGCGTCATCTAACTAAGATACCAATCTCCTGATAGCTAGATGATGCGATCTGAATGCTATATTTGGGAAGTCAACCTTCAAGACATACAAACAATAGAGCATGGTCAGTAATCGACAATAATCAAAGCATAATGAGATAAGAAAGCATTCAAGACATTCTATAGACGTTAATGACACTGACGCAAAATTTATTGGATGCGATGCAGACTAATTTCATGCTCATTTTGACCACTTTTTCTCATGCGAAGATGCAGAATTTCATGCGAAGAAGTTCTCTTTCACACGAAGTTCTTTGAATTGTGTGATATTGGCATTTTGCGCGAACTTTAATCCCTGTTCGCGTGAGAAAACATCCTCTAGAAGGGTTTCTCATGCAAAACTGGGTACTCTCTCGTGCGAGATTCCACACTAAGTGGTGCAAAACATTGTTTCTTTGTGCAAGATTTACCTATGGGGCACGTGAAGAAACTACTTCTTCATGCGAAGACCCGTGACTCAACTTTTAAAAATGTGAAAAACGAGCAAAAAATTGACTAAAATGAATGAAATTTTAATTATAAAGGGGTTTGCTGACTACTTACTGGAGGTCCATACGCTGCGGGCCGGCTGTGTCTCCTCGATCACTCGAATCGATGACTACTGTAGGGGACCACCATTTTCATTTTCTGCTCAGAGCTCAATTCTCAAAAGTCAAAGGGTTGAAATGATTTGAAAATGACCCGTTTCATCCTTATATAGGTTTTGACCTAATTTTTCAAAGTACTCCATTTTGCGCAAAAATTGCACCACTACCTAATTTGACTGCTTTGAATCCATTTTTGTGATCGAAATCAAAATCAGACACTTCTATATAGCTCAAAATAGTATTTTAAAATTTCTGGGACCGACGCGATCGGACACTCGTGCAGTCAACTTTCTGACATTGCTTTCTTGTCAGAATCTTATCATATCATCATTTTCTCAAATCTTTGACTTTTTTCCTCAAAAGTCAACTTTGGTCAACTCTAGTCAACCCTAGTCAAACTTGGTCAACAGACCTCGAAATCGCTCAAAATTGATTCTACATCTTCTGAATTCTTCCGTAATCTATTTTGAGTTCTTCTTGATCTCCGAATCAACATCTATCTGCGATTCTTTGCTCTCCATCATCAATATGACGTGTCATCTTTCTATTTCACTCCCAAGGGGGCAAGATGATTACATCATTAAATCTATTTCAATCAATCTGATCTGATTTTCAAAAATCCTCATCGCTAGGGGCATCTCATCACTTGGGGCATGTTCAATTTTTGTACCTCACAGTCAAAATTGGATACTCCACAATCAATAAGGGCATCTTTGTTCCTTACATCTTGTCATCTTTTAAGTATCTGAGCAATCTAACTTAGAGTCTTGAGGATCAAGCTCCGTTCTGGAGATGGTTCTCAAAAACTATCTTTTTGGGACAGGTATCGGGGAAATCTAACCCTGACTCCTAATAATCAAGCTCCATTCTGGAGATGATTTTGAACCTCTATTTACCATCTTTTGAGACAGGTATCGGGGCAATCTAACCTTGACTCCTGAAGGTTAAGCCTCGTTCTAGGGATAGCTTTGTGAAAGATGTCAATCTAACCAGTATCTGGGAAATCTAACCTAGATATTGGAGGACTAAGCTCTGTTCTAGAGATAGTTCTGAAAACCTTTATTTGCTATCTTTTGAGACGGGTATCAGGGCAATCTAACCCTAACTCCTGAAGGTTGAGCCTCGTTCTAAGGACAATCTTGTGAAAGATGTCGATCTAACTAGTGTCTTGGCAATCTAACCTAGATATTGGGGGACTAAGCTTCATTCTGGAGATAGTCCTAAAATCTCTATTGATTATCTTGTTGGACAGGTATCGAGGCAATCTAACCTTGACTCCTGAAGGTTGAGCCTCGTTTTGGGGATAACCTTGTGAAAGATCTCAATCTGTTAGGTATCGGGGCATTCTAACCTGGATCCCTGGGGATCAAGCTTCATTCTGAAGATGACCCTCAAAAACTCTATTTTGACCAATGTCTTGGCAACCTAACCTAGACTTTGGAGAGTCAAGCTTTGTTCTGGAGATGGCTCTGAAACCTTCACCAATTGTTCAAATTTTTCTTTTGTGCTTCAAGCATCAAACTATTCTTTGAATTGATACGCTGCTCGCACATCAATTCAAAGAGGGGTAAAATGTAACACCCCAAAATTGGCATCTTGCAACCCTAACCAATTTTGTTGCATTTGTCGCTCTTCTAGATCATCAAAGTCCTATTGTACTAGGCAATTATGAGTTTTAACTGACTCTACTCGACCTAAGTGTCAAATGCAGAAAATCCTAAATCTGTATTAATCATACATCGTATTTAATTCCTAAATACATATTTGTCTAAACAAACCTTATGATCAAATTAATTTAATTATAAAGTCCTAGCAATTAAATTAAATTAAATTCACCCTCTTTAGCTAAGACACATGAAAAAGGAATTAAATGATATTTAATTATTAAATAAATATCCTCATTTTCAATAATTGAATTTAATTATTTATATAATTGAGAAAAAGAAATTATGAGGTCATATCTATTTAATTAATTGAATATTCTCTCAAAAATCTTATCTCTATTCAGAAATAGAATCTTTGAATTAATTGTGCTTTAAAGAGAAAGAAAACAATTTAATTCAAATAAAATAGAATTAAAATCAAAGAAAGAAAATAGTTAAAGCAGGAAGAAAACAATTTATTGAATTCTTTTCAATAAAGCTTCCTAACTTTAACTGGATTTTCTATCTATTTTATTTCAAAGAGGAAAGTTTCTATTCTGATCATCTCTGAGTCTATAAAAGAACTCTCAGTCTCTCAGTCAAACCCTTCCTGAATTTCTAATTATATGCATTGTTAGAATACTAAATTATTGTCTCATTTCTTAATATCTCATATAGAATAAATTCATATTGCAATATAATAGCTTCAATTTCTAGAATAGTTGCATTGAAAATCATGTCTTAGATTATCTTACATCTCTCATTTCTTAGAATAATCTTGCATTGTATTGCATTCATGGAGATAAATCCTTCGTTCCTAGATTGGTCTATGGTTGTGAGACTCTCGTTCTAAGAGCAATTTTAAAAACCCCATTTGGATAGAAGGCAACAGGTTGAATCATGCAAGCAGACAAGATGAATAATCTCATATTCAGTCTTGTGTGTACCTGGTGAAGAAGGACTATGTTGAAGAGTATGGTGAGTTAACAAGGTCAAATTTACCACATACAGTAACCATAGGGGTTCCAACTGGTTTTAAATCTTCCATACCAAACCTTTTCAACAACTCTCTAACATACTTGGACTATGTAATGAAAATTCCCTTATCCAACTATGTAACACCCAATCCAAGAAATAATTTCATTTCACCTATCATATACATCTCAAATTATTTTTGAATTTCATCAGAAAATCCTATACTCAATTCATCTTCACCACCAAATATGATATCATCAACAAAAACTTTAACAATCAATATATTATCATTAACTACTTTGAAATACAAATTACTGTCAATTGTACCTTTACTAGATCCAATCTTAGTCAATTATCTTCCCAATCTAGCATACCAAGCTCTAGGGGCTTCCTTCAATTTATACAATGCTTTCTCCAATTTACAAACCATATCTCCTTCATCGGTTAGTCGAAATCCATCAGGTTTTTCAATGTAAACATGTTCCTTTAAGTCACCATTCAAGAATGCAAACTTGATATCCATCTAATAAACTTTGAAATTTTTTTAAGCTACATATGCATGTAGCAATCTAACAACTTCAATATTGGCTATAGGTGTAAAAGTCTCTTGAAAATCAATACCTTCATTCTGTGAATACCCTTTGCATACCAGTCTAGCTTTTTTCTGAACAAATTTTCCATCTTCATTCACATTGTTCATGAATACCAACTTAGTTTCGATCACATTCTTGTTTTCAGGTCTAGGAACAAGAATCCAAGTCTTGTTCTTTTCAATTTGATCAATTTCTTCATTCATATCATTTATCCAACTCTCATCATTGCAAGCTTCTTTAAAATCTTTAGGTTCAAATTCAAATACTAGACATGTTTTAATTTTAATGTCCTCCTCATTAGCCATAGGTTTAACCTGTTCATTCAATTCATTCTAATCCTAATCTTGATTTTGTACATCCATAATATGATTCTCCTCTTCACCTATCCCATACCTGCAAGTTCTTTCTTATCTCTACACATTTTCTTATACTCTAACATTTTCACTTTCAATAATATTCATCAGTCTATAGTTATAAAATTTATATGATTTTCTCTTAGTAAAATATCCAAGAAAGATTCCTTCATCACTTCTAGGATTAAAATTTCCAATGTCCTCATCTCTATTGATATAACATTTGTTTCCAAAAATTCTAAAGCATTTAACTTTAAGAATATGACCATATGGAAGTTCATAAGGAGTCTTACCAGTTCCTTTCTTTATCTTCAATTGGTTCAAGGTATAAAACGCAGTGCTCAAAAATTCTCTCTAGTAGATATATGAAATATTTCCTACAATCATCATAATCTTAGTTGTGTCTAGGATAGTTATGTTCCTTCACTCTGCAACTCCATTCTATTGTGGGGTTCATAGAGCATAAGTTTGCCTCTTGATCCCATGTTCTTCAAAATAAGCATAAAATTCTCCAGATGTAAATTATCTTCCTCCTGTAAAATCTTAGGAACTTCAATCTCTATCCAGACTATGTTTCAACCATCATCTTGAATATCTAAAATTTCTAAAAAGCTTCTGATTTTTCTCTAAAAAATGTAACCCACATCATCCTTGAATAGTCATCAAGGAATGGCATGAAATATATGTCACCATAGTAGCTTGTTGTTTTTCTAGGACCACACAAATGTATATGTACAAAGTCTAGCAATCCATTTGAAGTATAAGTCTTACTCCTGAAAGTAGATCTAGTCAGTTTTACCAATTGACATTCTTTGCACAAATTGTTAGGCTTCATCAGCTTAGGATAATATCTTATAGCATTAGTAGTTCTAACCTTCACCATATTATCAAAGTTTATATGAAAAAATATTCTATGCCACAACTAACTGTCATCAACCTATGCAATCAAACATTTATTCTTAACATTTTCAAATTAAATAGATCACCATTAGTTTGTGTGCCTCATACAATCAACTTTCCACTACTTCCAATGATTTTTCATAATCAATCTATGAATTCCAATTTGCATCCCTTGTCCAGTAGCTATCCAACACTCAACAAGTTATGGCTTAATCCTTCAACATACAAAACATCCTCAGTACCATTTTTACCATCAAGAGTAATAGATCCTTTCACTTTTATCAAGCAAGACATGTTGTTACCAAACATAACAGCACCACAATCATAGTATTAAATCTTCACAAACATATTTTTATCACAAGTCATATGATGTGAACTATTGGAAATACAATATTGGGAAAGCAAGATGATGAGAGGGGGGGTGAATTAGATCTTGAACTTTTAACACTTAAAACAAATTGATCCACAAACATACCACAAATGTAATTGATCTACCATCTAGTAGTATCCATGACAGTAAATAAATAACATAAGACACAAAATTTTGGTAACCGAGAAACCCAATAAGGTAAAACTAGGGTGGGGATGACACCCACAAAAATCTTCACTACTGCAGCAATAAAGTGTTCCTGTTAGGGCTACAAAGTTTGATCACAATATGTAATCTACCTGGTTAAAGGTCTGCCCGGTTAAGAGCTACAGATCATTATAATCTACCTTGTAAAAGGATTTAAACTTACAACAAAGTAAGCACTTGGCTAAGAGGTTTAGAAAGGTCTATTAGAACCACTCTGTTAGGAGATTTCACCTGATACATTTGTTAGAATGTCTCAAGATCTGATCCTTCGATATGCACTATGATGCTGATAACGAATCTCCTCTTTTCAATACCTTCTCTGATCTAATAATCTGATATATCTTTCCTCTTCTGCTCACTATAGTTTCACTCTGCTGGATCTATGCTTCTTCTCTCAAAACAACCCTTCGCACATCTCTCATGTACACATACACCTTCTCTCTCAGTGCACTCTAATTAGGGTAAGAAGCAATCTTAATATACTTTACGGATCTGGAAATTAGATCAACGATCAATGATCAGGATCAAATACTTATGTTGCTAGGGAAATCCAATTTTTTGATTGGCTCTATGCCACATAGTGGGATCAAATAATTAAATACGTAATTATCTCATTGAAAACATTAAATGCTTAGATACATCGGCCCAAAACAATTTACCTCAAAATTGGTGTCAATCCTGACATACATAACAAAATTGTCTTTCTCGGCACACAAAGACTTTGTCGCTCAGCATGGACTGAACTTGGTAAGCATGTCTCTCAAAAACTATTATCTACTCAACAATAACTATGCTAGATAGCTTGGCCTATACTAGATAGCTCGACCACAGTGCTAACTGGCTAAAACTACGTAGATAAATGACTAAGTGTGGGACACTAATAATCAACAAAACTTAGGGATCAACAATCTCCCCTTTTGATATTAGTGGAAAAAACACTTATCATTTACATTCACAAAATTTTCCTAAGTACACAATGTACTTCCCCTTTGATTATACTTTATACTTCATATACTATCTACATAATATACATGCCTTCAGCAAATATATTTACACCTGGTTCTGTGCATATTTTTTTGTTCCTATTTCCTTTGTTGTTTCTTGTCCTATTTCCCCCTTGTTTTTGTCACTGATAGCTGTGGGGGTTATTTTGTATTTGTCCAGAAATGGTTTATGAAGCTGTAAAATCAATGCAAAAGATGTATCCCAACTATCCTTAACAAACTTCATAACCTCCAACTTAACTTCTAGCTCGGCAACTAGACTTACCAAACTATCTGTAGTAGAGAGATGAGAATCTCTCTTGAGCAATTCTCATGTAGCTGTTAGTTCCTTATGAATAACCTCCAAATGAGGTATCAAATTATCCTAAATTGTTATTAATTTGGCCTTGATTCGTCCATCTTCATCCATAAGCTCAGCTAATCTCCTCTATGCATGAGTCAACCTATCAAAATGTATGGAGCTAGAACTAGCATCCATGCTTAGTGAACTTTTTGTTTACTTCATATCTAAATGAAACTTATCAATAAGCTATTGATTCTCCTTTGTAAAGAATGTTTCATCACACAATATTTTGTACAATAAAAAGACAATATTTGCAACTCCCTCAATAATCTCAACACGAGAAGAAAGTTCAACCTGTTTGGTGGAAATCTCTCCAAATATCTTCTCCAAGACTTTGTTCTCAAATATTCTCTTGGACCATTGCATCAATTTTTCATTTTCCTCAATGATTTCATCAATAAATTTCTACATGATGTGAACTAATTGTTCCAATATTGGTGCTTGCTGATTTTCATCTTCCATATCAAAAGCTTTAACAAAAATATCTTTTATGTCATGCAAAACTTGCTTCTGCTTTTGTTCCCTCTTCATTTCTTCTTTTCTCTTCTTCCTCTTCAACATGTATTGAAGGTTCTGAATCTGCTCATATGTCAAACTCTCAGGACCCCATTTAGGAATCACAATGACTTCATCTAATGTGACATTTAAGCTTGGTGACTTTTTCTTGTTAAACTTCCTCTTCTTGAGCTCTGGTGAGCTGATACTTGGCTCAAGCTTAGTGATATATTTTCCTTTGTTAGTATCAATTTCAATTGCTACCTTCATCTGAGTCAATATTTCCTACGGGTCAGGTTTACTTCCTATTTTGTTTCCAATGGGAGTAGATGATACAGAGTGTGGTAGATCCACCAACACTTATATAACCTCTTGTTCTATAGGATTATTTGCAATTTCCTCCATCTAATCTCCACTATCTAAAACTATTTTTACAACCTCTAAAATAGGTGGATTAGTATGATTACCTTCTTTTCTCCTTCTCTCTTTGTCTCATCCTTAGTTGTACAAATGGGTGATTGGATACCTATGTTTATCATCTCATTCTGATCCTTGACATCCACATTGCTATTTTCTCTAAGTGTAGTGTCAATGGGACTATCCATTGTCAAATCTATAGTTTTCCCATCGCCTGTTTCCTTTTGTGGTTCTGTGTGAGTCTTTTCTTGATCAGTTGCAGTTTCTTCTTCCCTTTCCTTCAGCTCTGAGGTGCCTTCACCTTTCTCATCGGCCTTCTTAGTGATTAACCAAGATGTTTCCCTCCATATTCTGGTGCTCTGTTGAACTACACCTTCAACATCATTCTTCAAAATTGCATAGGCTCTTTTCTTAGGAATAAAATTCCTTTGATATTGTTCAATGAATTTTTCTATCTATTTCTTAGTTAAATCAGGAATGACCTTAGCTAGTGTACCTTGCCTTATCTGTCTTTCGGTCATTAAAGCATACTACCAATTTTGTGATAAAATATCATAAATTTCTATAGGAGTAAGATTTCCTATCTCTATAGGTTTCATCTTGTATGTGCACATCATATCTAGTAATGCTTCCTGAATCTTATGCTTGTTAGCTATGCCTTGTTTCTCATACTTGATAAACTTAAATCCTGCTAAACCAGCTGAACTTCTAATATTTTTTCATGCCTCATCAATATTGGTCAAAAGTTTATGTGATGCTATAGGTATGTTTCTAGGTTCATCAGTACTGTCTTCTCCTCATCTTCTTCTTCTTCCAAGATTAGTTTCCTCCTTGGTCTTTTCTCAAGTTTTCTCAGCACAACCTTTGTTCCAACTTGTTTTCTCTTTCCTGTACTGCTCTCACTAGCATTCTTCTTTGTATATACCTTTTTTGACTTGTCTTGTGCATAAATAGTTGATGCCCTTGTCCTAGGTTGGTTAGCAGTAGGAGGGGTAGCCTTAAGTTTGGCTTTACTTGGTTTAGTTTCCTTGGCAACTATTGGTTGCTTCCCTTTTCCTTTCATAGTGACCTCCTCTTCAGCTTCACTCTCCTCTTCTCCACTAGACATGTCTTCTCCATGTCCTGTTGATAATCCTAAAGGTGCATCCTCAACTTCTTCATCACCCTCAATTCCAACCATCTTCTTCAGATTTTTGACAATATTTTTCCTCTTCCTTTCCATAGTGTCAACCTTCAAATCCATAGATATTTTTGATTTAGCTTCTTCATAGTTTCCAAAACGTTTTTCTGCACCATCAATATCTTCTGCTAATAGAGATGTTATAGCTGCTAATGTCTCATCAATGTTCACTTCATAAGGTAATGGCCTTAGCCATGATACCCTCGGCACTACTGCCTGCACATAGGTGAAATATGTGTCTACTAGAAAACAAATATCCTCATAGTGTTTCTCAACTAGTGATCTGGGAATTCTACTCAATCTCATCTTTTTCTTAAATTCAAAAAAATATGTTCCCATTATATTGTCAAAATTATCACCTAATTGCTGAATAAATGCATTTATTTGCTGTATAATTGGTCTGTCTATTTTCCACACTATGTTCCCAAATGTAGGAAATGTGTTTTGTATGTAGAGAAATATGCAAACAAGCAGGGATCCAAACCTACACATTGAATTCTTTGCCTTTCTGATTGAAGGAAGGTTCTCAACTAGTTGCATTAGTTGAAGGTCGGCAAGGTCATAAGTATGATCCTTCTTCACAATCTTCCAAGCCTAGTCAATTGCAATGCATGGATTACTGTCCAGTTGGCTCGACTGATAAAACTTATGAGCAATAACCCTAACCACAAAATCAAGCTCCAAATCTATTATTGTAGAGATCATCATTTCTCTTTTTTTCCAAATAGCTCTTGTGAATTCTTCTATGTTTTCCTTACTCTGACATCTCATTGTCCTCTTTCCATAAAGAATTGGATAACCAGTTACATGATGGATGATTTCCTTTGTTATTTTAACCGGTCCATTTTCTAGCCATATGTTCATGTCATATACACCACTCAAAACAATCTTGATCCATTCCATTCTGAAATCTCTCAGAAAGTCTAGGGCACGAGTTAACCCTCTCTCAGCTAAATGTTTATGTTCATATTTTAGGGCTTCATCTATGCACAATTTGTCATATCATTTTCTTATCTCATGATAACCAACTTCACTAATCTTGCACATATAGCATGACCTAATATCATGAATCATGAGTACCTTAGGTGGAATCGATGATAGGGATCCAATCAGATCACCCTGGATGGCACTCTCAAGAACTGCTCAAAAATTAGGAGGCACACAGGTGTCGCTCCTTACCAATTGCACTTGTAGCAATTCCTTCTTCGTACCCTTAGCTGCTGTGGAAGAACTTGCGGCCATGATTTTGAAAGAAATAGGGTTCCAAAGATAATGAACAAAATACCTTGGTAGATGTCTAAATTTGCACTTTTACTTGGGATAGCCGATGACACGATGTAGAAATCTTTGAAATATCTTTGCAGAAATCAAGTTCACAAATGCTCCAAGACTCTGTGAAATTCTCAATCGCAAGGTGAAAATGAGTAAATAACGGCTGGTTCCTTTATAGGCTCCAAAGGTCAAAAGTTAGGTTTGTAATAAATGTTCTATCCATTGAGTAAGTGGCAAATAGTTGTCCTTGGATGACTCACAAAACTCATCTATCTCTTGGTCGCAACCCATACCAGCTTGACACATACTGAAGAGCTTGGTCTCAATGTAAAATAATACTATTGCTCGGCACCTATAGTGCATATTGACTTTGCTAGGTTCATGTGTCCTGATGCATCTTAACATATGTAGATATGTAATTTTGTACTTTTATATGTTAGGAACTGATAAAAGATATGAAATATAAACACAATTCCTTACATACCATTTTTTCTTAATTTGTGATGGTGTGATCACCTGATCCATTGGATTGGGTGACCTCGGCTTCAACAACTTCACTGCTGCTCGGTTCTGCTTTCCTTATCCATGTCTAGTTCATATGTGCTCTTATTTCTTCAACAGTAGGAGCAGGTACTCTTTTCTTGCAATCCTTCCTAGTGTGGCCGATTTTTAGACAGTTATAACAAACTAGGCTTCCATTCATCAAACTCTTAGATTTTCCTCTAAAATGTGTCTTTATCCAATTTTCTGGAACATGCCAATACTCACCACAGTAATGACAACTATGCCATGTGTTGTAATCCCAATTGTAAGTGTTACCTTTCCTTGGTGCTTTAGCTTGTGTCTTTGATGTCCATTGTTGTTTAGCATTAGATCTAAAATCTTGTGCTCTATGTCCAAAATTTTGATAGTTGTAACAATACCCATTGAATCTAGGTGTGAGAGGTGCATTATTTTCCTTTTACCAACATTCATGTGCTTGATGTCCAAACTTCTTATAGTTAAAGAAGTAACCATTAAACTTAGGTTTAGGATTGGACTTACCATTCTTGCTTTAGAAGCTGTTTGTTGTGTGTCCTGGTTTTCCACAGTGGTGGCATACATGCTTGTTGTTCTTTGACTTTGCACACCTCCTTTCACCAGACTTAGATGATTCCCCTTTCTGAGAATGTGTTTGTTGTTCAGTGTGACCTAATCCATAAGTGTCCTTAGATCTCCTTGATGCTTCCATCAAGTTTTCAAAATGAGTTAAAGCTTCATTGGGTCCATTCAATCTTTCATTAAGTTATTTCTTAGATCTCAATTCATCTTTCAATTGACTATTCTCAGATCTCAGATTCACAATTTCCATGTCTTTCCTGTTGATCTCCTGATTTGCAAGTAGTATATTGATTCACCATGTCAACCTAATTATTTGTCATTATTTGTACATCATGTGTCCTTTCATCAAGTTTGATAGTCATCATTATTTTGTCTTCTTCAGCCAAAGCTTTGTCATCTTCAACTTTCTTCTTTTGTTCCACTACTTCACATAGTCTTACTGTTTGCATTTCTTGTTCTCTTTTTAGGTTTCTGACTTCTTCACACAGTGTATTGTTCCTTTCTAGTAGATCTGAAATTCCTACATCACTCTCAGTAGAGTTTCCATTCTGAAATAGAATTGCGGTGTCTTCTTCTTGATAGTGAGTGTCATTCATTTGTTTGGCCAAATCTTTCCTAGATATCAAGAACTTCCTCAAATCCTATCTTGCTGTCTCAAGCTGATGTAATACAAGCTGAATTTCAATCTTTTGATTCTCAATGAATTTACCCAATTTGTAAATTTCTATCTCAAGATCTATACTCTCAAGCTGATTAAAACCTTTTGTAGGAGAACTGAGCTCGCATACCAATTGTTGGAAATACAATATTGGGAAAGAAAGATGCTGAGAGAGGGGGAGGGGTGAATCAGATCTTGAAATTTTAACACTTAAAACAAACTGATCCACAACCATACCATAAATGTAATTGATCTATCATCTAGTAGTATCCATGACAGTAAATAAATAACATAAGAAATAGAATTTTGGTAACTCAGAAACCCATTAAGGTAAAAATAGGGTGGGGATGACACCCACAAAAATCTTCACTATTGCATCAATAAATTGTGCATGTTAGGTCTAAAAAGTTTGATCACAATATGTAATCTACTTGGTTAAAGGTCTGCTCGGTTAAGAGCTACAAATCATTACAATCTACCTTGTAAAAGGATTTAAACTTACAACAAAGTAAGCACTTGGCTAAGAGGTTTAGAAAGTTTTTTTAGAACCACCCTATTAAGAGATTTCACCTGATAAACTTGTTAGAATGTCTCAAGATCTAATCCTTCAATATGCACTATGATGCTGATAACGGATCTCCTCTTTTCAATACCTTCTCTGATCTAATGATGACATTACTTTTCCATTATTACACTTAGTGAAAAACATTGACAGAGATCACCGGAAGACTAAAGTATTACTGCCAGACTACAAGCATAACCAATAGACTAAGGCATTACCGATAGACAACAAGCATACCTGACAGAATACAAAGGTCATAAGAAAAATGCTAAGTATAGAATCGACAAGCATCACCGGCGACAACAAGCATCACCAGCGACATAGTTTTTCAGAACTACCCCGACAGGAATAGAAAAGGCATACCCAATGAAAAGTTCAAGAAAGGAACACCGACGACCAAGAAAATCAATCGTCAGAACTGACAGTCAGTTAAAGAACCCGCAAATTGTGGATCTGATTTTTACACGACGGATAAAGCAATGTAATTCTATTTATAGAGTTTTTATTTGTTTTAAATCATAACTTGAGGGTCAAGCAAGCTTTATGTAAATGTTTTAATGCATCCTAATGGATCTAAAACATATCTAACTAAAGATCAAGGTCAAGTTGTAAACCTCAGATCTAGAGTTAACTTGCGATGCATGAATCAAGAACTAAGCCTAATTTAGTATAAATAGATGTTCAAACTCAATTGTGAGAACATGAATTAACATTATTGATAGCCACCAAGAGCATCTAAGGAGAAGAAGGTAGAATTCATGCAAAGGTTAGAAATAGAATACATCAGTTATCAAGAACACACAGAGGCTACCGATAAGAAGATAAAGGTATTATTCAATCATGGAAGGATGATTACTAATATGTATGAAGCTTTATAGGATCTTTTATTAGAAATCAAAGATTGCATTTATCATTAGATCAGAGACTTATGTAGTTGCATTCTAACAAGTGCATCACATCTAAAATCCTTTTGTATAAGGTGGACTTAACCGTTCTTTCCAAATCTCTTAACAAAGTGCACACTTAACAGTGTTTCTAAAGCTTCAAACGAAGTAGATCTTAACAGGTCTCTACTGTAATACTCCTAACAGGGTAGGTCATCAGAAGTGACCAAATGTAAGCCTTAACCAGCCCCTTCTTATCTATAGATAGTGAAGTCTTGTGGGTAACAATCCCCATCATAGTTTTTACTTCCTAACAGGAGTTTTTTGCGATATCATATCTTGTGTCATGTGTTATCTATTTTCATGAATGTTTCTGTTATAGTTACATACTAAAGAATTTATTATATGATTGCATATGCATAAAGAAAGATGAACAGTTAGATAAGATAATTTACAAACTGATGATTAAGGGTTAATGGGCTAACCAAGAAAAATTTTAGAGGTACTGATTCACCCCTCCCCTCTTAGTACATCATCTCAATATAATTCCAACAATTGGTATCAGAGCTAAGTCTCTCTCTTGAAAAGCTTAA
>MU226765.1:531394-574720 GCA_018584345.1 Thuja plicata
TATTAGATAAAATATCTTCTAGATTCACTTTTGCACTCCATGAGGAGAAGAGGATAAGAGAAAGAGTACTGGTATCTCTTATGCCTCCTGAATCAACAAAAGAGGAAATCAATGAAGTCATGGAGAATTATACAAAGAAATTCTCACCAAAAATGAGAGCTTAGAAATTTCTTCAAGGAAAGCTTATAGAGCTAGAAGAAGACACTCATCAAATATAGAGTGGAATACTAAATCCTGATGAGAAAAGCAGTCCTGAAAAGGAACCTATCAACAAAACAGGTAACTCAACAGTTGAGTTAGATAGTGAAGAGGTACAAATCACAGGCCAAAAACAAACTGATGTTATAGATGAGGACTGGTCAGAAGATGGTAAGGGTGATCAAGTACCAATAACCCCCATCCACATAAACTTGGAGGATGAAGAAGTTACCAAAGAAGAATTGTCAATAAAAGGTAACTTAGATGTTGATATAAATGATGATTCATGGTTAGACAACATTTTCAATACCATTGCAGGAAAAGACCCTACAGCAGAGGTTCAAAAAGATGAAGACATCAATGCTGCAGAGGGTAATACCGACAGACAGGACATAGCTATTGACACTGCAACAATCAATACACCAACAAATATGAATATATTAATAGATGCTATTGATATACAGTCAAGTCAAGATAAATCATCCAAGAAAGATGATAATATACCCAAGGATATGGGTACCGATGATAAAAAAGGTGCATCCAACACTCCAATGGATATAGATACTAGAATGAAGGATGGAACCGATGAGCAGCAAGATGTATCAAAAGATCAGAACAAAGAGGAAAATAACACCATTGATTGTTAGATTTGATAAACAGCAAATCTTCCCAAGACCACCTGCATGCAAGAATGTCACAGAGAAGCAAAGACAAAAGAGAGAAGATAGAAGAACAACTATGGAGGCCAAAAGGCCAGAGACTGGAAATCCATGTTGAGAGAAAAAGCTTCTATATTCAACAAATGAATTACAAATTACAATCTCCTTAATGAAATACAAAGCGGTGAGTCCTTATAAAAGGATACCAAAACCCTAAAAGGGAAACCCTACAGAAATAGAAAGTTGCCTAAGTGAAACTTAAGCATAGAGTATAATAGACTAATAATTAAATGATTTAATTATTAGCTATTATATAACTACTCTAACACCCCCCCTTAAGTGTAACTTAGGGAGAAGAAAAATAGCTAAACTACTGCAGAAAGCAGGAAAGATGGGTCCCGGCAACAAGGCCTGATCAGGTACCCAAAACAAGAAAGAAAACTAGATGAAGGAAACTGAGTCTCCAATCTAGGGAAAAGATGTCCCAAAGAAAGGAACAAGAATGAGCAAGAAGCAAATCCAAAGCAAGGAACTGTAAACTCTGTCAGAAGAAACTGCTGGAACCCCCACTGAAGTGCATGACCAGGTAGAGAAGACAAAGTCTAAAGAGCTGATCAATCGAACCAGGAAGTAATAGAACCAACAGGAGAACCCCCCCATAATGCTGAACTGGGAGAGATGACAGAAACAATGAAATGCAATGCCAGAAACATCTGCAGAGGAAGAACCAGGAACACCAACAGTGCAACAGAAGTACACACACAGGATAAAGGGTGGTGTCATCGACACACAGTATGGGCTAATTTCATGGAAGGTACGCTCACTTGACAAAGGTGGATGTGCCTAAAATGGCATAAACATCATAACCCCCCATGGCACTTTATAACTGAGTGCAAGTACAACAACCATACAAGGTGCTCAAAATCCTAGAAATGCAGAAGTAGGCACTTTAGCTCAGTGTGTTTATAGAACAAAGATGCATCAGAAGGAGCATACAAGCTTAGAAGTCAGAAAGAAGAGTGAACCAGAAGTACAGTAGAAGAGATCCCAGGACCTATAAACCCAAGCAATCCACCAGAGTGCATAAACTTCCAAACTTAGAGGAGAGAAAACCTGGAGTAGAATCTAGAAAAAAGACCCCTGCAACTGCATAGTGCACTGAACCAGCTTTCTGACGATATCTCATTTGCCAAAAACGGAGTCCGGATGAGCCAGATATGACTCCCGGAAGGCAAAAAATAGACATCAGACTTCAACAACAAAAAATGTTGTTGAAACAGTGGACCCAAAAATCCTAGTCACCATAGTTAGAAAGAGCTCGGAAAGAGCTTTTTGATGATATAACGAAGTCCAAAAAAGGCCTCTGTATGCTCCAAATAGAGTGAAAAAGGTGAAAAGGGCTCAAAATTGCCCAACAGACCTGGTTTTAAGCCCCAGGGGCTAAAAAAATTGGCCCCTGGGCGCATGGCGCACGCCAGGGGCTGGGCTGCAGCCCCTGGTCCTCCATAGGACCGCCCGCTAGGCAGCATAAGCCCGCAGGTTTAAATAGGGGACCGCGCCATCAGAGGAGCGGTGGGCACTGGCGGAGCGGGATGGGCCGGGCGGGTGCCGGGTGGGGCGGAAGCCGGGCGGGCCGCAAGGGGTGATGGAGCTGAGCGGGCCGCAAGGGGCGGCGGAGCGTGCGGGGGAGTGGATCGCGCTGGGAGCGGGGCCGACGATGCAGAGAGGGTGGCGGTCGGGCGCTGGCTAGCGGTGGTGGTGCGCCGGCGACGCCATTCTTTTAACACTGTGCGCGTTATTTAAAACGCAAAAAAAATGTTTTTTAATGATTTATTTCTCGTAAATCGTGTCCGTACGGCCCTTAGGAGGCCAAAAAATTCTCCCAGAGGCCCCAGTGTCCAAAATGGATGAGTCTTATATGGATTCTGGGGTTGTTGGGCCTTCTGGATGCAACCGTGAGGTCGGTTTTGGTCTAAAGTGCTCCAAAAAATATAGACCCCCCAGAATCACTGAAAGATGCACCAAAAAAACTTCTAAAACCCTCTGTACTTCAACAAAACACGAACAACAAACAACAGGAGAGCTCTGATACTATGTTAGATTTGATAAACAACAAATCTTCCCAAGACCACCTGCATGCAAGACTGTCATAGAGAAGCAAAGACAGAAGAGAGAAGACAGAAGAACAACTATGGAGGCTAAAAGGCCAGAGACTGGAAATCCATGTTGAGAGAAAAAGCTTCTACATTCAACAAATGAATTACAAATTACAATCTCCTTAATGAAATACAAAGTGGTGAGTCCTTATAAGAGGATACCGAAACCCTAAAAGAGAAACCCTACAGAAATAGAAAGCTGCCTAAGTGAAACTTAAGCATAGAGTATAATAGACTAATAATTAAATGATTTAATTATTAGCTATTATATAACTACTCTAACATTGATGATACATTGAGAAAGGATGAAGAGAAAGATAAGAGTAAATGTGTCAAGAAGAATGAAGGTACAAAATTAAAAGAAGATTCATCTGTTGATACACCCAAGGTACATGAGGAGACGTCTTCACCAACCCAGCTGGTGAACATTGAACAAATACAAAAAGATGCCTCATCCTCTTGACACCCACCCAAAAAATCTACCCAATCTCAAGCCTTACATATGGTGGTACATCAATCTACCACCCAACCAAAGAAGAAGAAGAAGAAAACAGTAAAGAAGGACATCTTGGCTATAACACGAGATGAGATCATTGAAGTTTTAAACTAGGATATCACCACTTTGGACAGTGACAAACTTCAAGAGTTTGGAGTGCTATGTCAGAGAAAAGCCATACAGAAGAAGATGATACAAGAACATAGAGAAAACATGGCACTTGACAAAGAAAAAGAGATACTCCAACAACTTGTTCCTAAAGTGAAACTTGAAGAAAATGCTTCAGTAAAGGAATAGATTGTTGTTCTTACCGAAACCATAATAGAGCAAGGTATAGATGCAGAACAAGCAATGGAAGAGCAAGCAGAAAAGAAATATCAATTAAATTTAATTGATAAAATCAGCCAAGAAGTGACATTGAACAAGGTAAAGCTCTCAGAACTCACTAAATAATTAGAGCCAATGATTGCTGAAGCAATCACCTTAGTTCAAAAGATGTGCACACTAGAGAAATTTGCAAAAGAGAACAATGAAAAACTAGCAGGGATAGATCATAATGTCACAAAAAGTGCACAAAGCCTAACCTCTCATGCTGACAACATAAAGGCACATCATGACACAGTCATAGAGGCAAATGGGCTAAGGCAAGAAATATGGGATGCTGAAACACAATTCAGAGGTGAGATTACCAAACTTCAAGCACATATTCTACCAAATCTTACAATTCTATAGCAACATATTTCTGATGCTAGAAATCTGATAGCAACCCCTAAGATGTCTGTAGGAGACAGCATCTATGACATACATGTAAGGATTTCACTAGAACACATGGCTCTAGAAATGTTGAAGGAAAAATGGGAAAAGATGATGGAGGAAATCAAGTCCTCACATTCCCACCTTTTTGAAAAGCTATAAGTACCTTTTCCTTTAGAATCAAAAAAGGACAAAAGGACATGTATATAGTTATGTACATTATATATATATTAGATGAAAAAGAGGAAAATAAAATACATAAGGATATATATATATATTTACACTTACCGACATATACATAGGGGGAGTCATTCAAATGACTAAGGAACAAGTATACACAGGTGTACATACTAATACACTCAGTATGTTGCACATATCATGTTTTTGATACTAATGTCAAAGGGGGAGATTGATGACATTATTTTTCCATTAGTACACTTAGTGAAAAACATTGACAGAGATCACTGGTAGACTAAAGCATTACCGCCAGACTACAAGCATAACTAGCAGACTAAGGCATTACCGGCAGACAACAAACATACCTGACATAATACAAAGGTCACAAGAAAAATGCTAAGTATAGAATCAATGAGAATCACCGGTGACCACAAGCATCACTGGTGACACAGCTTTCAGAACTAACCCGAGAAGAATAGAAAAGGCATACTCAACGACAAGTTCAAGAAAGGAACACTGATGACCAAGAAAACTAACCGTCAGAACCGACAGTCAGTTAAAGAACCCGCAAATTATGGATCTGAATTTTACATGACGGATAAAGCAATGTAATTCTATTTATAGAGTTTTTATTTGTTTTAAATCATAACTTGAGGGTCAAGCAAGCTTTATGTAAATGTTTTAATGCATCCTAATGGATCTAAAACATATCTAACTAAAGATCAAGGTCAAGTTGTAAAACTCAGATCTAGAGTTAACTTGCGATGCATGAATCAAGAATTGAGTCTAATTTAGTATAAATAGATGTTCAAACTCAATTGTGAGAACATGAATTCACATTTTTGATAGCTGCCAAGAGCATCTAAGGAGTAGAAGGCAGAATTCATGTAAAGGTCAGAAACAAAATACATCAGTTATCAAGAACACACAGAGGCTACCGATAAGAAGATAAAGGTATTATTCAATCATGGAAGGATGATTACTAATATGTATGAAGCTTTATAGGATCTGTTATCAGCAATTAAATATTGCATTTATCATCAGATCAAACACTTATGTAGTTGCATTCTAACAAGTGAATCACATCTAAAATCCTTTTGTAGAAGGTGGACTTAACCGCTCTTTCCAAATTTCTTAACAGAGTGCACACTTAATAGTGTTGCTAAAGCTTCAAATGAAGTAGATCTTAACAGGTCTCCACTGTAATACTCCTAACAGGGTAGGTCATCAAAAGTGACCAAATGTAAGCCTTAATTGACCCCTTCTTATCCACAGATAGTGAAGTCTTGTGGGTAAAAATCCCCACCGTAGTTTTTACTTCCTAACAGGAGTTTTCTGCGATATCATATCTTGTGTCATGTGTTATCTATTTTCATGAATGTTTCTATTATAGTTACATACTAAAGAATTTATTATATGATTGCATATGCATAAAGAAAGAAGAATAGTTAGATAAGATAATTTACAAACTGATGATTAAGGGTCAATGGGATAACCAAGAAAATTTTTAGAGATACTGATTCACCCCTCCCCTCTTAGTACATCATCTCAATATAATTCCAACACTAATAATCTGATATATCTTTCCTCTTCTTCTCACTACAATTTCACTCTTCTAGATCTATGCTTCTTCTCTCAAAACAACCCTTCACACATCTTTCATGTACACATACACATTCTCTCTTAGTACACTCTAATTAGGGTAAGAAGCAATCTTAATATACTTTACAGATCTGGCAATTAGATCTAGATCAACAACCAAGATCAAATACTTATGCCGCTAGGAAAATCCAATTTTTTGATTGGCTTTATGCCACGTAGTGGGATCAAATAATTAAATGCATAATTATATTGTTAAAAACATTAAATTCTTAGATACTTCGGCCCAAAATAGTTTACCTCAAAATTGGTGTCAATCTTGACATACATAACAAAATTGTCTTGCTCAGCACACAAAGACTTTGTCACTCGGCATGGACTAAAATTGGTAACCATGTGACTTGGAAACTATTATCTGCTCAGCAATGACTATGCCAGATATCTCAGCCTATACCGGATAGCTCGACCATAGAGATGACTAGCTAAAACTACCTAGATAAATGACTAAGTGTCAGACACTAATAATCAACAAAACTTAGGGAGCAACAATGAACTTCCATTATCAATGACGCATTCATCTATTTTAAGAACATGTGAAACACATGATTTCTATTCCTTAGGATTATCTTATTTAATATAAATAAACAATCTCTTCATCACTAGCACTAGATTCATCATCAATCACGCCTTCCTCGGCAACATAAAAACTTCTATGTTCCTCAGGATAAATTTTCCTAGATTTGACCTTAGATTCCTTTGAGACTTTATTTGGACATCTAGATGCAATATGACCAATCTTATTACAAGAAAAATACTTCAAATGTAACTTTCCTTCATACTTACTAGAACATTTAGGAAATCTTCTTGCAATAAAGGCTTCAAGTTCATCAATCTTTCTTTCCTCTTCCATGATCTCTTCCCATTTCTTAGCATAGTAGTTTTCTTTTATTACTCTTGAAGAGTTCACTCCATTATCATGCTTAATCACACTAGCATTGAATGCAATTTCAACCTTCGGAAGTTCCTTAGAAAGAGTGTTAATCTCATCAGCACATAGTTTACCTATTGTTAGAGCTTTTTCTTGTAGAATCAAAATAGATCAATAACTGACCAACCCTATAACTCCCAACTCCTGATTCTAACAAGACAAAGTCTAATTGATGAGGATTAATCCTCCTTTGAGTTCCATAGACTCAGGCAAGTGTACCTTCAATAGATTACTGCTTCTCAGTAACTATAATAGTGGATCAGGGGTTACACTAATTTTATTATTTCCTTTTACTACAACAACTGATAGAACACCTTGTAGATGACTATGATAAGTTTAACACAAAGCTTAAGAAGCCAGACCATGAACATAACAATAGAAAACAACAACGAAACAAGGATTCTCATCCTTCTTCTTTTTAGATTTCTTGACTCAGGAAGGCTAACCTAATGATTCTCTCTCCAAGGAATCAAAAAATTGAATTGTATTCTCTAATACAACTACTTAAAAATGTAAGTTATTAATTTCAAAAAAGTAAATGATTGTTTGTTTTAATATTGATGATGAATAACTTCTTATCAAACCCTAGACCAGTGCCTAATCTTGGGCAAAGAATCAAATGAGATATAAATTAACATAAACTAATTAATGAAAATACACATGTAGCTCGAATAGATTACCTTAAAAACTACCTTTTCATTCCCATACCCCTATATCAAATTCTCACACTAATGTTTAACCCTCTAGAACCACTCATAAGATTTACTCCCTCCTTGAAAGAAACTCACAAGTAATCACATAGTTACCTTATAACTGGTATATTTAAAGTGCCTTACAATTTAAATATACATGAGCATAAAAAAAAATATAAGAAGACAACAATGATATGGAACAAGAAACTCCACTATATTTTATTAATATTCCTCTGCTTCAATACATTCAGAAAGACTAAAAATCTTGAAAAACAAGACAAAATGAAAAATTTGCCTCATAGTTGTATATTTCACCATCCTTAAAATATGTTACATCTTGCTATTTATAGAGCACTAGCCACCTTGGAATCCTTAAAGATTAAGGATGCAACAATATTTTGATGGCTAGGCCTAACCCTAAAGGTACTAAAAGACAAAATTACAATTAGACCTTCAAGCGGTGGAAAGACAAAACAAGTAGAAAATCATTTTTGATTTCCAAATCTTGGATAGCTGGCACCTTTGTCTGTAGATATTTTGGATAACCTCTTGTAGTTATTGTGAGACCTAGTGACCTCCAATACAAGCTAAATTACACTATTATTATTGATGATTATCCTTCCTATGCTCATAGATTAGGTCTGAGGTGTTACTTCACTCTTCATCCAATACATCCAAGTCAATCTTTCCGACTTTCTTCTTCTTGGGCTTGGTGATATTGTCCCATTCTGTCACTTCTTCCTCTGAAGGCCAATCAAAGCTCTAGATATTTTTTAATTTTTCCTTTTTCCTATACCATATGGATCTATGATGAGCTTGAAATCTATTACAAACCTAATGAAGTTTGTCTCTACCTTGAAAGCCTCATCCAAGGTCTTATTTAACCTATCCATATCCAATGCAACATTATCTATTATAAATGCTTCTTTAATAGGAAATAAGGTATCAAATTCACCCCTATAATCTTATATTGCTTTAATATTATTATAATATCCCTTTATTGGAGGAATAAATCTATTATAATCTGGCCCAAACATGTTGATCCTAGCCTAAATTTGATTTTCTTTGCCTTTGAAGAAAGACAAAGTAGCTCCAATCTGCTCAATTTATTCTCCCACCTGACCGACTTAAAGTTGCAATATGGTTATTTACCTCTGTTTCTAGTATAGGTAGCTTACTATAAGAATTATGTAGCAAATCAAATTTTCCCTTTAGGATATCAATACTATGTTGCAAGATCTTCTACAGGAATTCCAAAGCCACTTTATGTTGATCCTTATTTATTTTCTCTATTATTGCTAAAATATCTTATGTCGTCTTGGTCTGAGCATATAATTCCTATTTGAGAGGAGAAAGAATAGCCTTAGGAGCCTCTTTTATATTCTTATTCAATTCCTCTATCTTCCCTTCTAATGCCTTGATCTTTATCAAGCATACTTCCCTGTCCTTCACCACAACACTTGATTCATAAAAAAAGCTTTTGATCCCTCTTTGACATCTACTCTATTTTAGCCTCATTGAGGTGTGCAAAATGGGTGAGAGCCTAAGATTTCCCCAATTCACCAATATTATGGATAGACCAAATGATCTTATCCCCATCCATCTTTTCTTGCACACTGATTAGGGAAGGCTTTTGTGTCTTAGGTGCGAGAGACCACATTGCTAAATTTTGTGATCGTGGATCATATCCACATCCCTTGATCATGTCTTCAATCTATGTCTTAGAAGACAAGTTTTCATCAGGATTCCTTCTGATATGATCAATTATGAAGGCAGAGGCTAGATCCCATCCTTCCACAAGAAAAATCCAACTAGACTTAACCAATTGCTTGGCTTCCTCTGGTGTCATAATCTCTAATTCTGGGTCATAATCCTTCACGGCTTGTAGGGATTCATTTGGCACTGAATCACCCTTTGTTAATTTCCAACTAAATCACCCTTTGTTAATTTTAATTGTGATCAAATTTGCTTCTACTTCATCCAAATCAAGAAATCCTTGAATTCTTTAGTTTTGATGAAATTATCATCACTTAAGAATTGTTCTTGATGCAGCTCCCTTTCATCTTGGCATAGTAGGAGGGATATTTCAACTTCCTCTTGTACATCCCCTTTTAATTTATTTCCTTCTCTAATGGATTTTCTTAGCTGGTGATCATACTGTCTATCACTAGTGATTAAGGTTCTTATCTTATATTTCTTCTTCTATGCCTTTACTTGAGAAGACTCCCCTGATTCTATCCTTTGTCTTTTCTTTAGGGACTCATCAGTGACCTCAATTTCAGGAACCTCAGTAAGATCTACTTCTATAATCTACTCCATTGAAGGTTTCAGATCCATAGGAGGAGGGCTATGAATAGAATAACCTCCCTCACTATCTTCTTCATACTCTGAAGAAGAGTGCTTCTCAGGGCCTCTTTATTTTTCTTCAATCAACTCCTCAAGTTGATTGTATAAGGTATTGTAAGAATCAATTATTTTTTGAGTCTGTGTATATAGGGTACATATGGAAATAAAACCCTAAAGGGAATTCCCTTCTTTATTTGTTTATCTAGGCTTATCAGATCCTGGTATTGATCAGCCCTTCTTGCCACTTCCTCATCCTCTAGGATGTTTCTGATTAAATCCTCCTCTATACACTCCTCATGCTCTTTGATAGTAGTTATGCTTGGAGTCAAAAGTTTCTTTGAATTTGCAATAAAACTCCCTATGTCTATATACCTACATATGCTTGCATTCATTTTGTATTAACCCAACCATTCATTTGTTGAATCCATGGCTCTTTTCCCAATTATGAAATTAAAAATCTTGAATTTTCTAGGTGTAAATATACCTTTCCTATAGGGAGCCAAATGTTGTTTATCAGTCCACATTAATTTCTAGATGAAGTCCATTTTAGCTATCCTGGGAGGTACATATTGTGGAAGTATAAGAGGTGGTTGGGAAAATCCATAAACCCTCATTAGAGTAAATGTCTTCTCAAAGTAAAAATCTCCCTAGTTATGGTCTCCTGGCCATTTATCCACAAACTGACAAGGTCTAAGGAAATGTATTACCTTGGTGGGAAATCTTGTCATATTTATACCTAGCATTCCTAAAATAGGATATGCAATCCAATTCTGAAATGCACAAAACTCATTTTCATTGGAGGTGTAGTTCCAAACCCTAAGCCATAGTTGTACAAGGTTTGGTTGGCCACAGAAAAATTACCTAGGCCTCAAATTTTATGTGTCCATGCTATTGACATTGAAGTATAAGATTAAATGCATTAAAAGAGAATAATGCATAAATTTAGGGTTGGGCTTTGTACATATATCAATAAGCCCTTGATGCATCTTGTCTATGACATACTGAATATAGTCATAATCAGTGTTGACATGCAAATTTTATAGATCCAAGATGATCATCAGAAGGTATGCAAACAATCTCTCAAGGCCCCCATCTACTCCCAAAACCTTACACATTCCATAAGCAATGTATTTCATGTAGAAGCTTAAATCCTTGTAAAAATAAGGTGCAGTGGAACTTGGTATGGAAACAATATAATTCCTATTTGACTTAGGCACATGGGCCTAGATTAGTTTACTGACAATGGTGGCTTCCCTGGTATATCTACTATGCAACCTTGTCAGATCAATATCCGTACCACAAGGATGGTATATGTCAAAATATTTCATGAAAGAGGCCCTATCTAAAGTGACCACATTTGTTCCATCACTCTTCTTAATAGTTTTAGAGAGGGAATCATACTTAATTTTTTTTGGAGATCACACAAATAACCAAGTCTCTAAATCTCTGAATATCTTGACTAACCATGTGTTTACTCAAAGATCACACGCACACCACCAGATTTGAGTCTAATTGATGGTTCAGATATTTCATGACTTAGTCTTTCTTTAAATTAACCTTAAGTGGTTCAAAGATCTTGCAACTATGCTTATCTCTAAGTCATGGAAGGTTAGCCTTTACCTTGGGTTTATTCTAAGATCACACGTTGACCACCCATCTCCTTAGTTACCTGTACATGTGTCTCACCCTGAGCATGCTATCTCTTAATCAGTGAAAGTCTTGTGACTTATTGACTTTTCTTAGCGACTTAATGCCAACCCTTAGATCTTTTCTCAAAATAAGATCGGTGCTGAATCTCTTTAGTTTTATGTACTTGACATATTCTTCATGAGATTATGTGCCTACCCTTGATTCTATCTTAATCCAATGGTCTGCGCTGAATCTCCCAAAATTTTACTAATTTTCACTTTTATCTTGAGATTAAACGCCAGCCACAAGATCATCTTACCATCCATGGTTATCATTAGATCTCTAGACAACTAATGACATTATCAAAATACTGTGATACTATATGTCAGCCACCGATTTAATGAAACATCAACGATCCTCACTAAATCTCATAAGACTTTACTTAACCCTTGGTTCTTTCAGAGATCTCGCGACTAAACAAATGTAATAATCATGCTTTGACCTTGGTAAGTATGTGAGACTTTGCGACTGAATGAAACTCAAAGTCGCCATATGATTTCTTAACTCATGGGTTCATCTGGAGATTTCACTCCAACTGTAGGATCTTATCTAGATCAACCACCTGCATTTAATCTCCCATTCTTTGAAAGCATATTCTTTACCTTTTGAGATCACATGACTAAAGCTTTGCACTGAGTCTCTAAACAAAAAGGAATATTCAAAAATATTTAATAGATTAAGTGATTGACTTTAAAACATGAAAAAGGGCACATGACTTTAAAAACTTAAGTTACATGAAAAAGGTAACTTCAAATTAGAACAAGGCTAAGAAAATTATGTTTTTTTGCACGACAAGGATAAAAATGACCTAGGGCGTAGGGTTTTCATATTTCTCATTTCATTCATTGCTTGGAGATCAAAATTTGTAGGAAAATTTGATAGTACTCTGAACAGACCTTGACATTTTAGGCAAAATTAATACTAAGAACCCAAAAATTTTAAAGCAAAACTCAGATTACTAGAAATGTACCCAATAGTGACTCTTTCTAAGGATGCTTGAATGAAAGTTCATAGAAAGGAAAATAGATCTTTGGGAGGCAGACCATAACTAACTAACCTACTGCAAAAGCAAATACACAACAGGTAGGAAACACACAATAAAAGAAAACACTCCTGTATATAAAAATACAAAATTACTGTTCATGGAAGGCATAACTAATTGAAGAAAGGTTTCAAGATTTATCCATGCACTGACAATTCAAATACATCTCCATCCATATTATTAAAAAGATATGAATCTTTTCCAAATCTTTGATGATTGATAAAGGGGCCTAACCATAATGACTCAAATTATTTATGCTTCCCCTTGTCTTCATCTCTAGCATTCCATTGAAGAACCAGGTCATCAGGTTGGAACTTCCTAGCACTTTCTCTCTTGTCAAAAAGGTATTTCATTTTTTGTTGTAGCTTGATATTTTATCTTTGACTATCTCTTCTTACTTCATCCAACTCTACTAGCTACACTGTTCTTTCTTGGATTGGCTCATAAACATCTAGTTCTTCATCTTGGATGAACTTGTAAACTGTAAGAAAATTATTCACAGGTATTCTAGATTGAATACCATATACTAATTCAAAGGGATATTTCATTGTTTCCTTTTTTCATAGTGATTCTATCGGCCCACAATGTAAGTTTCAACTTTGCATGTCAGGCTCTCTTTTTTTCCAAGGTCCTTTTCAAAAATTTCAAGATATTCTTGTTACTTGATTATGCTTGCCCATTGGCTTGGGGATGATATAGGGAAGAGTATGACATCATAATTCCATATCCATCACATAAATCCTTAAATTCCTCTGACCTGAAATACATAGCATTTTCCATTATCAATTTTATAGGGACACCAAATCAAGTCATAAAATTCTCCATCAAAAAATCAATAACCACCTTACTAGTTGCCTTCTTAGTAGGAATTGCCTCTATCCATTTTGTGAAGTAATCTGTAGCAACTAATATCCAACTATGTCCACCACTAGATTTTTCTGAGAACTCTCCAATAAAGCCCGTACCCCACATGGAAAAAGGAGCTTCTGCAACTATAGGGTTAAACAATAGAGCACCTGAAAACTTCATCTTGTTGGAGAATATTTGACATGGTTCACACTTTCTGAAAAAGGGCATCTTTGAATAAACAAGGCCAATAATAACCAGCCCTTAGGATCTTATGATAAGTAATTTTGGCAGAGTAATTTCCACCACACACACCAACATGTATTTCTATTAGGACCTTTTCAGCTTGCCCCTCATCTAGGCATAATAAAAATACACCATTTTTGTTTTTCCAATATAGATCTCCTTGTACTAATTTGTATCTTTGAGCTTGCAACCTGAGAATTCTCTTTTGATTATCAGTCATAATCTCAGGGCACTTGGCATTTTTGAGATAGTACATGACATCAACATAATAGGGTTGTCTTTCAATACTAGTCACTGTTGAATCTTGTGTTTTTGCATTATTTATCTGAACCAAATCCATATTCTCTTCAGTCATTAACTTTTATAGTCCTAATCCTCTTACTAATTTAGTAATGTGGATTTCTAAATTAAAATCTTGAATCCTATTTATCCACTTATATAGTTTACCAATAACTTTTGACTGAGTAAGAATGTCCTTAATTGCTGCATGAGGTACATATGCAATCAATTTTGCACAAACCAAATAAGGTCTGAATGGCTTCATAGCAAGGCAAATACTTGTTCTTCCATCATCTCATAATTCAACTCTGCACCTTAGAGGGATTTAGTAAAAAATGCTATGGGATGCTCATAACCCTCCTCATCCTTCTGTAGTAACACAACAGAAATTGTATGAAAAGATGCAAAATAAAATAATGAAAATGGCCTACTATAATTAGGAGACCTTAAAATAGGTGCTTCTAGAGCTACCTTCTTGATTATTTCAAAAGAAAATTGTGCTTCTTCATCCCATTTAAACTTTGCATCCCTTTTCAGTAACTTAATTATAGGCTTAACAATCTCTAAAAAGTTAGCAATAAATCTTCTTACAAATTTAATCTTACCTAAGAAAGATTGTACCCCTTTGACATTCTTTGGAGTAATGACCTTCTAAATTTCTTCTATCTTCTCTGGGTCAATTCTTACTCCCTCTTTTGACACTATATGTCCCAACAATTTTCCTTCTATTACTACAAATTGGCATTTTTCAGGATTCAAAGAAACACCATATTCCAAAGCCTTATTAAAAATATTTTCTAAATGTCCACAATGGTCCTCTTCTTTCCTAGAATATGTTGTCAAGTCATCTTGATAGATCACCATGAATAAATCAATAAATTCTTTAAAGGCAACATCCATAGCTCTCTGGAAAGTTTCCCCTACATTTATAAGACCAAAGGGCATCCTAATATACACATATGTTCCCCATGGAGTAGTGAATGCAATTTTAAATTGCTTTGATTCCTTTACTAATACCTGGTTGTAGCCTGAAAAACCATCCATCATTGACGATAAATCACAACCAGTAAATTTTTGCAACATCGCCTCCATGTTAGGCAAAGAGTAATCGTCTTTTAGAGATGCAATATTCAAGTTCCTAAAATCAACACAAAGCCTTATATCACCATTCTTTTTCCTTACCGGGACCAAATTAGAGACCCAATTTGAATGTCTTATGGGTTGAAAATCCCTGTATCCCTTAACTTCATCAATTCTTGTTGCATTTTGGAGGCCAATAATGGCTTTATTAGCATCTTCTTTTGTTTGAATTGATTAGCATCTCATTTCAGTGGGATCTCATGTTGGAAAAGGTCCTCTCTATAGGCTTTTAAGTCCTCATAAGACCAGGAAAACACATGCTTATATTTCCTTAACATTTTATCAAATTTGACCTAACATGGGAGTCTAACCTTTTTCCAATATACACTATTTGAGGTGTGGTTTCTAATCCTAGATTTACTTCCTATAAATCCTCAATTTTAGAACTACTCCCTTTTGATAAATGATCATCTTGATTATTGAACAATGCTTCTAATTCTATCCACCCTTTAGGAATTTGATTAGAACTCAACTGGACAACCTCATTCCCCAAAACAATATCCTTGCCATCAATAACCTCAACTAAAGAGTTACAATCTACATGCTGGTCTTCATAATGGTCAAGGCACTAAATAAACCTAAGAATATCTTGGTCATCTTCAAAAAATTTCCAGTTGTAAATATTATCAGGGACAACTTGTCTACTCTTAACTTCCACTATTGATACCCCACTCAAAGTCAAATCACCATTCTTTAAAGCAACATTAGCTAGAAAATCTGCCATGATGTTTTTTGACCTCTCTATCAGTTCAATGTTAAAGGTGTCAAACAATTCAATCTGATCCCAAATAGCATGTTTTTACATTTTTAATCTATCATTCTTTACAACATACTTGGATCTAACTTGTGCTACTACAAGCTCAGAATCACCATAGAATTTTAAACATTTGATTCCATGCTTAGTAGAAATATTTAATCCAAAAAAAAAGGCTTCATATTCAACAGGATTATTTGTACACTAAAATGTTAACAAGAAAGAGAACTTGAATGTTTTACCTGATGGAGAAATAAATAGGACACCAGCTCCTGAACCCTCTTTGGAACAAGCTCCATCAAAGTACATCTTCCACAAACCGCCCTGTTGTGTATTCATCTCTTCAATTAATGGATCAACACTTTTTCATTGTGGAATAATCTTCTCTACTCTAAAGTTTTCCATGTCTACATCAATACAACAATTAATTTCAGTATTTTCATTTAGTTCAATCAAACGAGGAGTCCTACTTTCCCAGGACACCTTGACATTATTACTAGCAATGTTGAAAGTAGCAAAAGATAAATCACATTGAATACTTCCACCCATTGGAGCACTCCATTTTATTGATAGCAACATGCCATAATGAGGTGGAATATCAACAACCAAGACACTCATCATTAACATTTTGTCAGGAAATATTGCTAACATTTAAGGAAAAGCCTCAATAGTACCAATAATAGGGATTTCTCTGGAGTCCATTGCCTGACATCTTCCATGAGGAGTGTCAACTTTTAATCCCATTCACTTCATTATCTCTACAGGCATAACACTGTTAGATGCTCCAGAATCTATCATGCAATTTTTAAGCATCTTACCATTAATAACCAAGGTTAAGAAAAATGGATCAACAACTCCTGAGGAAGTGTTTGTATTTAAATAAATTTGAGGGATTTCTGAAATCATTTCTTTAGAATCTTTTCCCTTGCTATCAGACTTATCATGTATGTTTTTTTATCTTTTCAACACCTTCTAGTTTTTGGAATTTTATTGAAGAAACACCATTTAGCACTGTAAGGACCTTTTCCTTATGTTCCTTAATTCTCATCATTTCTAAAAATGGAACCTTAATAGTCATTTGTGACAAACACTGCCCCATATCAATAGGGGTGTATTTTACATCAGAGGAATTTTGTTTGTCGATAATAATATTACTATCCTAAACTTGAATGTTTAAAGTTGACTCTTCCTTCTTTGATTTATTATTTTCCAATTTAGGAGGGGAAGAACTTGTTTATGATACTTTGGCCTTTTCCTCATATACAATGTTTGAACCATTTGACTTGTTTACAATTTTGACCTTTGTCTTACATTTTCAGATGGTCCTTCCCTCTTCTGTGTCTTCTTGGCATCTTCTTTGTTTTCTTTAATAAAGATTCCAATAGGTTGGCTACCTACATCACCAACTACTCTACTCCTTAAATTATAATTACTTCTTTCTTTAGTAACCAGATCAACAACAATTCTTTCTCTTTCCTCATCAGAAGGTTTTCTCACTATTGTAGGTTCCTCACTATTTTGAGCATAACATCTTATATTATCAACATTTTCTTCTTCACTATTAGACAAAACTTGTTGATGATATACTTATACTCTACCTTGTGAACCATACATATCATGTTTCTCAACTTCATTATCAAAATCTACATCAGGACATGAATAAGAATCAGTCATATCACAACCATTATGATCACACAACTCACCTTCTGCGTCTCCTTGTTCCTCATTTGCATTCACAACTAGAGCAACAACACAATAATCAATATTATGTGGGGCTTCACAAGCTTCACACCAATAATCATCATTGCACATATTAACAAAAATTTTATGCAAAGGATCAGGAAACCTATTATTAGGCTTGTCCTTTCTTTATGGGATAATAGGTTTACCATCTTTAAATTGGTTACCATATGGGTAATTTTGCATTTTTTTCTTCTGACTATAATTTTTATGGGATGGCCTATTATTCTGTGGAGATTTATAATCTTTTTATTCAGGTTCCTTTTGATTGCTCCTACTAAATCACCCATCATCCCTTCTACCCTTTTTTCATGATACTTTTCTATTCATTTCTATATTAACAACTATATTATAGGCTTTAGTAAGGCTTCTTGGATTCTTTTCTCGAGGAGAGTATCCCATTTTAGAATCAAAAGAATTTAAATATGTAGCAAGGCATACCTTTTCATCAAGTTTCATCTTCTGGAAAAGCTTATGCATAGCTCTTTGGAACCTTTTATTGAATTCAGTAACTTCCTCATTTGAATTTTTCTTTATATTATTAAATTCATTCAACAAGAATCCCTCATTTGTCTTATCACCATATTGATCTTAAAATAAATATATCAATTCATCCATAGATCCCACAGAACAATGAGATAGCCCTCTAAACCATTCCCTAGCATCTTCAACTAAGGATTGAACAAAAATTTTCATCAAGACATCTTAATGATTAATGTTAAGGTCATCTATGTTATTAATAAATTTTCTTAAGTGTACCTCACAAGTAATAACATTATTTCCTAAAAATTTTGGGAGTCTATCCCTAATCTCATTTGGTACTATATTGGGATAACCAGGAATACCAATGAAAGAAAATTTCTTGTACCTTTCTGCACGAAGTGGTCTCCTTTGGAATCTATCATTACCTTGGAAGGTAGAAGCCTTGGCTTTTGATGTTGTAGCACTTTCAGCACCAGCATAGGAAAACCCAAAAGAGTGCGTGAGGAAATCAATCTTCTTCTTCATCTCCAAAGTAGCAGCATCTACTTCCACTTTCTCTAGAATTTTGGACATGGTTTCCTTCTCCCTTTGGGATTTCTCAAGGTCAATGTCCAATTTAGACGTTTTATCTATTAGAACTTTGTGACTTTTGGGTTCATCTATTTCACTTCCTATCACTTTCTTCTTTCCTTTATCTTTAGAAACTTGAGAACCAATACTTTGATGAGTGAAAAGTTTCTCTTAATCTCATTTATATATTTCAACATTTATTGTTTCTTGATATCTCAATGATTGTCTTCTTAATCTATCAACATTTTTCTGATCTTGTTTTGTCTTATTTGCTTTATATTTTTTCTTTTGCTTAAGAATGACCAACCGCCTCTTTAAAATTATTTCTTCTTCAACAAGTTCATCAGAGAGAACCTCAAAATCTGAGCTGGTGGTATCAGTCCCCTCTCTTTCACTAAGAGTGATGCTATTTCCATATGTATCCAATCCCAAGTCAGGAGCTTCTTCATATTCTGATGTGTTTCCCTCATGACTAGATTGGGTTGAATCTTCTCTTCTAGTTTTCTCCTCTTCTCTTCTCGGAGATGGGTTATTTGTATTATTATTTTTCCTCTTTTCTCTCCAAGAAAGTTTAGTCCTAGAAGTAGTTGGAATTCCACCTTCCAACTCAACTTCAGGATGCACTCTTACTCTAGATCTAGTATTCATATTGAGAGAATGTGTATAAATATTGAGTAGTACTCAACACTGATTGTAGAGATTTCTTTGTCACAACCCAAAAACAAGTTGTGAAAATACAACACAACCTAATATTAATACTACAAGAGAACCTTAGATGGGATAACTCAACTGTAACTTAATTATACTTATTGTCTAAAAGTTCAACAAGATTTTATAATCTTTATCCCCAGCAGAGTCACCAATTTGTTAGAGCTTTTACTTGTAGAATCAAAATAGATCAATAACTAACAACCTCTATAACTCCCAAATCTTGATTCTAACAAGACAAATTCTAATTGATGAGGATTAATCCTCCTTCTTCTTTGAGTTCCACAAACTCAGGTGGTGTACCTTTAATAGATTACTGCTTCTCAGTAACTATAATAGTGGATCAGGGATTACACTGATTTGCCTATTTCATTTTACTACAACAATTGATACAATACCTTGCAGATGACTATGATCAGTTTAACACAGAGCTTAACAAGCCAGACCATGAACATAACAATAGAAAATAATAGTGAAACAAGGATTCTCATCCTTCTTCTTTTTAGAGTTCTTGACTCAAGAAGGCTAACCTAATGATTCTCTCACCAAGGAATCAACAAATTAAATTGTATTCTATAATACAACTATTTAAACATGTAAGTTCTTAATATCATAAAATTAAATGATTATTTGTTTTAATATTGATGATGAACAACTTCTTATCAAACCCTAGACCAGTGCCTAATCTTGGGAAAAGAGTCAAATGAGATATAAATTCACAGAAACTAATTAACAAAAATACACATGTAGCTCAGATAGAGTGCCTTACAAACTACCTTTTCATTCCCATACCCCTGTATCAAATTCTCACAAAAAATTTTAACCCTCTGGAACCACTCATAAGATTTATTCCGTCATTGAAAGAAACTCACAAGTAATCACATATCTACCTTATAAATGGTATATTTAAAGTGCCTTATAATTTAAACATACAAGAGCATAAACATAAATATAAGAAGACAAAAATTATATAGAACGAGAAAATCCACTATATTTTATTAATATGCCTCTGCTTCAATACATTCAGAAAGAATAAAAAGCCTGAAAAACAAGACAAAATAAGAAGTCTGGCTTGCAGTTGTATATTTCACCATCCTTACAATATGTTACATTTTGTTATTTATATAGCACCAGCCACCATGGAATCCTTAAAGATTAAGGATGCAACAAGCTTTAGATGGCTAGGCCTAACCCTAAAGGTACTAAAATACAAACTTACAATTAGACCTTCAAGCGGTGGAAAGACAAAACAAGTAGAAAATTGGATTTGATTTCCAAATCTTGGATAGCTGGCACCTTTGTCTGTTGATATTTTGGATAACCTCTTGTAGTTATTTCAAAACCTAGTGACCACCAATACAGGATAACTTACACTAGTCTTATTGATCATTATCCTTCCTGTGCTCATAGATCAGGTGCCATATGTTACTTCACTCTTCATCCAATACATCCAAGTCAATATTTGTGGCTTTCTTCTTCTTGGGCTTGGTGATATTATCCCATTCTTTCACTTTTGCCTCTGAAGGCCAATCAAAGCTCTGGATATTTTTAAATTTTTCCTTTTTCCAATCCCATCTAGCATATGTGATGAGCTTGACATCTGTTACAAACTTAATGAAGCTTGTCTCTGCCTTGAAAGCCTCATCCAAGGTCTTATTAAACCTATCCATATCCAATGCAACATTATCTATTATAAATGCCTCTTTAATAGGCAATAAGGTATCAAATTCACCCCTCCAATCTGATATTTCTTTAATCTTATTATCATCTCCCTTTATTGGAGGAATAAATCTATTATAATCTAGCCCAAACATGTTGATCTTGGCTTGAATTTTATTTTCTTTTCCTTTGAAGAAAGACAAAGTGGCTCCAATCTAATCAATTTCTTCTCCCATCTAACTGAAAATCTCAGGGAGATCTTCCCTATGTGTCTGTAAGGCTCCTAACCTTTCAAAAAGTGATTCCCTACCTCACCAAGTTCCAAAATAAGGACTTAAACTCGCAATATGGTTATTGACCTTTGTTTCTAGGTAAAGTAGCTTACTATAAGAATTATGCACCAAATAAACTTTTCCCTTTAGGATATCAATCCTATGTTGCAGGATCTTCCAAAGGGCTTCAGAAGCAACTTTATTTTGATCCTTATCTACTTTCTTTGTTCTTGCTGAAATATCTTATGTAGTCTCCATCTTAGCATCTACAACCTATTTGAGAGGAGAAAGAATAGTCTTGGGGGATTCTTGTACCTTCTTATTCAATTCCTCTATCTTCCCTTCTAATGCCCTGATCTTTATCAAGCATACTTCCCTATCCTTCACCACAACACTTTATTCATCAAAAATCTTCTGATACCTCTTTGACATCTACTCTCTTTTAGCCTCATTGAGGTTTTAAAAATGAGTGAGAGCCTAAGATATCTCCAAGTCACTAGTATTTTGGATAGACCAAATGATCTTATCCCCATCCATCTTTTCTTGCACACCAATCATGGAAGGAATTTTGTGTCTTAGGTGCAAGAGACCACATTGCTAAAGTTTGGGATAATAGATCATATCTACATCCCTTAATGATATCTCAAATTTGTGTCTCAGAAGACAAGTTTGCATTAGGATACCTTCTAGTCTAATCAATTATGAAGTCAGAGGCTAGATCCCATCCTTCCACAAGAAGAATCCCACTAGAATTAACCAGTTTCTTGGCTTCCTCTGGTGTCATAGTCTCTAATTCTGGGTCATAATCCTTCAAGGCTTGTAGGGCTTCTTTTGGCACTAAATCACACTCTGTTAATTGTAATTGTGATCAAATTTGTTGTTTCTTTATCCAAATCAAGAAATCCTTGAACGTTTTTATGAAATTATCATCACTTAAGAACTGTTCTTGATACAACCTGCTTTCATCTTGGCATAATAGGAGGGGTATTTCAAATTCCTCTTGTACATCCCCTTTTACTTTCTTTCCCTCTCTAATGGATTTTCTCAACTAATGATCATACTTCATGTCACCAGTGATTAAGGCTCTTATCTTATCTTTCTTCTTCTGTCCCTTTTGGATTTCTCAAGGTCAATGTCCAATTTAGACATTTCATCTATTAGAACTTTGTGACTTTTGGGTTCATCTGTTTCACTTCCTATCACTTTCTTCTTTCCTTTATCTTTAGAAACTTGAGAACCAATACTTTGATGAGTGACAAGTTTCTCTTGATCTCTTTTATATATTTCAACATTTGATTTTTCTTGATATCTCAATGATCGTCTTCTTAATCTATCAACATTTTTCTGATCTTGTTTTGTCTTATCTGCTTTATATTTTTTCTTTTGCTCAAGAATGACCAACCTCCTCTTTAAAATTATTTCTTCTTCAACAAGTTCATCAGAGAGAACCTCAGAATCTGATCTGGTGGTATCAGTCCCCTCTCTTTCACTAGGAGTGCTGCTATTTTCATATGTATCCAATCCCAAGTCAGGAGCTTCTTCATATTCTGATGTGTTTCCCTAGTGACTAGATTGGGTTGAATCTTCTCTTCTAGTTTTCTCCTCTTCTCTTCTTGGAGATGGGTTATTTGTATTATTATTTTTCATCTTTTCTCTACAAGATAGTTTAGTCCTAGAAGTAGTTGGAATTCCACCTTCTAACTCAACTTCAAGATGCACTCTTACTCTAGATCTAGTATTCATATTGAGAAAATGTGTATAAATATTGAGTATTACTCTACACTGATTGCAGAGATTTCTTTGTCACAACCCAAAAAAGGTTGGGAAATTACAACACAACCTAATATGAATAATACAAGAGAAAATCAGATGGGCTAACTCAACTATAACTTAATTATACTTATTGTTTGAAAGTTCAACAAGATTTTATAATCTCTATACCCAGTAGAGTCACCAATTTGTTAGAGATTTTGCTTGTAGAATCAAAATAGATCAATAACTAACCAACTCTATAACTCCCAAATCTTGATTCTAACAAGACAATGTCTAATTGATGAGGATTAATCCTCCTTCTTCTTTCAGTTCCACAAACTTAGGCAGGTTTACCTTTAATAGATTACTGCTTCTCAGTAACTATAATAGTGGATCAGGGGTTACACTGATTTGCCTATTTCATTTTACTGTAAAAATTGATACAACACCTTGCAAATGACTATGATCAATTTAACATAGAGCTTAACAAGCCCGACCATGAAATTAACAATAGAAAATAATAGTGAAACAAGGATTCTTATCCTTCTTCTTTTTCGAGTTCTTGACTCAAGAAGGTTAACCTAATGATTCTCTCTCCAAGGAATCAATAAATTGAATTGTATTCTCTTATACAACTACTTAAACATGTAAGTTCTTAATATCATAAAAGTAAATGATTGTTTGTTTTAATATTGATGATGAACAGCTGCTTATCAAACCCTAGACCAGTGCCTAATCTTGGGAAAAGAGTCAAATGAGATATAAATTCACAGAAACTAATTAATGAAAATACACATGTAGCTTAGATAGAGTGCCTTACAAACTACCTTTTCATTCCCATACCCCTGTATCAAATTCTCACACAAATTTTTAACCCTCTGGAACCACTCATAAGATTTATTCCCTCATTGAAAGAAACACACAAGTAATCACATAGTTACCTTATAAATGGTATATTTAAAGTGCCTTACAATTTAAACATACAAGAGAATAAATAGAAATATAAGAAGACAAAAATTATATGGAACGGGAAAATCTATTGTATTCTATTAATATGCCTCTGCTTCAATACATTCAGAAATAATAAAATGCCTGAAAAGAAAGACCAAATAAGAAGTCTACCTCGTAGTTGTATATTTCACCATCCTTACAATATGTTACATTTTGTTATTTATAGAGCACTAGCCACCTTGGAATCCTTAAAGATTAAGGATGCAACAAGATTCAGATGGCTAGGCCTAACCCTAAAGGTACTAAAATAGAAAATTAGAATTATACTTTCAAGCGGTGGAAAGAAAAAAAAACTAGAAAATTGGATTTGATTTCCAATTCTTGGATAGCTGGCACCTTTGTTTGTAGATATTCTGGATAACCTCTTGTAGTTATTGCAAAACCTAGTGACCACCAATACAGGCTAACTTACACTAGTCTTATTGATCATTATCCTCCCTATTCTCATAGATCAGGTGCCAGATGTTACTTCACTCTTCATCCAATACATCCAAGTAAATATTTGCGGCTTTCTTCTTCTTGGGCTTGGTGATATTATCCCATTCTATCAATTTTTCCTCTGAAGACCAATCAAAGCTCTGGATATTTTGTAATTTTTCCTTTTTCTGATCCCATCTAGCATATGTGATGATCTTGACATCTGTCACAAACTTAATGAAGCTTGTCTCTACCTTGAAAGCCTCATCCAAGGTCTTATTAAACCTATCCATACCCAATCCAACATTATCTATTATAAATGCCTCTTCAATAGGCAATAAGGTATCAAATTCACTCCTCCAATCTAATATTTCTTTAATCTTATTATCATCTCCCTTTATTGGAGTAATAAATCTATTATAATCTAGCCCAAACATGTTGATCCTGGCCTGAATCTGATTTTATTTTCCTTTGAAGAAAGACAAGTGGCTCCAATCTGATCAATTTATTCTCCCACCTAACTAAATATCTCAGGGAGATCTTCCCTATGTGTTTGTAAGGCTCCTAACCTTTCAAAAAGTGATTCCCTGCCTAACCAAGTTCCAAAATAAGGACTTAAACTTGCAATATGGTTATTGACCTTTGTTTCTAGGTCAAGTAGCTTACTATAAGCATTATGCACCAAATCAACTTTTCCCGTTAGGATATCAATCCTATGTTGCAGGATCTTCCACAGGGCGTTAGAAGCCAATTTATTTTGATCCTTATCTACTTTCTTTGTTCTTGCTGAAATATCTTCTGTAGTCTCGATCTGAGCATCTACAACCTATTTGAGAGGAGCAAGAATAGTCTTGGGGGATTCTTGTATCTTATTATTCAATTCCTCTATCTTCCCTTCTAATTCCTTGATCTTTATCAAGCATACTTCCCTGTCCTTCACCACAACACTTTATTCATCAAAAAGCTTTTGATACCTCTTTAACATCTTCTCTCTTTTAGCCTCATTGAGGTGTGCAAAATGAGTGAGAGCCTGAGATATCTCCAAGTCACCAGTATTGTGGATAGACCAAATGATATTATCCCCATCCATCTTTTCTTGTACACCGATCATGGAAGGATTTTGTGTCTTAGGTGCAAGAGACCACATTGCTAAAGTTTGGGATAATGGATCATATCCACTTCCCTTGATGATATCTCAAATTTGTGTCTCAGAAGACAAGTTTGCATCAAGCTACCTTCTGGTCTAATCAATTATGAAGGTAGAGGCTAGATCCCATCCTTCCACAAGAAGAATCACACTAGACTTAACCAGTTGCTTGGCTTCCTCTGGTGTCATAGTCTCTAATTCTAGGTCATAATCCTTCAAGTCTTGTAGGGATTCTTTTGGCACTAAATCACACTCTGTTAATTGTAATTGTGATCCAATTTGTTGTTTCTTTATCCAAATCAAGAAATCCTTGAACTCTTTAGTTTTGATGAAATTATCATCACTTAAGAACTGTTCTTGATACAACCCCCTTTCATCTTGGCATAATAGGAGGGGTATTTCAACTTCCTCTTGTACGTCCCCATTTACTTTCTTTCCCTCTCTAATGGATTTTCTCAACTAGTGATCATACTTCTTATCACCAGTGATTAAGGCTCTTATGTTATCTTTCGTCTTCTGTGCCTTTACTTGAGAAGGCACCCCTAATTCTATCCTCTATTTTTTCTTTGGGGGCTCATCAGTGACCTTAATTTTAGGCAGCTAATTAAGGTCTACTATAATTTTCTCCATTGAAGGTGGCTAATCCATAGGAGGGCTATGAATAGAATAACCTCTCTCACTATCTTATTCATACTCTGAAGAAGAGTGCTTCTCAGGGCCTCTTTCTCTGTCTTCAATCAACTCCTCAAGTTTATTGTACAGGGTATTATAACACTCAATCATTTTTGTGAGTCTGTGTATATAGGGTACATCTGGAAAGAAACCCTCAAAAGGAATTCCCTTCTTCTTTATTTATTTCTCCAGGCTTATTAGATCCTGGTATTGATCAGCCATTCTTTCCACTTCCTCATCCTCCAGGATGTTTCTGATTAAATCCTCCTCTATACACTCCTCATGCTCTTTGATATCAATTATGCTTGGGGTCAAAAGTTTATTGGAATTTTTAATAAAACCCTCTGGGTCTATATACCTATATATGGCTACAATCATTATGTATTAACCTAGCCATTTGTTTATTGAATCCATGGCTCTTTTCCCAATTATGAAATTAAAAATCTCAAATTGTTTGGGTGTAAATGTACCTTTCCTATGGGGAGCCAGATGTTGTTTTTTAGTCCACTTTAATTACTAGATAAAGTCCATTGTATCTATCCTAGGAGGTACATATTGTGGAAGTATATGAGCTGGCTGGGAAAATCCATATACCCTCATTAGAGTAAATGTCTTATCAAAGTAAAAATCTCTAAAGTTATGGTCTCCTGGACATTTATCCACAAATTGATAAGGTCTAAGGAGTTGTAGTACCTTGGTGGGAAATCTTGTCATATTTACACCTAGAATTCATAAAATAGGATATGCAATCCAATTCTGAAATGCACAAAACTCAATTTCATTTGAGGTATAATTCCAAACCCTAAGCCATAGTTTTACAAGGTTTGGTTGGCCGTGGAAAAATACCCTAGGCCTCAAATTCTATGTGTCCATGTTGCTGACATTGAAGTCTAAAATTAAATGCATTAAAAGAGAATAATGCATAAATTTAGGGTTGGGATTTGTACATATATCAATAAGCCCTTGATGCATCTTGTCTGTGACATACTGAATGTATTCATAATCAGTGTTGACATGCAAATTTTATAGATCCAAGATGATCATCAGAAGGTCTGTAGACAATCTCTTAGGGCCCCCATCTACCAAAACCTTACACAGTCCATAAGTAATGTACTTCATATAGAAGCTTAAATCCTTGTAAAAATAAGGTGCAGTGGAACCTGGTATGGAAACAATATAATTCCTAGTTGACTTAGGCACATGGGCCTGGATTAGTTTAATGACAATGGTGGCTTCCCTAGTATATCTACTCCGCAACCTTGTCAGATCAATCTCCATAGCACAAGGATGGTATATGTCAAAATATTTCATGAAAGATGCCTTATATTAAGTGACCAAAGTTGTTCCATCACTATTCTTAATAGTTTTGGAGAGGGAATCATACTTTTTTTCTAGCTCAACTAACAAGTCTATATCTATGAAGATGTCAGGGACTATGAATTTTTCTAAGCCTGATGTCCATGGGTTTGATATAGGATTTCAATTATCATGGTTACTATAAAAATACTTAAAAAGATGATAACCAGAAACCCTTGGAGTCTTAGGATCTCTACAATTTTCCAAATCATCAGTAAAGAGTTCATCATTTACCTTTTTGCCTTGACTTGTTCCAGACAATAGAGCCACAAATTCCTCAAAATAGTTTATCTTTCCTTTATGGTCATCCTTTTCTTCTTTACTTGCTCCATTGGTTGAAGCTCCTCTCATCATTGGTCAGCTCGTCTTTACTGATTTCTGTATATCCCACTAAAACAATTCTATTTCTAAAGACAAGATCCTTACTGTAATTTTCTCTAAAACTCACACAATTCTCAACTTCTGAATGTTCTGAAACTTATGCAATCTCTCATCTTTGTAACTTTGAAAAATTGGTAAACTGAAATGCATGATTTAGCTATGCCTATTTATCATTGATAAATTAATGCACCAGCGTAGCCGAGGATTAGAAAACTTCATTCAATCACTTATGTCTTAACTCTACGTACCTTGACATAAATTCTTTCCCTAGCCTTGGCGTTTGAAGTTGACGGGTGATCAATTTTGAATAAGCCAATTGGGATAGTCATGAGTGCTTTTGTCAATTTTAAAACCTCATTATATGCAAAATAGGCCTTACACTTGATATGCTTGGCTTATATTATCATAGCTCAGTATATTTCATACATGTTGTCAAGATCCTTTCCCTTTAATAGGCTAGATTCTTACATCATTCCGTGAGACAAACCCTTATGAATTTACCTTATTCTTACTATACTTCTCCTGGTGATCACATGACTATTCTATCTCCCAATCGTTGAGAGTTATCCTTAACTCAAGTTATGATATGAGACCTAGCGCCAGTCGCACGATCTCCTCTTGATCAACGGTCATCTCCAAGTCGCTAGAAAATTTATTTAACCCGTGCTTTGTTCAGAGATGTTGGAATAGTCCCAAGGGATAATTGAGAGGGGGGGTGAATTAGTTATCAGCCAGTTTAATTCTTTTCTTTAATTAATTACAGAATAACATTAATCATTAACACATTCATAACACAAGATAGAACACAACAATTTTGGTTACGGGGAAGCCAAATAGGTAAAAACCCTGGTGGGAATTAGCACCCACAAAGAACTATACTTGAGTATAATAATCCCTATTAGAAGATCTTACAACCCTGTTAGGAGTTGATCTTTACAATGCAATAAGTACAAAGACCTAGTTAAGGGTTGGACCCTGTTAGGAGTCTTTTACAAATAACCCTATTAGGGGTGAGGATTCACTGTCCAAAAGCTCACTACTAAAATGATGAAGGCTGCAACCTTTAGTAAAACAGATATACACTATATTTGATAAATGAACTATTTGAGTAGACCCGTTGTCTTGAATAGTTCCAATGAATGTTAATCTTCTTCTGCTTCTTCACATAGATCTTCAACTTATTCTGTCTAACTTTCTGCTCTGCTCTATCTTATCTTTTTCACTTAATTTTCACACTTAGTGATCACATTTGAGCTGCTATATGTATCTTCACCAAGGATAAGATCATGATGGGTTTTTGGAAACACTTCATCAACTTCCTTGTTGGCATGACTAAGCACGCAATCAAAATTAGGACTGTGCAACTCAAGATGAGTGGACATGTCGCTTCACATAGTCGACTCTACCAAATTAAATCAAATATCATGTTTTAGTTAACACACGTTTGGTGCCTTTGGATAATCATCATTAACTCATAAGTAAACATGAATACAAACACGCATATCTCAAAGATAGGCGCAACTCAAGAAATGTTGTAAATACGTCGGCTCTTAATAGATAGTCTCCAGAAACTATAACTGCCAAAACAGATTAACACAACTCCAGTGAAACTGCTTACCTAAATCTGCTTGAATGCACATAGCAACCAAAACATGTCTCTACCATGGAAATAAAAATGCAAGGTTCCAAAACATTTGTACTGATAATTGCATATAGGACATTATTGTATATTATATGTTGTCATCAATGACAAACATACAATCAACTATTTGCACAAAAGCAAATCTCCAACAATCTCCCCCTTTGACATTGATGGCAACATATGATTAAAAAACACCATCAACTCAAAAGTGATTCCTTTCTTTTTACAATCTTCTCAATATCCTCATCAAAGGTTCCTCTTCACTGCTGCATCTCCTCTAGCTGTGTTTTTATTTTCATGACTATATACTCCCCCAGAGTATATGCTCCCCCTGACTAATACTCCCCCTTTGACTTCAATGGCAAAGGGTGTCATACACAAATAAGCACATGTACTACTCCAGAAGTAAAGTAGTCAACTATTCATCAGTCACCAAGGACTGATGTTCTTTGCTACAAATTCTAATCAGACTTAGGAAAGGGAATTACTCCTAGCTTCTCCTTGAGATACTCAAAAGTATCTTTTGATAGAGGCTTTGTAAAAATATCTGCTAACTATTCTTTAGTGCTCACATAATCTAATTTTACTTCTTTGTCTGAAACGTTTTCTCTTAAAAAATGATATTTGATCTCAATGTGTTTTGTCTTTGCATGCATCACAGGGTTCTTTGACATATTGATAGTGCTAGTGTTATCACAGTGAATAAAAATAGGATAATCAGTCTGAATACAAAATTCTTTAATCATCTGTTTGAGCCAAACCATTGTTGAACAATTCAATGCTCCTGCAACATACTCAGCTTCTACTATCGACTCAGAAATACAATTTTTCTTCTTAATTTTTCAAGTAACCAACTTGTCTCCAAGAAATACTACTCCTCTTGAGGTAGTCTTCCTATCATCAAACCTACCCAATCTGCATCTGTATACACATGAAGTTGTATATTCTCTGAGTTAGGATACCATAAACCATAGTCTATAGTCCCCTTTAATTATCTGAATATTCTTTTTATTTCCATTAGGTGAATTTGTTTAGGTTCAGCTGCAAATCTTCCAACAATGCCAACTGCATTGGAAATATCTGGTTTAGATTGAGTAAGATATATTTGTTTTCCAATCATAGACTTGTATAGTGTCTTGTCAACTGTTGTGGAATCATCATCTTTAGAAAGCTTGCTTCCTGTTATCATGGGGGTGCTTACTAGTTTTTAATCTTCCATTTTGAAAGTCTTCAATATCTCCTTCACATACTTAGACTGATTTATGAATATGCCTTTGTCTGTTTGTTTTACGTTCAATCCCAAAAAATATTTAATATTTCCAATCATGCTCATTTCAAAATCACTTTGCATCTCTTTGGTAAATTCTACACTAAGCTTGTCATTACCTCCAAAGATAATGTCGTCTACAAAAATAGCAACAAGTAGTAATCCTTCATCTGTCTCTCTTATGAATAAGTTACAATCTGCTGCTCCTTTTCTAAATCCTATCTTTGTTAAGTAACCATCAAGTCTCTCATACCATGCTATTGGGGCCTATTTAGGTCCATAGAGTTCTTTCTTTAGTCTTCATACCATGTCTGGTTTGTCTAATAAATTAAACCCTTCAAGCTATTTTATGCAAACTTCTTCCTTCATGTCACCATTCAAAAAAGCTGACTTGACGTCCATCTGATATACTTTGAAGTTTTTGAATGTTTCATAGGCCAAAACCAACTTGATATCTTCCAGTCTACTCATAGGGGCAAATGTATTAGTGTATTTTATTCCTTCTCTCTACGCATATCCTTTACATACCAGTCTTTCTTTGTTTCTTACCACTGTACCTTCTTCATTCATCTTATTCCTGAATATCCACTTTGTTCCAATCACATTTTTGTCATGAGGTCTAGGGACCAGTTCCCATGTATCATTCTTGATTATCTGATCTAATTCTTCTTGCATAGCACTTTGCTAATCTGAATCATTGCACGCATCTTCAATACTTAAGGGTTCAATCTGTGAAAGTAAGCATACCTCTTTATCAATTGTTGAACCTTTTGCTATGGATCTTGTCAAAACTTTATCTCTTTGATATCCAATGATGTCTTCCTTAGAGTGGTATTTGGATGTGTATTTTTAATTTTTAGGAGTGACACTCTCATCTGTAATCTCTGATTCTTCTTAACTTGGTTCAGGATTGTTGCATGAAATATCAATACAGTCAAACATTTCTTCAATAACTATGTCCTTATTGGTGGTTCTAGGCTCATCTTAAATCGTGGGAGCACATTCATAGTATCTTTCTTGAATCATAAACTTCTCATCAATCTTCACATGAGTACTTTCAATGATCTTCTTCAATCTTAGATTAAAACATCTATAGGCTTTGCTTTTAGTAGAGTAACCAAGAAAAATACCTTCATCGCTTCTAGCATCAAACTTGCCAATACTATCATCTCTCTTGATGTAGCACTTGCTCCCAAAGATTCTAAAGTATTTTATAGTAGGTACATTACCAAACCAAATTTCATAAGGTGCCTTGTCTGTGCCTGGACTTAATTGAATTTTGTTGATAGTATAGGCTGTTATATTGACCGCATCTCTCTAGTAGGTATGGGAAACCTTTCCTTCAATCATGATAGTGCACATTGTGTCAAGTATTATCCTATTCCTTATTTCTGCAATCTCATTCTATTGAGGGGTTCTAGGTGCACTTAACTACCTTTTGAATCCATTTTCTTGGTAGTAATCATAAAACTAGTCAGAGGTGAATTCTCCTCCTCTATCTGATCTCAGACATTTTATCTTCAATCTAGATTCATTTTCAACTTTGGCCTTGAGTGATTTGAATTTCTCAAAGGATTCAGATTTGTCCTTCAAGAATGCAACGAACATCATCCTAGAAAAATCATCAACAAACAAAATGAAATACCTCTCCATAGTATGATCTTGTTTGAGTGGGACCACATAAGTCTGTATGCACTAGATCCAATTTGTTTTCTGCTAAATTCTATTTGCTTCTGAATGATGTCCTCACATGCTTAACCATCATACATTCCCTGTACATAGTATCAGCTGATCTTGCAATACTAGGAAGGTCTCTTACTGCCTTTACATTGCTTATCCTTACTATATTGTCAAAATTGATATGACAAAGTCTTTTGTGCCATAGCCAACTATCATCTAATTTTGCAACAAAACAACTTACTTATGAATTGAGCTAAAAGACATTACCTTTGGTATTTGATCTTGATGCAATCATGTTTCCTTCTTTTTTGTTAATGATACACTGGTTGTTTTTGATTTCCAACTAATATCCTTTGTCAAGTAATTGTCCAACACTTAGTAGGTTATGATGTAAACCATCAACATAAAGAACATCATTTATCTTGTTCTTTCCATCTAAGGTGATAGATCTTCTGCCTATGATAGGTTTGGGAGTGTTATCTCTAAATCTAACCATGCCACCTTTGTACTTGATCAAATGAACAAATCTATCTTTGTCTCCTGTCATGTGGTGTGAACATCTCCTATCTATGATCCAGTCAGTTCTGATGTCTGCTTTGGAAACTAATGCTAACTCTTGTGCTTTCTTTTCATCTTCAATGTCCATTTCTTCAAGCATTTTCTCAATGTCTTTAATGGTAACGAATCCAATTTCATCTTCTCCTGAGTCATCATCATTTACACCATCTTCAATATGATAGCATTCCTTAGTATATTTGGGCTTGTAATCTGATATGAACTTCTTGACTCTTGTAGGACACTTGGATGCAAAATGGCCAATTTTGTTGCATGAAAAAAATTTGAATGGTAGTTGTCCTTCATATTTTCCTTTACCTTTTCTTTCTTTCTTGGAAATCATAGCAATGATTTCTTCTAGTTCTGTATCCACTTGTCCTTTCTCATTATTACTAGATCTGCTCAAGAATTTCTTACCATGAACTAAGGCTTTAAAGGTTGTTTCACTCTTAGGTTCAATCTTCAATCTTGATATCTCAAATGCAGATATTTTTCTAATCAAGGTCTCTCTCTTGAATTATTTTGAGAATTGCATGGTTTCATCCAAGATGTTTATCTTTCTTTCATAATCTACAGTCAGTGTGGTCATCAGTTTGTCCATTATGTCTTCTTTTGAAATTTCTCCACCATTGTTGATGATTCCTGATACTGATTCATTAATCGTCTAATTACAAGCTCTGATGTTTTCTTCTGGTAGCATTTCTAAGTTGTTGTATCTTTTCTTCCATGTCTTTCTATGCACATTCTTAGCTTGGATGTCTCCTTCAAACATATCTTCCAAGTATTTCCATATAGAATAAGCTTTATGTTCCTTTTTGATCTCAGAGAATTCACTGTCAGATAGGGCACTAATTAGGGCTTCTTTGGCAATAGCATGCTGAGTGAATACTTCCTTTGGTTTAATAGTAGAGTCTTCCTCTGCAAGATCTTTCAAAGTAGTAACATCAATTTCTTGTGTAGCAACCTCATCAATCTCAAAACCAATGCACTGTAGATGCATTATCATTTTTTTCTTCTAGTCAAGATAATTATCTCCATCAAAACTTAGGACTCTCTTTCCTAAAATATGCCATCTAATCACCTTAAGCTGTTAGGTTTTATCTCCAAGGCACTTGGCTCTGATACCAATTGTTGGAATAGTCCCAAGGGATAACTGAGAGGGGGGGTGAATCAGTTATCAGCTAGTTTAATTATTTTCTTCAATTAATTACATAATAACATTAATCATTAACACATTCAGATAACACAAGATAGAACACAATAATTTTAGTTACGGGGAAACCAAATAGGTAAAAACCCCAGTGGGAATTAGCACCCATAAAGAACTATACTTGAGTATAATAATCCCTATTAGAAGATCTTACAACATTGTTAGGAGTTGATCTTTACAATGCAATAAGTACAGAGACCTGGATAAGGGTTAGACCCTATTAGGATTCTTTTACAAATAACCCTGTTAGGGGTGAGGACTTACTGTCCAAAAGCTCACTGCTAAAATGATGAAGGCTGCAACCTTCAGTAAAAAAGATATACACTATATCTGATAAATGAACTATTTGAGTATACTTGCTATCTTGATCAGTTCCAATGAATTTTAATCTTCTTCTGCTTCTTCACATAGATCTTCAACTTATTCTGTCTAACTTTCTGCTTTGCTCTGTCTTATCTTTTTCACTTCATTTTCACACTTAGCAATCACATTTGAATTGCTATATGTATCTTCACCAAGGATAAGGTCATGATGGATTTTTGGAAACACTTCATAAAATTCCTTGTCAGCTTAACTAAGCACACAATCAAAATTAGGACCGTGCAACTCAAGATGAGTGGATGCATCACTTCACATAGTCGGCTCTACCAAATTAACTCAAATATCATGTTTCAGTTAACACACATTTGGCACCTTTGGATAATCATCATTAATTCATAGCTAAAAATGAATACAAACACGCATATCCCAAAAATAGGCACAACTCAAGAAATTTTGTAAATACGTCAGCTCTTAACAGATAGTCTCCAGAAACTGTAATTGCCAAAACAGATTAACATAACTCCACTGAAACTTCTTATCTGAATCTACATGAATGCACATAGCAACTAGAACATGTCTCTACCATGGAAATAAACATGCAAGGTTCCAAAACATCTATACTGATAATTGCATATAGGACACTATTGTATATTATATATTGTCATCAATGACAAACATATAATCAACTATTTGCACATAAGCAAATCACTAACAAGAGATTCCTTAACTAAATCTTGAGAATAACTCTATTTAAACCTTAAATTTTTCCAGAAAACATGCGAATAACCAAGTCTATGAATCTATGAATATCTTAACTAACCATGGGTTTACTCAGAGAACACGTACACACCACCAGATTTGACTCCAATCGAAGGTTTAGATCTTTCATGACTTAGTCTTTCTTTAACTTAACCTTAAGTGGTTTAAAGATATCGGGACTATGGTTGTCTCTAAGTCATAGAAGGTTAGCCTTTACCTTGGGTTTATTCTAAGATAACACGCTGACCACCCATCTCCTTATTTACCTGTACATGTGTCTCACTCTAAGCATGCTATCTCTTAATCGCTGAAAGCCTTGTGACTTATTGACTTTTCTTAGCGACTTAACACCAGCCCTCAGATCTTTTCTCAATCCATGATCGACACTTAATCTCTTTAATTTTATTTACTTGACCTATTCTTCATGAGATTACATGCCTTCCCTTGATTCTATCTTATTCTAATGGTTTGCACTGAATCTCCCAACTTTTTACTAATCTGCACTTTTATCTTGAGATTAAACATTAGTCATAAGATCATCTTAGCATCCACGATTATTGCTAGATCCCTGGACAACTAATGACATTATCAAAATACTGTGAGACTTAGCGCCCGCCACCGATTTGATGAAACATTGATGGTCCTTGCTAAATCTCATAAGACTTTACTTAACCCTTGGTTCTTTCATAGATCTCGTGACCGAACAAATGTAATAACCATGCTTTGACCTTGGTAAGTTTGCAAGACTTCACCACTAAATGAAACTCAAAGTTGCCATATGATTTATTAACTCATGGGTTCATCTAGAGATTTCACTCCAACTGCAAGATCTGATCTAGATTAACCACCCGCATTTAATCTCCCAATATTTGAAAGCATATTCTTTACCATTCAAGATCACGCGACCAAATATTTGCACTGAGTCTCAAAAAAAAAGGAATATTTGGAAATGTTTAAGAGAGTAAGCAACTAACTTTAAAACATGAAAAAGGGCACATGACTTAAGACACTTATGTTACATGAAAAAGGTAACTTTAAATTAGAACAAGGCTGAGAACATTAGGGCTTTTTGCACGACAAGGATAAAAATGACCTAGGGCCTAGGGTTTTCATATTTCTCATTGCTTGGAGATCAAAATTTACTGGAAAATTTAATAGTACTCTAGACAGGTCTTGACATTTCATGCAAAATTAATACTAGGAACCCAAAATTTTTAAAGAAAAACATAGATTACTGGAAATGTACCCAACACCTATCAGGGCTTCCCTTGTAATTTCTTACATGGTCATAACTTCTTCAATAGATACAAATTTATCACTGTAACATGCAGGCAATGATCTCATAATTTTGTATATAACTTCATTATCTTCCAAAGTACCACCAACACATCTGATTAAACTAACCAGATCATTCACCCTCTGAATATAGGATGAGATAGTTTCACTTTCACTCATCTTCATATCCTCATACTTTTCTTTCAGTCCTTGCAACTTAACTTTCTTTACATACTCATCACCTTCATAAATAATTTTTAGTTTACTCCATAATTCATGCACTATCCTCAATCCATAGATGTGAGAATATTCTATAGGTCCTCTGAGAGGGGGAGGTGAGTCAGACAAATCAAACTTAAACTCTTAAAACTGAACTCACTGATTCACTTGGTAAATACTGAATATAGTAAATAATCAATCAGTGTAGGAGAACCTAGGCAAACTCCCAATGCTTAATCAATTTTGGCTTGTAACTGACTCTATCCAAGTTAGTGATTTACTTTTGACCTTAGAAGGTCTTGCATGGTGTGTGACTAGGTGGATTATTAGTTAGTGCTAATCCAATCTAGTTTAGTTAGTTTTGCTTAAATCCTTGTTTTGGCTTAGAATTGGGAAAATGAGTCTAAATGTATCATAGACTTAGATAAGAATTGGAAAGTTCCTAAAAATTCTTTAATGATGTGTATTCATCTAATGAAGAAGGATAGAGGTCCTAAAATTTAGTTATGAGCATTTATGCAAAATATGCTAAATGTTGTCATGACAACATTTTGCAAGATTGCAAATCTTGCATGCAACATAGACAACTTTTTGATTCCTTTCAAAATGAAGGGATGAAATAAATGATAGTGGCCTAAAATTATGGTGGAAGAATCTTAATATACTCCAAGGCTCATTTCCCAAGAGAGGTTGAATGTAATCAAGTTTTTGAATAGCAATAGAGCTCTACAATTCTATTTTTTGCAGCAGATGAAGTGTTTTGAGTTGATGAGTGTTCTAATGGATTGAAATGATAAATATAATGTTGGATCTATGTTGAGTAGAAAGTTTTAAGATTTTTTAGTTTAGTGATCAAGTTTCCTAGAGTAGATCAGATTGATTTTGTAAATTGTTTAGGAACTAGAACAATTGTTGGGGTAGACAGAGTAGTTTTTAGTTTCATGGTTCCCCCATAGAATCCAACCGTGGGTAACTTCTAGTTGTGGAAGAATATGTTAGGGTAACCTATTTATAGTTTAAACATGCAAGGAGGAGTTATGAGGAGTCGAGTATCTATTTTTAAAGTTATGCCCTAGGTGAGCAATGCATGTCTAGCTAGGTGTATAATAGAGAAAGATTTGGGTGCCATTGCAAGGGTATGTTTGGGAAAAGAAAACCAAGTGTAGGTTTGGAAGAATTAGGGTCTAAAATAACCCTTTCTATGAGATTATGTCCTTACCAATCCATCTGGATATATTTCTAGATAGAAATCAGATGACTGTAACCAATGCACAAAAATAGCCCTATTTGACCTATATTTCAGGTTAGTAGTGTACGGATGACTTAGGGATCTAAAACCTTGAAAATATCCAAGGTCTTGGAAAAGGGTGTCTAAATCCTAAGTTTTTTTAGCATTTATTGGTATTTTTAGGAAAGAATCAAGAAAAACCATCTGATTAGGGCTAATTGGCAACTAGGCCTATTAGGACCAAAAGCAGTGTGAATTTGGAACTTGATTTTTTTGACTTTAAAGACCCATTCAATTGGTATTGATATGATTTAAAATGGATGTATTAGTGATGAACATATCCCTTGTAGCATTAATGAGAATGTTTTGAGCATTTTGAGCTTGGAATCTTCCAAGAGAGTATAGTGACAAAGGGTAATTTCAATGTTGGAAATCCTTCAAGGTTAAGCACAAGAGAACTAACTCTTAAAATGGAGTTAAAATAGTCTTAGGCTTGGAGACTTGAGAATATTAGGGTTCTCGAAGAGAAATAGGAATCCTAAGTAGGCTAGGACAAGTAGAGTCCTAAGTTGAGCAAGTGAAAAGAAAACCTTGGACCACTTCCATCAGATTGGTATCAGAGCATACTTGATCAGGCTTATGGTTAATGTTCCAGCTAGAAGAATTAGTAGGAGATTTTACAATGGTGACCAATGTAGAGTTGGATAAGAAGGTAGATGATCAATAAGTTGAGAATAGGATGCTCCAAGACAGATTGGCTCAATTAGAGAGAAAGGTAGATGAAGTTGATGAGAAAGAAAAAGAAGTGAAGGATAAGGTTGAAGGGAAAGGCAAAGAGATTTCCATAGAAGATGAAGTCCCTAAATTTGAACCCATCCTTGATCAGGAACCATTATTGAAGGCATTAAAGTATTTGAGTGGTAAAGCACTAGAAGGAGTTCCTATATTTAGTGGGAAGATGGAACCAGAGGTATTCCTAGATTGGATAGAAGGACTAGAAAACAATTTTGAGTGTGATGGAATCAATGAGGCTCAACAGGTGAAGGTTTCTAAATCTAGATTGAGAGGGTCTGCACTCACTTGGTGGAAATTCATCCAAGATGAGAGAGAAGGAAGGAAAGAGGCCCATTGCTTCATGGAAGGTTATGGTTGCAAAAATCACATGTGCTTATATCCCTAAGGATTATGAAATCCAATTGCATAAGAGGAGACAAGGTTTGAGACAGAATGACCTAGATGTAAACTCCTATACTAGAGAGTTTTAGAGACTTTTAATGAGATCTAGAGTTGTAGAGGATGAGAAAATTAAGGTACCAAGATATCTTAATGGTCTTAAGTGGACCATAAAAGATTAGATGAGTCTCTTGACTCCAGACACCATTCAGAAGTGCCACCAAATTGCTATCAAGGTTGAAGATAAGCTGAGAAAGAAACAAGAATCTAGTACTACCAGAGAAAGAGGTAGAGGAAGAGACACTAGAGGGCAAAGAGGTGGATATAGTAGAAGGAGTTCTAAACCAAAGAATCAAGGGGAGACTAAAATTTTTGAACAAAAAGAAGGAAACTCCAACAAAGGGATTTCAAATAGAGAAAGAAACTCTAATAATGAATGAAGAGGCAGTAGTCAAGGAAGAGGTAACTATTTTGCCACTATGAAGTGTTACCACTGCAACCAGATAGGACATCCTACATATAGGTGTCTAGAGAAGGGTACTAATTCTCAAGGAAGTTACAAAAGGGTGAATTATGTCCAAGAATAAACTAGTGGGGCAAACAAACACCCTGAGGTTCCCTTAGAATCACAAGAAGGTGAGAATCTTATGATGAGAAGAACTCTGATTAAGGAACCAATAAAAGAAGAGCCTAGTAATAGGAGATCACTATTTACGGTGAAATGAAAGATGATGGGGAAAGTGTGTAGAGTCATTATAGACTTGGGATCTATTGACAATATAGTGTCAAAGGAAGTAGTCACCAAGTTGAAGATGACAAGAATACCCCACACCAATCCTTACAAAGTCACCTGGCTAAACAAAGGGCAACACGTCCTTGTCAATGAGCAAGCTTAGGTGGAGTTTTCAATTGGGAGATATAAGGATAAAGTCTTATGTGATTTCCTACCTATGGATTTATATCTCTTTCTCCTAGGTAGACCATGGAAATTTGATAGACAGGCCATGCATGATGGAGTAAAGAATTCATACTCTTTCAAGAAGGATAATGTAACATTTAAAATAAAGTCACTGATAGAAGATGCATAGATGAAGTCATCTAGCCCCAATATTCTCATGGTGAGTGAGAAATATTTCTTAGAAGCCCAAGAAGAAGGAGAAGGAGTTGGGTTTGCATTGGTTTTGAAGCCAAAAGAAGAGACTGCAGACAAGACAGTTAAGAGGATAAACTTTCCAAAAGTGTTAGGAATAACAGTCCACAAGACAACTGAGAGGGGGGGGTGAATCAGTTGTGCAATAGATTATTCAAATTTAAAATTTATGAACCATAACATCAAAAGTAAATAACATGGTAATTTCCAACACCATAAAACAATGTTTGTTGTCAAGGAAACCATGTTAAAGGTAAAACCCCGGTGGGAATTAACACCCACAAAATAATGTTTTGAGAGTATAGTATCCTTGTTAAAAGATATTAGCCATGTTAGGAGCTTGTTATTACATTATAGTACACAGTCCCTGTTAGGAGATAGACCATGTTAGGATTCAATGAAAGTAGTAGGATCAATTCCAAGGCTCACTTCCCAAAGAAGGTTAAAGCCACCCTCAAGGATTCACAATCCGCATCAAGTGTATACATCAAATACACAATCTAGTAAACTGTCTGATAGCAACTGTCTTTGCTTGGTCAGTTCCAATGAAGTACCAACTCTTCTCTCTATCCAGAAGTCAAGCTTTTCAGCTTCACAAATCTCTACTCTTTTCTTTCTCTACCACACTTTTCACAAATGAAAAGATGACTCATATATACCCTCTTAGAATAACCCATTAGGTCGGCCAGTTAAGCTTTCCTAATACATAATTAACTAGGTCGGCCAATTAAGGCCTCCCATCATACAAATAATTACATAAGCCCTTGCTAAGATACACATGGTACCTATAACAAGTATACAATATTTACAATTCTTTACAAATACTTTCAGATCCACAATCTATGCTCAGAATTAATTTCCACACTTTACAAGTCTAAATTCGGCCAGGAAATAAGTCTTCTCCAGAACACACACGACAATTGACGCCATCAGTACCCAAAAAAAAATCAAACTCAACCCATTTCACCATCATATGTCGGCTCTCCATTAGTAAGCTCACAACTTCTGAAACATCTTCCTCAGCAAGATATGCCCAAAACACAGAGACCTTCTCTGTCTAGAATCACAGTCACAGTCCAGAAAAATAGTCTTTACTAAAACAGCTGTAACATCCATGATATGAAACATAAAGTCAAGCAGCCTTAGATGTAATGTCAAAACTTAGTCTTCTACTTAAATCCAACTTCACTCAATCTATTTCATCCGTACAGTGTCCATACACGCCTTCCAGTCAAGTAACTAGTCTCTCTTCTTTCACAGAAATATATGTTGACATCAGTGACAAAACATGAGTATCAACGACATGATTAGTACCAAAAACTAATATCATCCAAAAATCTCCCCCTTTGGCATTGATGGAAACATATGGGAAAATCCATATGCATCAACCCAAAAGTACTCTTTCTCTTTACAATCTTCTCAATATCCTCAACAAATCTCCCCAAAATAGTAGGGATTTTCACATAGACTCCTTCCCCCTTTGGCAGCAATGGAAAAGGGTGCCATAACTCATATGTAGTCTTTGGTAAGGTGTATCTTTGTCAAATATTCATGTCCAATCAGGTGCAAGATCACCCAAATGTGCTCCATAGTGTTCTCCTGCGACCACTCCCCCTAAGGAGTAGATCCCTACATCAAGTCTAGAGAATAATATAGCTCTAAGATCCACTGTACTAATAGATATCTGCATCATTTAATTACCACTGGGAGGGGCCATCACCCAAGCATGCCTCTGAGGTATTCAAAAGTATATTTTAGCAAAAGGTTTAGTAAATATACCTACTATTTGTTCCTTTGTGCTTATGTACTCCAATTTAATCTCCTTAGCAGCTACCTTCTCCCTCAAGAAATGATACTTGATAGAAATATGTTTAGTCTTTGAGTGCATTATAGGATTCTTTGACATATTTACTATACTTGTATTATCACAATGAATAACCACTAGCTCCTTGAAAATTATTCCAATATCTTCCAGCATTTATTTCATCCAAACAACTTGTGTGCAATTTATTGCAGCAGCTACATATTCTGATTCAGCAGTAGATTGAGCAATACAGTTCTACTTTTTGCTTAACTAGGAAACCAATCTCTTCCCAAGGAAAAATTCACCACCACTTGTTCTCTTTCTGTCATCCACATTACCTGCCCAATCTGCATCAGTAAAAGCCTATAAAGTAAAATCATCAGATTTTTCATACCACAATCCATATTCCACAATTCCTTTCAAATATCTAAAGATTCATTTCACAGCAACAAAATGTGTTTCTTTTGGATCTGCTTGATATCTAGCCACAATTCAGACTACATTGGTAATATCTAGTCTGGTGTGTGTTAGATATTGGAGACCTCCAATCATTGATCTATACTTAGACTGAACAACACTCTGAGTCTCATCATCACTATTTAGTTTGTTTCTAGTCACCATAGGTGTTCCAATAGGTTTACAATCTTCCATTCCAAACTCTTTCAACATTTCCTTAAGATACTTGGTTTGAGATATAAAAATGCCATTCTTTCTCTGATTAATTTGCAAACCAAGAAAATATTTCATCTCACCAATCATAGACATTTCAAACTCATTCTCCATTTCTTTAGCAAATTTCTTACTCATTTTGTCAT
>MU226765.1:588977-626871 GCA_018584345.1 Thuja plicata
CAAATGCTACACTAATCATTCCAAATCTATATAAATCATGATGTAATTTTAACCAATTTACATAAGCATTAATTTGTCAATTTGAAATCGTTTATCAAGTAACCAAATCATTAAGCAATTCTCATAAAAATTTCATGAAGATTCATCAATATACTTCATCCCCTAACCTTTAACCTTCACAAAATTTCACATCGCAATAATAATTCAAATTGTGGTAAATCATTTCCTAAACAACTCATATCAGCACATATTTATATTCGAATTGTGAGAACTTAATATTCAGCTAAAGCAATCATCAAAATGTCAGTCCTAATGTCTCACAGGGTTAACATTATGAGTATAGATAGAATCATAAAATGTAATATATTCATATCTATTGTAATTGAACCTTGTCGTGAGGGTAAAAATCTTCTTAATTAATCATAACTTAAGACAATTACTAGGTCTATCATAAAGAAAATGGAAAGGCTATGATGGGTCTAGGGTGAGGCCTCACACCAACTGTCAAAGTTTTTAGGATCAAACTTCAAACTATCCTTCCTGTAGTAAGTCATCTTCAAGATCACCTTAAGCTGTTAAACTTTCTCTCTGAGGACCAGTAGCTCTGATACCAATTGTTAGGAATAACAGTCCACAAGATAACTGAGAGGGGGGGTGAATCAGTTGTGCAATAGATTATTAAACTTTAAACTTTATGAACCATAACATTAAAAGTAAATAACACAGTAATTTCCAACACCATAACACAATGTTTGTTGTCGAGGAAATCCTGTTAAAGGTAAAACCCTGGTGGGAATTAACACTCACAAAATAATGTACTGAGAGTATAGTATACCTATTAAAAGATATTAGCCCTGTTAGGATCTTTTTAATACATTATAGTACACAGTCCCTGTTAGGAGACAAACCCTGTTAGGAGAAAATGAAAGTAGTAGGATCACTTCCCAAAGAAGGTTAAATCCACCCTCAAGGATTCACAACCCGCATCAAGTGTATACAGAAAATACACAATCCAGTGAACTGTTTGATAGAAACTATCTTTGCTTGGTCAGTTCCAATGAAGTACCAACTCTTCTCTCTATCCAGCAGTCAAGCTTCGCATCATCACAAATATCTTCTCTTTTCTTTCTCTACCACACTTTTCACAAATGAAAAGATCACTCATATATACCCTCTTACAATAACCCATTAGGTCGGCCAGTTAAGATTTCATAATACACAATTAACTAGGTTGGCCAATTAAGGCTTCCCATCATACAAATAATTACATAAGCCCTCGCTAAGATACACAAGGTACCTATAACAAGTATACAATATTTAAAATTCATTAAAAATACTTCCAAATCCACAATCCATGCTCAGAATTAATTTCCACATGTTACAAGTCTAAAGTCAGCCAAGAAATAAGTCTTCTCCAGAACACACGCCACAACTAACATCATCGATACCCAAAAAAAATTGAACTCAACCCATTTCACCATCATATGTCAGCTCTCCATCAGTAATCTTGCAAGTTCTAAAACATCTTCCTCAACAAGATATGCCCGAAACACAGAGGCCTTCTCTGTCCAGAATCACAGTCACAGTCCAGAAAAATAGTCTTTACTAAAATAGCTGTAACATCCATGTTATGAAACATAAATTCAAGCGGCCTTAGAAAAAAAGAGAAGAACACCTCAGACATCTAGAAATGGTCTTCAAGAAGCTACAATAGGAGAAGCTAATGATAAACTTGGAGAAGTGTAAATTCATCAAACAAGAACTAGTGTACCTTGGGTTTGTATTATCTCAAGGCAATCTCAAGATGGATCCAAGAAAAGTGGAACCCATCATCAACTGGCCTACTCCAAGGACAATGACTGAGGTAATAATTTTTCATGGTTTAGTATAGTACTATAGGAAGTTTATCAAAAAATTCAGTGCAATTTGTGCTCCTATGTTAGACACCATAAAAGGTGGTAAGAAGACTAAATTTGTGTGTAATGAACAAGATAACCGTGGGTTTGAGCTGATGAAAAATAAAACTACCCAACCAATTTTGGTTTTTCCAAGCTTTGAAAATCTATTCACTATGGAATGTGATGCTAGAAATGTAGCCATTGGTGCAGTCTTGAGTCAAGAGGGAAGACTAGTGGCCTTTCACTCTAAGAAACTACATGAAGACAAGAATAAATACTCTTCTTATGACCTAGAGATGTATGCTCTGGTCCAAGAACTGAGAAAGTGGAGGCACTATCTACTTCCAAAGGAGTTCATAGTCTATTCAGACAATCAAGCATTAAGTTTCTTGGACTCACAGGACAAACTCAGTCACAAACACATGAAGTGGGTGGAGTACCTGCAAGCTTACACCTTCAACATCAAAGACAAGAAGGGATTGTAGAATAAGGTAGCATATGCCTTAAGTAGAAGATCCCTAACCATTCAAGAGATACAACTACAGAGCATGGGGATAGACAACTTCAAAGACCTATATGGAGAAGATGAAGACTTTGCAGACATTTACAAGATATGCCAAGAATATAAGAATCACTTTCATAGTCAATTGTCTGAATATACCTTACAAAGTGGTCTATTGTTTAAAGGGAGTCAATTATGTGTCCCCTAGGTGGTCTATAAGGGAAATTCTAATCTAGGAGAAACACAATGGTGTACTTAGTGGTCATTTTGGTGTCAATGAGACACAAGAATTGGTTCAAAGATTTTACTTTTGGCCCAAGTTGAATGTGGATGTTAAGAAGTATGTAGAAAGTTGTGTTATCTGTCAAAAGGAAAAAGGTACATCTACTAATGTAGGCCTATACCAACCTCTACCCAATCTAACCAGGCCATGAGAATGTCTAAGTATGGATTTTGCAGTTGGATTACCCAAGAAAAAAGAGGGAATGAATATCATTTATGTTATTGTAGACAAATTTAGTAAGATGGCACACTTTGTACCCTACAAGACAACACATGATGCAAATCAAATAGCTTCCCTATACTTCAAGGATGTAGTTATAATACATGGTTTTCCATTGAGTATAGTGTCAGACAGATACACAAAGTTTATGAGTCATTTTTGGAAGACTCTCTCGCAGAAGCTAGGAACCAACTTGTCTTTTGGATCTGCATACCATTCTCAATTTTGATGGTCAAATAGAGGTAGTAAATAGGAGTCTTGGAAATCTCCTAAGGTGTTCAACTAAGGAGTATGGTCAAACTTGGGACCAACTCATTGTGCAAGCAAAATATGCCTACAATGATACAGTGAATAGGACTACTGGTAAGAGTCCATTTGAAATAGTTTATGGCCTTCATCCAAGAGGCATATATGAGATCAGAGATCTGAAGGATGGAACCAAGGGAAGTGGCTACACAGATGAATTTTCACATTCTATGCAAGAATTCCATGAGACAGTGAGACTCACTAAAAATACAGAGAAGCTTAAGAGCAAAGTGGATGAGAGGAAAAGAGATGTCCAATTCAAAGTTGTGGATCTAGTGATGGTTCACCTTAAAAAATAAATATTACAAAAGGAATACCGCATAAGCTTCAGATGAGAATAATTGGCCCATGTATCATACTGGCAAAATATGGAGAAAATTCCTACAAGGTGGAACTTCTAGAGGATATGGGTCTATCTCTGGTGTTTAATGTTGCAGACTTAGTTTTATACAAAGGCCCAATCCTAGATGTAGATCAGAGTTTGACTAAAGTTATACAGGAGGTGGAGGAACTCAACTTGCCATCTGTACCAATCAAGAAGGCACGAAACATATTGGACTCCAAAGTCTACAAGAAGACAAGAAAGAAATAATACCAAGAACACTTAGTGAAGTGGCATGGAAAAATGGATGCAGATGCAGTTTGCATAAAGGAAACAAAGTTCAAAAAGTTGGGAATTGACTCCAACTTACTCAATCCAAGGGTAGATTGAAGCTTTTTCATTTAGGGAGGATGGTTCAGGAGAACCTAGGCAAATTCCCAATGCTTAATCAATTTTGTCTTGTAACTGACTCTAGCCAAGCCAGTGATTTAATTTTGACCTTAGAAGGTCTTGCATGGTGTGTGACTAGGTGGATCACTAGTTAGTGCTAATCTAATCTAGTTTAGTTAGTTTTTCTTAAATGCTTGTTTTGGCCTAGAATTGGGAAAATGAGTCTAAACGTATCCTAGAATTATATGAGTATTAATCGAATGAAGAAGGATAGAGGTCCTAAAATTTAGTTATAATCATTTATGTAAAAGATGCCAAGTGTTGTCATGACAACATTTTGCAAGCTTGCAAATGTTGCATGCAACATAGACAAGTTTTTGATTCCTTTCAAAATGGGGGAAGGAAATCAATTCTAGTGGCCTAGAATGATGGAGGAAGAATCTTAAGATAATCCAAGGCTTATTTCCCAAGAGATTTTGACTTTAACCAAGCTTTTGAATAGCAATAGAGCTCTGCAATTCTATTTTCTGCAACAGTCGAAGTGTTTTGAGTTAATGAGTGTTCTGATGGATTGAACTGATAAATATAATTTTGGCTATATGTTTAGTAGGAATTTTTAAGAGTTTTTCATTTAGCGATCAATTTTCCTAGAGAAGGTTAGATTGCTTTTGTAAATTGTTTAGGAACTATCATAGTTGCTATGGTAGACAGAGTAGTTTTTAGTTTCATGGCTCCCCCATAGAATCCAAATGTGGTAAAATTATAGTTGTGGATGAATATGTTAGGGGAGCCTATGTACAGTGTAAATATGCAAGGAGGAGTTATGAGGATTCGAGTATCTATTTTTAAAGTTATGCCCTAGGCGATCAATGCCTGTCCGGCTAGGTGTATAATAGAGAAATATTTGGGTGCCATTGCAAGGGTATGTTTGGGAAAAGAAAAAAAAGTGTAGGTTTGGAATAATTAGGGTCTAAAAGAACCATTTCTATGAGATGAGGTCCTTACTAATCCATCTGGATATATTTCTACATAGAAATCATATGACTGTAACCAATGCACAAAAATAGCCCTATTTGATCTATATTTTAGGATAGTAGTGTACGGATGACTTAGGGATATAAAACCTTGAAAATATATAAGGTCTTGGAAAAGGGTGTCTAGATCCTAATTTTTTTTTATGTTTGTTTGATATTTTTAAGAAAGAATCAAGAAAAACCCTTTGATTAGGGCTAATTGGCAATTAGGCCTATTTGGACCAAAAGCAGTGTGAATTTGGAACTTGATTGTTTTGAGTTTGAAGACCCATTCAAATTGGATTGATAGGATGTCAAATGGATGTATTAGTTATGAAAATATCCCTTGTATCACTGATGATAAATTTTTGAGGAGTTTGAGCTTGGAATCTTCCAAGAGAGTATAGTGACAAAGAGTAATTTCAATGTTGGAAATCCTTCAAGGTTAAGCACAAGAGAACTAACTCTTAAAATGGAGTTAGAATAATATTAGGCTTGGATACTTGAGACTATTAGGGTTCTAGAAGAGAAATAGGAATCCTAAGTATGCTAGGACAAGCAAATTCCTAAGTAGAGCAAGTGCAAAGTAAACCTTGAAGCACTTCCATCATCAATTCACCAAATAACTCAATAACATAAGCAGTAATCAATAATTCAAACTTAGCAACATCAAGTTAACCATGTAAAAATCAGATATAACTCATTGACACATGATTTAAAAAGGAAACTCATGCATGAGCATCCTGGGGTAGTTGGCAATCCCGTGTCACCAAAAACATGTTTTGGTTTGATTTTGATTTGTTTCTTAGGAGCTCGGTAATCCAGTTGATAACTCGCTTGGAGATCCTTGCTGGAGTGCTTGGTTACCTATTAGCTCGGTTACTTTTGGTTTGGTCTTGGTGAATGGTTTCTTGGTCTCGGTTACCAAGTAGGTGTTTTGTGTTTTTTTTTGGTGATGTCTATTTTCTAGAGCTCGGCTCGGTTGTGTCTCTTACCGAGTAGTTTGTTTTCAGTGTTCTTGATCACTAGCAGGGTTTATGCTATTTGTTGGGTTGGCCGACTGGTGCATTTAATTTGTGGTTGCATGTGGGGGATGTGAGGACCTATATGTTTTTTGGTTCACTCTCCTATGAAAATTTAATGAACGTTGGAGGCTGACTGATGGATAACACATTAGTTGTGTGTTTCTTGATGCTGAATTTGGTTTTTTATGATATTTCAATTGTAATGCTGACTTGTGGCAATTTTTTATAAAGGAGAGTCTAGGTTGATGTTTAGGGGAGGGAGAGGATGGAAAAGATAAGTTGATGAATTGAAAGATGGAAAGTTGATGCAGACAGTTGTAAGTGAGTAGATAGAAATTGCAGATTTGTTGGAGGCTTGCAAGAACAAGTTTAGATCTGGTTTCTTCCACTTCGCTATAGAGTAGACTGGGAATGTTGGATCTGGAAAAATCTTGTTGATGCTATTTTTTTTTTGGCCCTAACCGGGAAGGCCTTACAACCTAACATGTTGCATATAATAAAATCTAAGAATGAATATGAATTGATATAAGTTATTATATCTCTGTATTGTTGAGTTTCCATTGTTGTCTTGTTGTTGGCTGTAAGTTTGGACAATCCAATATTGGATCCTCCAAGCTTCACTGCATCAAAAACCCAATTTGGCAAAAAAATCTGTGGGAATTGTAACCACAATAAAAATGTACCCTTCTAAAGTACACTCAGTTAAGAACTTATCTTGTTAAAGATTACAAACACATTTTCTAAATGTGACCTTGTTAGGGGATTTACCTCACATCTGTTAAGATATTTACCCTGTTAGGAGTGGACTTGTTAGAGGTCTTTAAACACTCTTTTGGAATGTCACCTAATTCTATGTTTTACAAATAGGATGGTTAAATCCACTTGGTTAAGAGATTTTTCTATTACAAATATTAATAAGCAAAAATAAACTTTGATCTGTAAATATAGAAACTACCTTTGCTTGTATTGGATCCTTTATGGTCAATTGAATACTGGCATCACATACTCCACTAATCTCTTTCTCAGACTGTAGATTCTTCAATTTGTCTTTCTCTATTCTTCTTGGTAAATGTTGTTCTTCAGCTTCTTTCCTTCTCTATTTAATTCACCAGTAGTATTATACTAAATTTAATCCTCATCCTTTATATAGACATACTTTTTCATCTTAATCTCTTTAATTAGATTTTCCTTCCTTTGAACTCAACCATTCGATCATCTTCTTCATAAATTATAACTCACTAAACCATTTCACTTTTACCTCAAAACTTGTAACTTTTCTTGGAACTCTCATAATTTTTTTTTAAATTCTTGATCTTCACCTTAGATCTTCTTATTGAATTTTCCCATTCATAGATCCTATAACAAAATTCATTTCCTCATCCATCTCATCATCACTTTGCGTTAAATTTGATTTCATCATCATTTAATATCAGCAACTATACTCGGTAAAACCTGCTTTGCAACTCGGTAACTGACTTCATTCACTGCTTGATTGCTAACTCATCTTTGGTGCTTGATGATTGGTAACTATAAATGACTCACATAACATTCTACCGATTGACTCAGTCTAGCTCGGTAAAGTAACTCTTTCAGTCATAACTTAATTCATTGCAGTTCTTGACTTGATTAATCAAATGTATTCATTTGATAACATCAAACGTATAGTAGAAAACATCTATACCATCATTACTTCATCATTTTCTAATATGTATTTTTCAACCATTGAACTTCTCCTCTTAAGAAATGGTCACATAATAGAAATCAATTGTTTGACATCAATGACAAAAAAATAACTATCTAACCATTTATACAATCATGATACTTGGTATCACTTGGTCTTCATCATCTCCATCAGATATTCATCAGGTAATCATCAATCTCCCTCTTTGGCATTGATGAAAACCACTATAATAGTAATATAGCAATTGATGATGGCAGATCTCAAATACATAATTGTACTCCCTCTGAGTTGATATATCCATTTCCACTTTGATATTTCAGATTTGAATCTCCCTCTTGGATAAATCTTCTATTTGTGTAACATACATTCTAAATATCCTTTATGAGTAAATATTAGCAACTCATTCTTCTCCCTCTTTGTAGGAAAAATGTCATCAATTCATTCCAAACTCATCAATTCTCATTCTCCCTCTTTGACAACAATGCCAAAAAGTCATACTCGTGAAAACTTGTTCCAATAGTGGATTATACCTGACATGTACTCATAAGACATTACATACCAAAAATGTTTTCACAACTTCAGGAATCACATAAAGTGTGTCATACTAACACCAATTTAGAAATAGATATTCTAATGAAATATAGAATTGATGCAACATGCCTCATGCTCTTTAGTGAACATTGGATAGGGGAAGAACCCTTAATTTACCTCTTAGATACTCAAAATCATATTTAGGTAGTGGCTTTGTAAAGATATCATCCAATTCTTCCTTTGAATTCACATATTCCAATTTCACATTCTTCTCTTGAACTTGTTCTCTCAGGTAGTAATACTTGATAGAAATGTCCTTGGTCTTTGAATACATAACTAGGTTCTTTGATATATTAATAGCACTTGTATTATCAAAAAAAATAGTAACCAGCTCTATGATCTACTCATTCATACCTTCAAGTAATTGCTTAATCCATACTATGATTGCACAACTCATAACATGAGCAACATATTCAGCCTCAATAGTAGACTATGAAATACAACTTTGTTTCTTTCTCAGCCATGTAACCAGTATTTCACCTAGAAAGAATGCACCTCCACTAGTAATTTATCTGTCATCAACATTTCTAGCCCAATCTACATCAGTGTATACTTATAGATCAAAAGTACCTCCTTTCTCTTATAGTAAACCAAACTCTTATGTGCCTTTCAGGTATCTCAAAATTTTTTTTATTGCAGACATACGTGTTTCCTTCAGATTAGAAGAAAAACTTGCAACAATTACAACATCATGTGCTATATCAGGTCTGATGTTAACAGCATATTGCAATTAACCAATTATGGGTCGGTAAATATTATTGTCCACCTCTTGTGCTTCTTCCTTTTTAGATAATTGACATCCAGTAACCATCGGTGTTCCAATAGGTTTGGAATCTTCCATACCAAAATTTTTAAGAATCTCTTTGATATATTTGATTTGTATAATATAGATTCTTCTAGTAACTTATTGTATTTGTAGTCCTAGAAAGAACTTAACCTCTCCAATAATTGACATCTCAAACTCTTTTCTCATTTCATCAGAAAATCCCTTACATAAAGTCTCATTGCCTCCAAAAATAATATCATCAAAAAAATTTCAGCAATCAAAAGTTTATTATCATTGTCACATTTCAAGTAAACATTATTGTTATCACTTGTTCTTTGAAGTCCTATTTTGATTAGATAAGAGTGCAATCTCTCATACCATACTCATGGTGCTTTTTTCAATCCATATAAGCTTTATGTAACTTACATACCTTGTTCTTGTTTGCATTCTCAATGAATCCTTCAAGTTGCTCAATGTATACTTCTTCTTCAAGTATCCCATTAAGAAATGTAGACTTAACATCCATCTGATATACTTTGAATACTTTACAAGAAGCATATACTAGAAGTATTCTAACTCCTTCCAGTCTAGCAATAGGTGCAAAAGTCTCTCCATATTTGATTCCTTCTTCTTGTGCATAACCTTTGCAAACCATTCTAGCTTTATTTCTAATAACTTCTCCATGCTCATTCAATTTTTTTTTGAAAATCTATTTAGTACCAATAACATTTTTTCTTTAGGCCTGGGTACTAAAGTCCATGTATTGTTCTTCTCAATTTGATCATACTCTTCTTTCATTGCTTTCATCCAATCTTCATTATCTATTGCTTCCTTAAATTTCTTCAGCTTAAATATAGATATCAAACACATATTGTCTCTAGCCTTGCTTCTCTTCATTACTCAAGCTTCCCTATTTCCAATAATCTTGTTCGGGGAATGCTGCATTCTCACATACTTTGCCAAAATAGGCTTGATAGCTCTCGGTTCTTCAATATCAACATTCGGTCATGGAACTTCTTGTTCATCTTCCTCCTCACGAAGTTCTCTTGGTAAGGTTTTAGGGGCATCATGTTGTACATATACAAATTTCTCATAATCATCAGGTTCCTTCTTACTGTCTTCATCATTCTTTTATGCAAATTCATCAATTCTTACATTTTCACTTTCCACCATTTTTTTAGTAACCTTGTTCAAACATTTGTAATCTTTGCTCCTTGTAGAACATCCTAAGAATATCCCTTCATCTCCTTTTGAATCAAACTTTCCTTCTCTAGAATATTTCATAATGTAGCATTTGCTCCCAAAAAGTTTAAAATAAATAACATTAGGTTTGTGATCATACCAGATTTCATAAGGTTTCTTGTTGGTACTGTAACCACCTGGATTTGGTCTGCACTGACCATAGACCCTATTTTCCCTAAGTGTGATCATACCCCCAATTATGTCCAGACAAATCTTCAATCAGATGGCATAATTCTTTCAAATCAGATTTAATCTCCTAAGTGATTTAATCACTTAATTGTATTAATCACCTTAGCCAATCAATTCAATTCAAAACAAATTGAAATCAATTCAAATCAATACATAGCTAAGGTAATTAATTTAAAAGGAATTAAATAAATCCCTATTATATTCTAAAATCACTTGCAACGCCTATCTTCTAGCCTAAATTTATCTAATTAATTGGCTATAGTCCTAATTAATTATCTAAAGCAATAAAAGGCTTAAATAATTAATATTCCTATTTCTTAAAGAATATATTTAATATAATTCATTTCATTAATATTCCCCAAAAGCACTACCTCAACCACCTTGACCATGGGTTCAAACCCATCCCAACCTATTCACCCCATGCTAAATCTTATCTTAATCCTAATCCCATTCTAACCCACCTCCTAATGATGTCACATTCCTAAAAATATGATTAAAAACTCAAACCACTTGAGAAAGTCAATTTTCTCAAGTTTGACTCTCTCTAAGTCCACCTTCTCAAGCTTGCTTCTTACACCCTTCCCATTCTTCTTGAAGGCTCCCATTAATGCCTTATTAATGGAGATTCCTCAAGCCCATACTTCTCCAATGCCTTTGGCATTTATTCCTCTTACACCTCATTAATGAGTTTTACAACTCCATTAATGAACCTTGTCCCCCCTCTCTCTCCGCATTTCTTCTATAAATAGAAGGAGTTTTTGGGCTCAAATAAGCCTGAATTTTAGATTGAAAATATATTGTTATGCTGTTAGGAATTATATAGATTCATGTTTCATTTTAGTTTCCATAATTATGCATTGTTATAATCTTGATTTCTAGAATTAGAATGCATGTTATTTAGATATCTTTCTTATTTTTAATAGAGTCTTTCATGTTAGGTTTTATATGTCACTGGAAAAGGCATAATCTGAGGGCTATTATGTTGTTTTTCACACTCCTAGTTAAAAAGCAATAGATCAATTTTAGTGGATTTCCATGCTTTACTAACCTTATTTTCACTAACGTAATGATCTATTGAAGTGTTGTGTCACAGGTAACAGGTGCACTATTTCACACACACAGGTACCTTTCTTCATTTGTATTCGGTTTAGTGTATAAACAACATTACTCACAGCTTCCCTCCAAAATTTTTGTGAAACTCCTTTTTCAATCACCAGTGTCCTAGAATAATCAACAATAGATCTGTTCTTTCTTTCAAAAATCCCATTTTGCTATGGTGTTCTCAGTGCTGACAACTATCTCTTGATTCCATTCTCATTACAAAATAATGTAAACTCATCAGAAGTAAACTCACCTCCTATTTCACATCTTAGACATTTCAACTATCTTCCAGTTTCTTTTTCAACTCGGGCCTGTTGTAAACTACAATTGAAACAATTTTTATATTTTCATTGATGTCAAACCTTAATTGGTAAGACACTTGCTATTTTGTAAAGTACCATATCAATTGATAGATGAAGAAGATTTAAAAAGGAGAGATAACAAGAAGACCTATTTAAATGGTTGAGTTATGTGAAACTACAATGGGTACTTGATGAGATCGCACCTTGACAAGGTAATATATTTTTGATCTTAAGTATAAGTGAAGTTTGGATGACTACAAGATTATTCTTGACCGAGTTACAGAGCAGAAGATTAAGAAACATAAGTTTGGAATAGTTTGTGTTGAGTGATGCAAGTGTCAACTGAGCACCAGTATATGCCAATCAAATTTTAGTGTTGAACAAGCATCGGTATGTGGTGAGTGTTAGAAAATTACTGAGTTACACAGAGGTGACCGAATGATAGTGCACATTATTGACCGAGTGTTAGTAATTTTGAAGTTTGAGAAAGATTTGAGATCCTAGCCGACATAGTTGATTTTCTTGGGATATGTGAAGTGTATTTAAGATAACGATGATTGTTGTGGAGAATTAAATGAGTATTTAATATATGTTTAACAATTTTTATGTATGGATTCAAGAAGAAGTTTTAGGACGTATTCTACAAGGTAGATGGAAACGAAATGTTGGAAGGATCTATTGGATCTTACCTAAACCTAAGATCTATGGTGATGATTAAGAGGAAATATATCAAGATACCTGATCAAAGAGGTATAAGATTAACCTAATTGCAAGTTATGATGTGTGTGTGGTATGTGGTTAATTCAATTGATTGGCTAATCTAAGCAGAAGGAAGAAAAGGATGAGAAGAGAAGAGAAGAGTTTCTAAGAGGTGATTGCTTGAAGGATTTCCAAGCATATCAAAGATCAGAGATCAGAGATAGAGATCAAAGATTGAGATGATATTAAAGTCCATTTAGTGGATTAGCATTTGAGCTATAATTGGATCTGTATTTGCAAAGTGAGTTGTATGTTTCAGATCACAATTTTTTGTTACTTTATAACCATTATATCAGTTGCAAAATCCTTTTAAACAAGGTTGATCTAATAGTCATATTGTTAAATCCTTTAATCAAGGTGACATTCTAATCGAATCGTCTAAGCTCTCTAACAAGGCTAACTTTTAACAAGGTGATTAAATCCTTTAAGCGGGTCACATTTAACAGTGTGTATTGTAACCTTTAACCGGGTTGGCTTTTCACAGAGCTCACTTCAGAAGAGTGAAATATTGGTAGCATGTTACTGGTGGTTTTTCCCATATTAGGTTTCCACATTAAATCCTGGTGTCATACTTGTGTGAATGTTATTTTATGTGTTGTATTGTTAAGATTTTTATATTCTACATGTTGATTACAGTAGGATAGTAAACTACAAGTTTATATTGTTGATTATGTTCTATAAAGACCGAGTGGATTACTGAGTGGATCTGAGCTGGTTGAAGTGTTTGAAATTTTAATTGATACATTTGGACCTTGGATAGCTGATTCACCCCCCTCTCAGTTATTTTAAATCATTATAACAGGGCCTTATACCACTTAAACATTTGAAATGCATCATATTTTTATTTTAAAAACATTACAAACATCATTATGTTGGAAAGTGACATTGCAAGAAATTGTTATTTTGTCATTGATGTCAAACCTTAATTGGTGAGACTATTGTTATCTATTTGAGTACCATATCTATTGTTGATAAAGAAGATTTAATAAGAAGACCAAGTGAATGGTTGAGTTAAGGCGAATAAAAGGGTACTTGATCAATTGGCACTCTGGGAAAGCAATTAGTTTTTTATCTTTCAAAGATAGTTTTCTGGATATTTTGTGTCGAGCAAGTTTGGCTTGTGCCGAGCGAAGTTACTTGTGCCAAGGAAAGTTGTTTGTGCCGAGAAAAGTTTTTTGTGACAAGAAAGTTTTTTTAGTGCCGAGCACCAGTGAAATTGTCGAGTGAAGTATGCAAGACCCTTGGTTTGAAAATATTGTGTATTTCCTGACATATGGTGAATGCCCCAAAGGATTAACTATGAAACAAAGGAGAGATTTAAATTTGAAAGCTGCTAAGTACATTATTTGGGATGACTGGCTGCACAAGAGATCCATAGATGGGACCTTCCTTCGGTGTGTGGATAAGCAACAATAAGAGAAGCTATTGAAGGTATTCCATGATGAAGCTTGCAGAGGGAACTTTTCCTCCTCAGTCACCGTGTTCAAGATATTGAGACAGTGCTATTACTGGCTGGGGATGTTCAGAGATGCATACCATTGGGTTGCAAGATGTGAGAAATGCAGAATGTTTTCTGGAAGACCACAGCTAGCAGTGCTTCCTCTGAAACCAGTATTAATTGAAAAACCTTTCCAACAGTGGGGTATTGACTTCATCATCCCTATTAAACCAACATCTAGTGTAGGCCATTCTTATATAATCACTGCGACAAACTACTTCATGAAATGGGTGGAGGCAAAAGCAACCAAAAGGACTACCTCGAAAGTGGTATGTGAGTTCATCAAAGAAAACATTCTGGTGAGGTTTTGCATACCTACTAAGTTAGTAATGGATAATGTTGCATATTTTTCCTCTCTGGAGATTATTGAATTCTATTTTGAGTATGGTATTTCAATTAGCCACTCATCAGATTATTTCCCACAAGGAAATGTCCAGGCTAAATCCAGTAATAAGAATTTGGTGAATATAGTAAAGAAACTTGTAGCGGATAACCAAAGGACATGGCACAAAAAGCTTCATGAAGCACTATGGGCCGATAGGGTGACCCAAAAGAGAGCTATCAACGTTTCCCCCTTTGAACTGATCTATGGAATTGAAGCTAATCTCCCACTACCTCTGGAGCTAGCTACTTGCAAATTGAGGACAATAGTAGAAGATGATATATACAGAGATGGCTTAGAAAAGAGGATCATGTAATTGAATAAGCTCAAAGAAGAAAGGGAGGAGATGATTGATCACATCACACAACATCAAATGCGTGTGAAGATGTTGTTTGACAAAAGAAGCAGACCTCAAAAATTTATGGAAGGACATATGGAATTGTTGTGGGATAAGTGTAGAGCACCCAAAGGTATGCATGGGAAATTTGAAACATTGTGGAAAGGCCCCTTTAAGATCCATCAAGCATTCAAGAGGAATTCTTTTAAGTTGACTTATCCAGATGGTGAAGCATTACCCCTGACATATAATGGTCTGGACTTGAAGCTGTATCAGATCTGACTTTAAAATAGGTAACCCTTGTATTGTACTATAGTTACATTTAGTTCTGTATTTTTTTTTTCCTTAGTTAGGTTTACTTCCTGTGTTTTGCTGTAGTTTTGTTGTGAGACGCCTTTTGTTGAGCTTTGCGAAACTAGAGATTTGAGTTCCTTGCTTGGACATGTGAATGTCCAAGTCCCCAAACAGAGCTAGTTGTTGCCACACTTTTGGTTTGCATAAATTTGAGACAAACTTGATGTTCAGTGTGTAGTAGTAATCTAAAAACTTCATATAAGTCATGAGTCTAAGTTTAGCCATCCCATTAGGCTAGGAGACCTTTATCGGATTTCCCCAGATTGACCTCCCCTTTGTGAGCCGGTGGGAATTTGGGTCTGAAATCATATTTCTCTGGGTAGGTTAGGTTCCCAAATCTGATAAAGGTCATGTTTCGAAGGATTCTAACATTGGAATTATGTGTAGTTGAAGTATCTAGCCTTAACACTTCATTTTGTAGCCTTGGCGAAAAATCAGTTTTGAGATTCTCCGTGGAGGAAAATCACCTCCTGAGGGCATTTTCCACAATTAACTGAATTGAAAGTTTCAAGAGTCAGTGAAAGTTGGAAACGAAAAGTTTGGGAATAAGGAAGCTTGGGCATTCAGATTAAATCAATTTCAAGTAAAGGGGATCAATTGAACGAGGAAGAATTTGAGGTGCAAGTTTACTGGCGAAAAAGAGGAAAATGGCATCTCCGTTGTTTCAACAGGCGGGTTTTGACCTACAAAGTATGCTTCCCGCTAGATCATTAAAATGGAAACACTTGGTAAAGAGATCCATCTCATAGTTGATTTGAGGTGTAAAGAATGTTGACACAATTAAGCATATTAGTTTAGCATCTCGATATGCTAAAATCCTCCTTAAGTAAATTTTTGAGTCAGGAGCACCTCAAAAGCATTTCTCCACCCAAAAAGGGAAGCAAAAAAGTGATTTTCCAATACCTCCAAATAATTACCGTTCTGGTTACTGAAGTAAAAGGATGTTTCTCAATGACATGTAAAATTAAAAAACATTAATTCAAATAAATCCATTTGGGATCATAACAAGCTTTTTCGTTAATGCCTAAGTATTTTCATTCATGTGGCACGGGAAGTCGGCCGTTAAACGGTAGGAATTCAAAAGTTATAAAATTAGAGAACTGTTGCAAATAAAGGCTACTGTCTATTTTATGAATTTTTTGATTTGAAAGCCTTAGCAATATTTGTTTTGTGTTTTTTACATCCCAGAAGCATATCCCCAAATTCCTTAATCTCAAATTCTAAGTTTCAAAGATGGCTATCAGATTTATGGGTTTCAACGGGATGAATGGAATCACATCTGACTGGCACAACATCTCAGATACATCTCTAAAGTTCTTTGATATGCAGAACTTTCAGAATAGGATAAAGGTGGACCAGATGCATCCCATCACTAAGAAGTTGAAGGAGAGCGGATTAGTCAAAGCTGCTGGTTTTTCGGTAGCCATTCAAGCCCCTGAACTGATCCGAGAATGCATAGCTCGATACAACCCAAACACCAAGCAAATCCTCTTGCCCAATGACATGGTGCTAGTCTCTATTGATAGAGAATTGATTCAGAACTCACTTCGCATCCCATAACAAGCTGAGTATTCAGAAATGACATACAGTTAGGCAGTGACTAAATATATAGCAAAGAAGTTAGTATGGAAGAAGGAGATAATGAAGGCATGGTTTCAAGAGCCTAGAAGCGCCAAAGGGAAGCTGCCAAAAACACTATATAACACTAACCTGAAGCTGAAAATCATAGACATCCTGTTGCTACTTCATAGGATCAGAGGTGAGAGTGAGGCGCTCAATTTCATTGATCATCATTTCTTCTTGGTACAGGTGATCTGTTCTCAACACCATTTTATTGATTGGGCATTTATGGTAAGTGAAAATCTTACCAATGCCCTAGATAGAGCTAAAAATAAAAATGAATTTTACATGTCTTCAGTTTTAATGTATATATTGGCCACAATTCAAATTTGGCCAGGGCTTCCTCGATTAGAGGAATTTATAGAGGATGTCAATAGTTATGAATTCTTTCCCTGTTTACAGTTACACAATAGTTATGCTGACTATCTCAGAGTTAACGATACATTTACAATGAGATTGTGCAGGGAGCTACAGGGTTGTCCATAAATGATATTTTCTCCTGAAGCCATGGATGTTATCAGCCAGTTTGGGTGTTTTTTCATTCAGTTTACAGACTTCTCACATATTCATCTTGCAGGTTTTAATGACTTCCCTTTGAAGCTTCCCAGATATCCCCATGATATGATCGTGCTGATTGAGGTGATGAGGCAGGCACTCCAATTGAACTTGATCTATGCCGATGCTAAAAAGAAAGGCTACGATTTCTTGATGCATTGGAGCTTACAGTTGTGCGTCCCGGTCCGAAGCAAAGAATGCTCTGAAGACTTTCTCCAAAAGATTCCAGTTGGAGACATATGATGTTCTGAGGCCACTCTATGACCCAGTAAATTATGCCCGAGACCATCTACAAATGAGTCATTTGATTCATCATGTTGATGATATTGAAGACTACTGGGCCAATTGCAAAGATGACCTGGAGAGCAGAGAAATATTTTATGCCAGGTTAACTATAGAACAACTCAAAAAGTTCAAGGTTAACATCACGGTTGAGGGACTAGAAGATGACGGCCAACACATGTATGATGATACATTTTTGGAGAAGATCAAACCCCTCCCCATAAGCTCCGAGCCCATGCTGAAGCAAGCTATCAATGATTTGTAGACGTTGATGGGTGGGATCTACAAAAGAATAGAGCAGTGGGTTGAATGAACTTCAGGAAGAAGGAAGAGGTCAGAAAGGAAGCCTCCTACTCAAAGGACCCTGGCAAAAGATACTTCGAACATTGAAACTGTAACTTCTTCAGTAGTACTCCCAACTATGGCCAAAGGTTTATCTCAGCCAGTCGGCAGAGGCGATGAACCTCTTGAAAAAGAAGTTCAACCAAAGAAGACATGTGGAGAAGGCCTGCTTCCAGATATCGGGTCGACAGAAGAACCCACCAAAGGTGCAGGACCTGAGAAATCAGCTAAAGCAGTCACTGTAGATACACTAGCAGGCACTTCACATAGATCAGCAAGGATGGGTCGAGAGACTCGAATCTGAAGGATTGGTAGTTGTTGAGCAATTGGGTAATGCTCTCTTAAGATTGGAAACACATAGGAGAAATATTGAGAAGAATTTGCAAACTCTAGCATCTGAGAGAGCGAAGTGTCAAGAATGCATAGTGACACTTCATGTGGAAGTAAAGATGAAGACCAAGGATGCATTGAAATCCAAGATTCTGCAAAAAGGAGATGAACCTCTAATCAAGTGGCTTCAAAGTCTAGAGTTTAAAATCGAGATGATCATTTAGGCCAAGACAGGGTTACAACAAACAAATGTTAAGATCAAGGAGAAGTAGAGTAAAGACTTTAAGATTCTTCAAGGTCTGCGCACAGAATCACAGACGAGTGTATAGGGCAAAGAAATGATTGGATTGGCTAATATGTAGAAATCATTTTATGATTATGTGCATAAGCTGTCATAAAAATCTTCCACTCATTTGGACAAGGTGCCAGAGCTCCAGCAATTGAGTGGATGTTTCTATAAAGCCATGGAAGAGTTGAAAGATTAGACAGATACAATTAAGAGCCTGGCCAAGGAACATTCCAGGTGGCTCATCCAATATACCAATGTCCATGTCAACAGGCACAAAGAGCTCATCCGAGTTATTATAGCTGTCAGCACCTATAGGGATAATTTAGGCAAAGGGGATGAAATTGAAGCTTAGATAGATTCCCCCTTTGTGCTAAATTTTGATGATATTGTAACGGATAAACCTTTGTTTATCATTTCTACTTAAAAGAAGTTGAACTATTTCAGTTACTCTTTTTGTAATGGTCAAGACTTAAACTCTATATGTACTATACTAAAAGTTAATACAAAGGTCGACTAAATTTTGGTGTGAAAGATAGCATTTTGCTGAGTCAAATTTGTATGTCTGGGTGCCATTTCTTAAACTGTTCCACCGCATTGCATTTATCTATCTATTATATTTGAATGTTTCTTTGGAATTAGATTTATAGTTCATGGTTTAACTAAAATTTTGTATTATGATTTGATACAGTTAATTAGGGGGAAATTTGGCATTTTTCTGAATCGTGGAGATGTCCATGTGAAATAGATTGATTCATTGTCTTTCCATTATTAAATCTCTAAGCCTTGCATTTGCATTTGCATTATCTGTTATTGTATAAGCAGTTTTAAGGAATCATATGATTGATGAAGCCTTGAAATTGGCTAAAGTTAGGATCGGTTTTTATCCTACCTGAGCTATTTCCTGCCTAGGACTAGCTTGGTTTACCTCTTCTATTCTCGGGTCAAGAACATACCCCTGTTAGGATAGGAAAGATAAATATTCATTGAAGATCATTTACTGAAGGGAGATGTACCTTTAAATTCAGAGGGAAATTAGTTGTTCGGCGATAATTTCCCAACTGTTGTATTCAATGGTTCTTAGATATTTTGGGCATTCTAGAGTTAAAGCAAAAAGAACAATCTGGCTACCAATAGGCAGGCCAATAGTTTTGTACCTTCTTTTAGCTTTCGGTCTGGATATATTGAAATAGGACATATTAATGAAATAAACTACAGTTTCCTGTCTCATGTTATTGATGTCTCTTTATATTTCTATGTATGACTTGTATGTTTGGTTTGTAAGGCATTCTGAACATACCGGTTACAAGGTAACTTGTCTAATTACTTATGAGTTTCTTTCAAGGAGAGAACTAAGTTTCATAAATAATTTCAGGGGGTTAAGCATTAATGTGAGGATTTGATATAGTAGTATAAGCATTAATGTGAGGATTCGATATAGTAGTATGGAGATCAGAGGATATGTTATAAGGCATTCTATAGTATTTCCTTAATTTGTTTCTATGGATTTATGTTTTCATTTGACTCTTTGCCCAAGGAATAGGTACTGGTCTAGGGTTTGATGAGCAATTTTTTCTTCATCCAATCAATCAATCAATTACACTCAATTACTAAGAACACAAGAGCTGAATTCAAGTGGATTTATATCAGCCAGGTACAATTCAGTTTGTTGATTCCTTGAAGAGTGAATCACTAGGTTAACCCTCCTTAAAGGGAAGAAGGATGAGAATCCTTGTCTCATTGAATTTCCTATTCTTACAATCATAGTTTATCTGGTTAAGCTCTGTATCTAGTTGATTTTGGTCATCTGCAGGGTGTTTTATACATTGATTTAATAAAGGGTAAAAAGAAAATCAGTGTCCACTGTAACATATACTAAATAATCAGTAATCATTCAGAGGTAATACCTTCTTGACCATGTGGAGCTCGAAAAAGTAGGATCTTATTCGATCCTCATTAATTAGGCATTTCTCTTATCTGAATCAGTATTAGGAGTCATAGTGTTCAAACAATTATTCAGGAACTGTGGTTCATGCAAGAAAAATCCCTAACACATCCTAGATTTTTTGGATCCTAATGTAAATCTTGCAATTTACTTTCCCCATTTAGAGCCATTGTTAGCACTATATTTTTGAAATTTTCCATGAAAGCTAAGAGGTGTTTTCCTGCATTTTTTTGGTAAGGGTTTGTCTTTTTATGTGGGAGAAATGGTAAAAGTATGCTTATTCATTTAAGTTTTGGGCCTTTTGTTTAGTTGCGCAGTCACATTCTTTTAGTTATACCATCAACTAACTACGCGAGTAAGCGACTGAGGGGTTTATTATGTCATCGCGCAGTCACGGGAGTAATGCATGTTGTTTCTTTAAGTGCGTGAGTGAGCGATGTGGTCTTAGGCGTGTTTTAATTATTATGATTGCTCACTCGTCATGTAAGTTAACTTAGGATTTTTTTCTATGGGAGTGAGCGAGGGAGGTCTAGGTTATGTTATCGCGTAGTCGTTAAGGTTTGTTGGTCAAGGTCTTTTTGTTGAGCGAGTGAGCGACACAGTCTATGTTATGTCTTAATTGTTATGATCACTCACTCACAATGTAAATTATCTCGACATCTCTTGGTTTGCGAGTGAGTGAGCAAGAAAAATGTTATGCCATCATTCACTCACTAAGGCTTGGTGGTTAAGGTCTTTTGGCTCGCGAGTGAGCGATGCATTTTATGTTATGTTTCAAAATTGGTTGTCGCTCACTTGCGATGATTAAGCTCAGGTCATATTTTTTGTGGCAAGTGCACGACTAGATGAAGATCCAAATAAAATCAATGGTTTTCATTAACTCGCAGGGATTCAAAGATGATAAAGGAAAATATTGCGAGTGTGCGACTAGAGATCCGGATGAAATCAACGGCTCTCGTTCACTTGCCAGATGATCATATTCTTAAGGGAAAATGCTGCGAGTACGCGACTAACTGAAAGAAGAGACACGGTTATCGCTTACTTGTGAGGAGGACATTTGAAGTCCTGGTTTGTGCTGCGGGTGCGCAAAAAGATGCTACATGTCTTATTCCCATGTTTTACATGCTAAAAAAGAGGAAAATGCATACTCAACTCCAACCATTGCACTCAAGTTTGAATTAATGACAACATTAGTTGCAGTCGCCAATGGAATAATTTTTCAAGTGTGAGAGAATTTCAGTGAACTAGACAACAACTGGATGTGATCGGCTATAAATGTGCGTGATTGTGCCTAGATTATGTACAGTTTTCCTTCTTCTTTCATGAAATTTTGAGCATTGTAGTAGAAGATTGTTTCTGAGATAATTTTTGTAAGGGAAGGATGAGTCAAGCAACTTCAAGCATGACTTCAAAAGGGTCTGGTAAGAAAACAGCTATGGGGAAGAAGTTTTTTGATGAATTTGCAGAGTTACTACTAGGAACTTCCAGTGCAAATAGTGCAAATTGGATGGAGTGGAAAGATAGATTGTTCCAATGCAAAAATCTGGTCACTCTGAACTATTCTGGTAATACTTTGTTCCATTATTTTTTGAATAATAGGGTTAAATCAGTTCCTATAAGTAACCCCTGGAACCTGAACATGACTAAGTTGATTGTGCCTAATGTATTTTTTGATGTGGATTTAATTAAAGAGTTGGCTAAGAGTTATTGTCCTGTGGATAGAATAATTCAAAAAAGAAATAAGGAAGCCCTAATAGCCATAAATAGGAGAACTATTGCAGATGTTTTCAAGATTTTCGGTGTGATATTCACCGTGATTGATTTGGATAAGATAAATGCTAATTATGAGAAGTGTGAAAAGTTGATAAAGAGGCATGGAAGGACAAGATATATGCCGAGGGTGGACCAAAATTTGGTCACAGTTCCTGATGACATAAAGCCACCATTTGATCTCTCATTCTTTCACAATTACATAAGGTGCATAGTTTATGGATTGAGTAAGGTTTTGGGCTTTGATGGAGATTCAACTGTACCTATTGACTTATTAATGATGGCCATGGAAATTCAACACCCAGAGGTAAATACAGATTATGATTATGTGGGTTATGTGGTTGATGCCATACATAATGCATTGGTGGAGATTTGAAAAGGTGTTCCTGTACCTACATTTAAACATTATTCCCACTTGATGTTTCTAATTTTGTATTATAACAAGAAATCCATGGATAAAGAGTTAGAGTTTTATGAATCGGAGTTTGGGATTGGTACACCAGTACAAAGATGGACTCAGGTATGGGATAGCTCCTCATCACATTCTTCTTTTGTCTGTTTTCAAAATTGGATTGTTGCTCCAATTTTAGATATGTTGGGAGTTGCTAGGGAAAGATTGTCCATTAATGTTAGAAGGTTATTGAGACCTTGGAACTTTATTCAAGATTGGCCAGTTAGTCATAATTGGGGTGATTTTTTCTATTTTGATCAATTCACTATCATTAGGGTTTATGGATTCTCTCAGCCACCACATATACTCCCTAAGTTTGTCCCGCTCAGAATTGCTTTGATAGAATTCATTTGGCAGATCACTTGGGTAGATAAGGAGTTTTTAGAGGGACATAGGAAGGGTACTTTCATCCCTAGGTTATGGGTGGCATTTGATTTTTCTATAGTCAAGAAGGATTTTGAGAAGGTTAATGGTTTTTTGAAACAATATAGAATGTCAAATACAGTATCACTGTTTTGTGATCCAGAGAGGTTCATTCAGGTAGCTTTGAAAGATATGACTCCCTAGGCAAATGTTAGGGATCATGAGGGTTTAGATGATAAAGACAATGTGAGAAATAAGATGGAAAGGGTTGAGGTCTAGGAAAGGAGAAGAAAATGGAAAGATCTTAAAAGGGTGGAAGCTGAATGGAAAGAATCAGACAGTACATTCTATGGGTTCTTTCCTGATACTCCCTATCTCCAAAGAATTGAAAAGATGTTGGAGTCATATGAAACTTTGATGGCACAAGTGACGAAATTCAATGATGAAGATGCACAACCGCGAGAATCCCCAGGCACATTATCCTTGCATGACAAAGGATTGTCAGAACAATGGGAAGAAGATGAAGATGTTGGGGAAGAGGTCACTTCTACTAGAGAACCACCAAATAAGAAACAAAAAATAGATATGATGATCTCCTTAGGATTATTTTGGTGAAATTTGAAGTTTGTAATGAATATGATGATTTTCTCAAAATATGTGTGATGGTTGATATATAAGGTATGTCTATCTTTTGTTCAGATCTGTAGATGTGTCTGATTTTATGTTTATGGCAAGTGGTTATGAATATTCATAGAGACTCCATGACCTAGGATAAGGTACTGGTCTTTTATTCATTTGGGGTGGGTGACTATCATTACTGAAATAATCTTTGTTATTCTATTTTAGTGTTGTCAAATAAATGTTACAAAAGGTAAGATCTGTAATTTCCACTATGCATCTATTGGAATCATGTTGTGATTTGATAATTCCAATTAAGAAAAGGGTAAACCTATCTGAGTTTGTGGAACTCAATGTGTAGAGGGCATAATAACTATGTTTATGTTCTTCTCTTTCTTTCGTGATTAGTGTGTGGGAAAATAGAGTGGGCTTATTATAAGTATTTTATGTGTTAGCAAGAAAAGGAACTAACAGGTTCAATACCCGTCTACACCATTCTCCTTGAAACATGAATTTTGCACAAACCTTTAAATGTCAACGGTTAACCCAACTTTGACTAGCGATAACTTCTGCATATGAGCTCCAATTTTGATGAAACAAATGCCATTGGAATCGTCTTGATGAAATCTTCACTATGCTGCCAAGTTTGACCAATTTTGAGAAGATCAAATTTTTAGCTTCACCAGGACTAGTGCCTAGGTTTGACCATAAGTTTGACCAACCAGAACTTGAGCAAATGAACTCCTTTTGAGCCCATTCAAGTTGTGCTAAATCCATTTTGATGAGTTCTTCAATCTGGCACTACTTCCAAGAGATTTTGGAACACTTTAATTGTTAGTGGTAGATCCACTTGGATCAATAATGTTAATGAAGCCAACAATTGCAATAAGAACAACTGTGATTGTGGAAACAACAAGGAGAATAATAATGGAAATAATGAAGGAAGAAATGACGCCAATAATGGGGGAAAAATGGAAATGATAGAGAAAATAGAGACTATCAAGATGAAGAGGCCATCGAAGAAAGTGTGAATGAAGCGGCCCAAAATCCTTTTTTCATGAAGGTCATGGAAAATTTGTTAGAAAGAGACAGGGATAAATATTTCTTTGACCTAGTTCAAGCAGGAGTAAAGCTCCCTCATGATTATGAGATGTCTACTTTAAAGAAGGACGAGGAAGAAGAAAATCCAATGACAATAATTAATAAATAATTCAAAATTTTCCAAATGCAATTGGATAACATGAAGAAAATGGTGGCTCCGAAGAAAATTTCAATTGAAGCTATATGCCTGTTTCCATTTGATAAAATTTTAATTATGGTACCATTCCCTCCTAATGTGGTCTTTCCAAAACACAATAAATATATGGGGGCATTCGACCCGCAAGACCATTTAAGGGAATTTTGTGCATTAAGATTGGAATTTATGCATGATACCACTTATTTAATGTGATTATTTCCAAGGAGCCTTGGAGGGCCAACAATGGAATGGTTCTCAAAATTACCCTCAGGCATTAGAACATTTGAGGAGTTAGCATCCGAGTTTGTGACCCATTACTCTTATAACCTCAAACATGAAGTCACCATGATAAACTTGTGTAACACTAAACAAAGAGAAGGAGAGGAATTCTTGATTTTCCTACAAAGGTGGAGAGCGGTGTTTGCTTGATATCCTAGGAGTGTGTCGGAAAAAGAAAAGATGGACATCTTTATGAATAGTTTGAATATGGAAATGAACTATCATTTCCAACTCCAATGTCTACCTACCTTTGAAAAGATTATTGAAAATAAGGTAACAATAGAGGAGGTTTTAGTAAAAAGTGGAGAGATAAAGCTTTATAAGGAAAATAAGGGTTTTTCTAACAATCACAATAATTCCAACAACAATTGGGCCCCTAAAAACAACAATAGATTTTGGGTAAAGAAAACCAATAAGGGCCTTGTTAGTGATGAAAATGATGAATTTGTTGAAGAAAAAAACCTTAAAGCTACCCCATTTAATCTCACACGAGGATCTAACCAAACTAATAATATTAATTAATCAGAAAATATCCCGTTCAATAAAAAAAAATCTGACGAATAATGAAGAAGCTAACAAACCAAAATATTTCTTTTCCCCATCACCAAGAAGGAAGTTCACACCCTTGGGCAAGCCTCTTGAAAATGCTTTGAGGATTCTTGTTGCCAATAAGATTATCGTTCTACCAGAATCAACTTATGAACCACAAATCAAACCTTCATGGTGGAATGACGCCCATCATTGTGAATACCATCAAAATAAAGGGCACAAAACAAATGAGTGCATAAGGTTGAAACACGTGGTTCAAGATTTAATAGACAATGGTGTGATCAAAGTGGAAGGGACTCAAAACAATGAAGATCATGTGGCATTTAAAACTCCTTTCTTTAATTATGAGAAGGGTGAGTCTTTGAATGCCAATCAAAGGCATGAAGAATGAAGGACAAAACCTAAAAGAGATCTCAATATGGGGGAAATGCTCACGGAGAGATGGAGGAAGTTATAGGGGTACACACCAAAGCTAGGCATGAAAACTATTTCGAGAGGTGTGAAGGAACAGACTGCCTGCAGAATTCTCCCATCAACTTCTAGGTTCCATTCTTGAGTAGTTGTCTCTTAATTGAATGATTGAAAACAGTTTATTTGAAATGGAATGCCTAGGGTTGGCTTATTGGAAATGATGTTAGGATTTTACCATTTTGATGCATTTTTTATAGATAGAAAACTCTTTTCTCTATTTGCATATGACTTAGGAAAAACAACCACGGTTTCTATGGTTCGTTGGTCTCTATAAATGATCATCCAATTTTAGAATGTTTGAAACCATAAGCATAGGTTTTTCATTTCCTTTGGGAAGGGTATATCTAGTTTGTTTTATTTAATCTGGTCTATGGTAGAGCACACTTTTTTTTTTCTCTTTAGTATTTCCGTAGTGTTGAACTTCTTGTAACCTGTAGATAATGTGATGTTAAGCCTCTACCAAAGATTCTAGCTTATTACCAGTATCATCCTAGTTCCCATTCTATTAATGTAGTATACATGAATTAGTTAAGATTTTTTATACAAGATTGGACAGTTCAACATTTTTTTATCAAATTAAGTATTTAAGTACACGAGTTGCAAAATATCACAGGTTCCTTTATAATCAGTGTTTTCTTATTTTTTCTTGGAAAATCAATTTCTTCAGAATTTAACGAATTGAGAAGTAGGTTTTATTTTATGAGATCTGAAGGACGCCCAGACACCAAAATAAAATTTACAACACTTTGTTCCTTGTTAAATACGTTGGGTAAATTCCATTGATTAAATAATTAAATGTTTCTAAGTGCAACAAATTCTTAATCTCAGTAGGAGCAGACATTTGTGTTGTAATAGAAAACAGAGTTCACTGTTGATCTCACAAAGGAATAGCTAAATTTTAGAGCAGAAAGGATGGGAAACTTTGGCAATACTTACTATGTCATAGTGCGTCTCTGATCGTTCCTATTTTTGTGAAAATTTTCTGTTATGATATTTTAATAGTTGTTCCTCAGCAAAATGTGATTACCATAATTGAATATAGATTTGGTGTTTATTCTTCAAGATGAGTATTGTCTTGTGAGAGTTGAGTTTTTCTTTAATACATTTGAATATTGAAAATGGCCTTGGTTACTCTTCTTGAATAACTTCAACCATGTGTGGGGTATACTTAAATCATTTATGTTTGGGTAACTTTGCACTTATATTCCTTATGCTAGAACAATGTGGTTTAAGGATATTTTTGTGTGATGACTAGTGAAGAAGTTAATACATAGTTGCCTACTTCTATGGATACTGAGTGTTGTTGTCGTTTCTATATAATCTATTTCTAATTGAGGCATGTTATTCAATCTACATGCAAGAAATGTGTCTAGATGATTCATGTGAAATTATCTGAACCTAACTATACTTGTTGATGGTGCAGGGACAACTAGGAGGACAGAGAAGCACAATGAGGCATCTAGGAGTCACCAAGGAGGAATGAAGACTTGGAAGACAACCAAGATTGACTATGAGATCTTGAAGCCCCTTATGGCTTATTGTAATGAGATAAATGATGTAATGGACAAATGTCCTGAAGGTCCTGATAAGGGCCTAGGACCAAAATACTTTGTAAGTAGGGTCAATAGCACCCAAAGAGTCTAATTAGGGTTCATAAGAGTTAAAATGATCATAAATGATCTAGTAGCATGGGTGGAATAAGTTTTATTTAAATAAATGCATTAAAATAAGGATTTGAAAATTCAAAAATTCAAACAACAACAACTAAGTGGGATTTTGGAGGGAATTTAGTTTTAGATGGTTTTACGCCTTAACAAACCCATCCAACCAATCGATATTGGTTGAGAAAGTAAGGAGGAGGTCTATAAAGATGAACATTATCATTGTGGGACACATGGAATGCTTGGTGTACGAATTTTGACTGGAAATTCAATGAAAATATTATACTTTCTGCATTTTTGATGGTTTCTTTATATTGCTAAGGTTTCAAGTGAATCTTTAGATGCTTATTTTGCATTGAGAAATCTTAGATCATTGGTGTAGACACTCTTGAATGTTCCGAGACTAAGTTGGTTTAGTTTTTCAATTAATAAGTGCTGACAGTCCTTTAAATTCACTATATTCCTAATAACAATATGATTTTGTGAAAGAAGATGAGCATTCCATGAATGTTTGTGATCTGTTTCTCATGGAATGGTTCTGAATTAACATTTATTATACCAATATAACATGATTTTGTGTAGATGAAGTGTGGATAATAGGTGATCACCGAGAGAAGTGTGTTAAAAGGGATGAATTTGGAGGCTCGAGTATATAAACAAGATTTTGGCCTTAAGGAGAGGGATATTTTGTTGGAAATTGGGTATGTCCATGTCAAATACATGGTGAGGAACCTTGGTTGGGGTTGTGGAAGTGAGTGGAAGAGTCAGAACTAGGAGGCCCTAGTTTTTAGAGAAATTTAAGGAGGGTATGGTGAATATAATACTTAAGAAAGCCATAGAAGTAAAATAATGGCATATTATTTGGTTTTATGACATATCTAGTGAGTGTGGAAAGTCATACTATCTGGGGTTAAGTCCTTGTAGTTTCTTTTTTAATGGAGGCCTAATTGGGTTTTGGGCTAATGGAAACAACAAAGTTTGAGAGACACTTTCCAAAACAACAACACCTCATCTTGGCACATGTTGTGTAGGATGATAATGGGTGTATGAAACTATTCTTTTTTTTGGGATGCTTTGGGAAAGTAAAAAATTAACTTGACTGTACTCGCAGAATAGGGCTACAAGGATTGAGGGCTTATAAATATGATTGGTGGTAAGATCTTGGAGTAAGACTTCAAGAACTAGTTGAGAATTGTTGGAGAAGTGTTTTGAGTCCTCTTGAACCCTCATGAATATTAAGGGAGTGGGGGAAGTCAGATTGTTAAGTTAGAGTCATTTGGGCACTTAGGATCATTAGGTGGAGAATACCTTAGAAGACCAAGCATAACTAAGTCTAAAGCAGATCACCATAACCCTCTGCATCAGATCTCACTAGTAGATCTTTGTGGAAGTTAAGATAAGATAAATTTTGAAGGTGTGGCACCCAAGAATCAAATGGAAAGGGAGATAGAAGAATTGAGGGAAGCCCTTGAGAATGAGAAGAGGGAAAATAGAGATTTAGAAGTAGCAAAGGAAAGAGAAGGAAGATAGTTAAGAGGGGAGAGAGTAAAATTGATAGAGAAGATAGAAGCACTGGAAAAAAGAAAGAAGATAACATAGGAGAGAAGAGGTTCATGCAGATAACAATGGAGAAGAAGAAGAGTTCAATGAGGAAAAATAAAATAGGGGTCATAGGGAAGAAAATGATCCTGAGGAGAGGAGGTTCATGAGAATTATTAGAGTAGTAAAATGAAATGGTGGAAAGGGACATGTTGATTTTCCAATATACCAAGGGAATATGGACACTGAAGAAGTGTTTGGATGGGTAGAAGCACTTGAGAATTATATTAATCTTGAGGATGTAGAAGAGGAGAAGGTAAAATTGGCTAAGGCAAGGTTAAGGGGAACATCCCTTACATGGTGGACTAGAATTCAGAATGAAAGGATAGGAAGGGGATTGAATAAAATCTCAAATTGGGAGAGGATGCAGACTATGATGAAGATTCAATTCTTGCCATCAGAGTTGTGAATACAAATAAAAATGAGAAGGAACAATTTGAAGCAAAGGGACATGGATATTATGTCCTACACTGAACAATTTTACACCCTAAGTGTTAGGGGAGGAGTAGAAGATGAGGTCAAGAAGGTGGCTAGATACATCAATGGCCTAAGATACAATATATAGGATGAGATAGGGTTGAATGTGTCAAGGACCCTAGGGGAATTTTTTCAATTTGTAGTTAGAGCAGAGGAGAAGTTGAAGAGGAAGAATGAGAGACAAAGAAATAGAGGAGGTGGAGCCATGAGAGGAAGAGGTCGCATAACAAGTGTGTATTTTGAGAGGAGAAATGAAAAAGATAAGGGAAAGGAATCCACATCAGATCAAAGAGGAGGATACAACTATAGAGGTGGAAAATTTGGAGGAGGAAGAGGAAATGGTGTCTTCACAGGTAGGTGTTTTCATTGCAATGAAGTGGGGCATCAATCCTTCAAATATTCTAAGTGGAATGAACTAGATCAAAACAAGGAAATGAGAGCACATCTCATACAAAAGAGGAAGAAAATAGTGAGTCTATATTGGATTATCTAGAGGTAGGAGAATTTATTGTAATGGGAAGAGGAAAATCAATACAACCAGCACCACAAGTTTGTATATTCAGAACAAATTGCTTGACAAAGGGTAAGGTATTGAAACTCATAATTGATTTTGGTGCACATAGTAACTTAGTTACTTATGAAGTAAATAAGTTGAATTTGAAGAATTTTCCTCATCCTAAGCCATACTATGCAACATGGGTTAGTAAAGATCAGAATCTTTTAGTGAAAGAGAAAGTTGACATTGATTTTTCAATTGGTGCATATCAAGATAGTGTCTTGTTTGATGTCATAGATATGAGTTATGGACATATGATTTTAGGAAGACCGTGGAAATGGGATAGAAGAAGTATTCATGATGGATATCTAAATAATTACATTGTGAATAAGGGTGATGGGAAATATGAATTAAAACCTTTGGTTTGCAAGGATAGGGAGAACATTGTAATGTGTTTTGGAGATTAGATTGTGCAGGGTCAGATCAAGCATGATACTAGATGGGAGATGGATGCAAAGTGACAACATTATAAAGGGAAGGATAGTCCTAAGGATTTAGGGCTTTGGGACTTGCAATGTGTGCAAGTCGGGACCATTAGTTGTCCTCTTATTGAGTAGGTGAAGACTGAAGGAATGGAGAAGTTGCAGAGGCAGGCAATGAAGGAGATCAAGACAGGAATACAGTCACACTACAAGAAGCAATGTCCTAGAAGAGGACATCAAAATCAATGTTTTATTTCTATTTTTTTATACAAACACAGGTTGGAGGGGTAGAAAGTAGGTGACTGGGGGGGACTATTGGGTCTCTAAAAAGCATATGAAACCAAGACATGATCAGATTGGTGGATGAAAGACACTATCCAATTTTTGGGACAAGAATTGTTTCATTGTTGGGGATTATGGTGCAGGGGAACCTTGGATGACAGAGAAGCACAAGGAGGCATCTAGGAGTCACCAAAAAGGAATGAAGATTTGGAAGAAAACCAAGATCAACTATGAGGTCTTGAAGCCACTTATGGCTTATTGTAATGACATAAATGATGTAATGGACAAATATCCTCAAGGTCCTAATAAGGGCCTAGGACCAAAATACTTTGTAAGTAGGGTCAATATCACCCAAAGAGTATAATTAGGGTTCATAGGAGTTAAAATGATCATAAATGATCCAATAGCATGGGTGGAATAAGTCTTAGTTAAAATAAGGATTTGAAAATTCAAAAATTCAAATAACAATGACTAAGTGGGATTTTGGAGGGAATTTAGTTTTAGATGGTTTTAAGCCTTAAAAAATCCATCCACCCAATCCAAATTGGTTGAGGAAGTTAGGAGGAGATCTTTAAAGATGAACATTATCATTGTACGACACATGGAATGCCTAGTGTACGAACTATGACTAGAAATTCAATAAAAACACCATACTTTCTGCATTTTTTATGGTTTCTTTATATTGCTAAGGTTTAAAGAGAATCTTTAGATGTTTATTTTGAATTGAGAACCCTTAAATCATTGGAGTAGAAACTCTTGAATGTTCTGAGACTAATTTGGTTTCATTTTTCAATTAATAAGTGCTGATAATCTTTTAAATTCACTATATTCCTAATAACAGTCTACTTTTGTGAAAGAAGATGACCATTCCATGAGTGTTTGTGATATTTTTCTCATGGAATGGTTTTTACTTAAAATTTATTATACCAATATAACATGATTTTGTACGAATGAAGTGTGGAGAATAGGTAATCACCAAGAGAAGTGTGTGAAAACGAATGAATTTAGAGGCTAGAGTATAACAATGAGATTTTGGCCTTAAGGAGATGGATATTTTTTTAGATATTGTGTACGTCCATGTCAAATACATTGGGAGGAACCTTGGTTGGGGTTGTGGAAGTGAGTGGAAGAGTCAGAACTAGGAGGCCTTAAGTTTTGTAGAAATTTAAGGAGGGTATGGTGGATATAATACTAACATAAGACATAGAAGTAAACTAATAGAATATTTTTTGGTTTTATGAGATATCTAGTGACTGTGGAAAGTTATATTGTCTGGGGTTAAGTCCTTGTAGTTACATTATTAATGGAGGCCTAATTGGGGGTTCAAGCTAGTGGAAAAAACAAAGTTTGAGAGACACTTTCCAAAACAAAAACACCTCATCTCACATATAGTATGTATGCTGATAATGGGTATCTTAATTTGCGCTTTGTTCTGAGGATGCTTTGGGAAAGTCAAAAGTTAACTTGATTGTACTCGTAGAATATGGCTACGAGGATTGAGGGCTTATAAATAGGATTGGTGGTAAGATATTGGAGTAAGACTTCAAGAACTAGTTGAACATTGTTGGAGAAGTGTTTTAAGTAATCTTTAACCCTCAAGAATAGTAAGGGAGTGGGGGAAGTAAAATTATTAAGTTAGAGTCATTAGGTGGAGTATACCTTAGAAGACCAAGCATAACTAAGTCTAAACCAAATCACCATAACCCTCTGCATGAGTTGACACATCTATGAACAATGTAAATTGATGAACATTGGTTAAGTGATGAATGCGCCCATTAAAGAAATGTTAGATTCCTTATTTTCCTTACATGTGTATTCAAAGGAAATATGCATTCATGATACTTGTGAGTTTCCATAATTCTCTATTCTAAAACAAAATGCATGGTTGTAATTCCTATGATAGAATTGCTGGTTCTAAATTATTTGGAATTGAAAACTTGAGATGTTTTACTACTATTGGAAAAATTATGTTGTTTAATCCTATATTGCATAATCATTGTTAAGTATTATGATGCCATTTGTTATCATTTAGATTTTTTATGCCAATGTGCATAATTCTATTACTTCATTCAGTTTTACATGATTAGTTTTTCTCTAGCTAGGATGTGTATCTTTCATGTCAGGAAAGATTCTAGGGAAGCATAACTTCTTCGTGGTAGGGTGGAAACACACTCCTAAAATATTCTCACCATGATATTTTGTGTGAAATATATATCTAGAGCTCCTGTCAGGAAGGTCTTCATGTTTGACATATTATGATATGTTTGTATCGACCATTGGTTTATTGTATTGATATTTACACTCTTACATTAGGTAGTCAATGACACTTGTGAAATATATGTTTCTTTGTAAGTTAAGTTATTTTTCATCTATTCTTTTGTTCATTCATTGATATCTTTGACACTATGGTCAAATTATCCTTAAGTTCTTGTTATTGTTGCACTTTGAGAGTTTGGTCAAAGTCTCTTTTGGTATGTGTGTGATGAAAATGTGTCACACTTCTATGAATCATTCCATTCAAGGTTTCTCAAGAATGAGGCCTTAAATATTGAGTCATAGCTCTCTAGTCATGGAGTGCAAAGGTTTGTAATGGAGGCCCTCAGATTGACCTAGTTTGTGCCCATGCAAGTACACCATAAAATAAGAGATTCAATGCGTGAAAATGAAAACTATTCTATATGATTGCAATGCATAAGAGAAAATTAATCTAAATGATAACAATGCATGATTATTCTATGAAAGAAAATATGAATTCAATCTAATATGAATCTAATCTACATGAATAGCCATGGATGCAAGAAAAAGAAGATAAGAAGGGAGAAGTTGCAATATCCAAGCCAAAGTGCTCAAATTCTCCTCCAAAATTGCTCTCCAAACTTGCAGCATAACAATACCTAAAAATTCTATTTCTAAATGAGAAGGAGAGATTTCCTTATATAAGAAAGTGAACGGTTGAGATTAAGAGGCAAAAAGAAATGAGCAATGGTGGAGATTAAATCTTGGTTGATCCATGGGCTCATTAAAGCAAAAAAGCCCACCACTTAGAAAGATGTGAAGAAAAAGGGATTTTTATTTAATTTATTTCCTTTTTCATCAAAAGAAGAGCTTTAAGTGGGGATTTTTATTTATTTAATTAAAAGAGGGGTTTTCTTTTAATTAAATAAATTAGAAGAATTTTATTTAATTAAATGGGAGGCATTTAATTTAATTAAATAAGATGAATTTTATTTAATGAAAAGGGAGATTAAATATTTTAATTAAATAAAAATGATCAAACCTTAGGAAATATTAAAATAATTAAATTAATTACAATTTGATCAAGCAAATTGATTTGAAGTGAAAATGTTGCAAAGCATTGATTCAGGAAATTGATAAATTGATAAAATGATAAATGGGGCCCATAGTCCAGGCAACCATGTTAGGGTGCATATATTTTCCCTTCTTTAATTATGTGTGATCATTTTGGGAACACATGTAGTCAAAGAATGCAGTTGAAGTGTGAGATCGATTTGGGATCACAAAACAACACATACATCAACACCATTGTAAATAAGTAATTGATATCAGAACAAAGATAAGTTGATTGTAAAAAAGACAAGGTCAACACCGTTGTAAATAAGTAATTGACATGTCCGAGACAAGAATCTCAAGCAAGGTTGCCTCAAGCGAAGAAAATGATAGGATTGATAGAGCTGAATCACAGATTGAAGTTTGATAGGTACTGCCCCCTCATGATCGAAATCAAAATGAGATAGAGGAGAAATAATAAATTGATAAATTTGATAAAATTAAACTCAAGATAGGTTCTTGATGTAAGATGAAAGATATAAAGATCACAGAACCAAGGTAGATCATCAAGCATGAAAGATTATGCCCCAAGGTTGCATTAGAAGAAAAGAAGTGGGGTGAAAGCGAATGGAAAATAAAAGTTTGGAAGAGGTGGAAAGAAATGGAGAGAAGAAAGAGAATTTGCCTTAAGAAAGAGAATGCCCCAAAATCAATCAACTATTTCAGATAGAAAATTTTGATTGAGATCATGAAAGAAGATAAGGAAATGAAGATCAAAACATGACCACAGTTGATTAAAGTCCACAAGAAAGATGAAGGAAAACCCTCTCAAACTCATAATGCAGCCTAAAAATGCAAATTAATATGAAGTCTAATAATGCAAGCTACGTGAAAATGCAAAGGTGTACTTGCAATAGAGCAACTGTAACATAGGACTTTGTGTTCATCATTCATTAGAGAATGTTAAGGAACTTATTTTCATCATTGGGCCATTATTAATGAACATTAGAAAATCACACAATCATCACTAGTCACAAGTGCAACTATGAAGATATGAATGTGATTTATATCAGATTGGAATGTGGAAAGATTCTAACATAAGCATCAAAGACATAAAGGTCAAGATGACTTTGATGTTAGCTTACCCAATTTAATGTAGCAAAACCACACTCGCATTAAGGCATAGAGGTCAGGATGACCAGTAGAACGGTTGTGCAAAAATAGTTAAGCATAAAGAAGGAAGAAAATAAAAGCATGCCCCATGCCCCAAGTCCTCTAGCTATGCATCATGGAGAGACTTTTTAGATAAGGACACTCAACGAGAATCAATAACAGTCAACACACAAAGAAAAGATCATGAGATAGCTCAAGCATTAAGTGTTGTGTTTAAAAGTTTAAGTGTGCTAACTGATACTGAGTTCTGAGGATAAGGATCAAATGCTTACAAGTAGGCAAGACCACATGACAAAACTGGGTAAGACCAAACTAATAAGTGTTGAAAAACACTCAATGTCAGGAGTTATGTTAAAAAATATAGTTGCGGTGGTTTTAAAAAAAAACACCATTTGTGAGGTGTCCTAAAGACTAACGCATCCAAGAGACCAAAGCTAACACAGTTATGCCCCCTAGATAAAGACAAAGACTAATTTCGGACCGAGGGAACAAGGACAAGGCATGATGGAGAAAGGCTAAATGTCAAGGACATGCGCTATGAAATAGGGGTGCAAAGGCCTCAAGTAGCACCTGTTTCCAGGTTTTCACCACTTGGATTTTATTACAATTTTTTCTTTTTCATTTTTTTCATTTTTCTTTTTTTTTTTTTTCTTTTTTCAGGACTTTTTATAATTTTTTTTATTTTTTTGCTACCAAGGCGCATGTTTCCAGGTTTTCACCAAGGCACTTTTTCTATTTTTTTTGAATTTTTGAATTTTTTGAATTTTTTGAATATATAATAATTTTTTTAAAGATACATCAAAGTGCCTATTGCTAGGTTTTCGCTAAGATGATCATTTTTTCAGGACATTTTCCAATTTTTAGAATTTTTGACAATATATCACTTTTTTGGATTTTTTCAGGATCAATAATTATGTACAAAGGATGCCCCAAGATAGAATGGGCATCAAACTCCCAAGCAAGATCACATCGTGCAATCCCAATTCTTAGCAAGGTGGAGGACAGGAGGGATTAGCAAGCTGGTAGAAGAGATGGAAGACAAGAGAATGAAGGAAAATGAAGGGAAGAAATCCTTAAAGGCAAACTCCTCAAGAGTACCCAAGCTAGGGAAAAGAAAGAAACATCATGTAAAGAATATTTGGACAAGCAATGAAAGGCCAACATAGGATAAGTCACAAAATCATAATGTAATAGCAACAAAGGATGCAATCCAATGGAGTAGACATGTCAAGAGGCTTCATAGCACCGTATTTTACTCTTTTCTTTTTTTTTAGATCAAGACCAAAGGGAAAAATTATAGCGATAGGAGAAAATGAAAGGAGGAAGATAGATATGAAGGCTAAACATGAAAGAAATGAAAGCAAGATCATCGTAAGATAGCTCACAAGATAGCCCAAATGTTCGTGTATAGATCAACATTGTCAAGATCAAAGAGAGAATACAGAATGGATGAAAGATGTAGAAGAACTATGCATGATGCCTGACTACCAGGTTTTCATCACGGTACCTATCCAAGGTGCCACAAAGGAGTGGTTTTCACCATAGGACAAAATTATTTCTCTTTAAATTTTTTTTTTATTTTATTGAATTTTATTTTTAAAAAAAATTTTGTTTTTTTTTTGAATTTTTTGGAAGAAGGCAAGTTTTTTAGATAATGCTTCTTGAAAGGATAAAACATGATATGCCAAGGATCCAAAATGATTTTTTCAAATATGCTGATAGGGAAAGAAAGATGAAAGAAGAAAATGGAGGATAAGATTTATGCAAAGCGAGTGAGGTTGGAAGATAGGAGGAATAGACAAATGAGGAAAAATAATAGAAGGTAGAAGGATAGTGAATGGAAGAATTGTGAAAGGGTAGATGGAAAGGAAGGAAAGATCAACGTCAATACACACCTTGAAGGGTGGTGAGAGGATGGGGGAAATGTGAATGAAAGAATACATGAAGGAATATGGTGAATGGATAACAGAGGTTGCAGTTTAGGCACATGGAATGAAAGAATGTTTTTGGAAGAAGATGAAGTGGAATCCTTTGGAAGCTTGAATGTCAAATTCACTTGTTGCTCAACATGAGACTCTTTCAAGAGAGACTTTGGAATCCATATAGTCGTAGGCTTTTCATTTCTTTTTGATGATTTAGAGAGAATATCTTCAATGATGGATTTTGGAACCCATACTT
>MU226765.1:627394-641049 GCA_018584345.1 Thuja plicata
ACAAGAAGATGGAATACTTTGATCTTGACAAGGATCTTTGGATAGCATAAGCGCATAATGTTCCTCTTGATTTTCAATAGGCTTAATATTGGAAGTAACAACACCATTTTTAATAACCTTAATGGAAATATCATCTTTGGAAAGCACAAGTGGGGTAAGGTTATTTTGATTGTCAATAAGCTCAATGGTGTAAGTAGTGACTTGACCTTGTTTAGGAGAAGACTTAAGACAGGGTGGAATGAATGAGAAAGGGTGTAAGGGATCAAAAGAACCATGAAACAGATAAGAGACATCATGAAAAGGATTAGATGACATGGAAGTTTCTTGATATTGATCTTTCTTTAGGTTCTTTTCTTTATCATTTTTAGAGTCTTCTTGACATGGACCCACTTCTAAGGACAAGGAAGCATGTTGGAATTGTATGGGAGGCTTGGGAAGAGATGGTGAAGGATTAACTGAAGTAGGCATTATAGCATATAAAGGCTTAGGCTCTTTAGGTTTAGAATTATTGAAAGTATTTGCAACCAATTGAAGGTTAGCCTGAGTTTCTTTAAGAGGTAGCCCTTGAGGATAACTATAAGGAACTGCATGAAAATCATTAGGACTTCTATTGGATGAAGAATTTATGGAAGGTTTGGCAACTTTAGGAGATGTATAAGTACTGGAAGAAGTAGATGGTGGAAGGGAATCATCACAAAACAACGATTCATCAGTAAAATGATCTTTCTTGAGAGTGCAATCTTTATTTTCAGCATGAGAATCCTTAGAGGAGCGATTCTTATAGTAGCTACATTTATAATCAGCGCAGAAATCTTTCTCTTCCTCAGTATCATCCAGGTATTGTTCACAAAATTTGTCAAATTCTCTTTAAAAATTAGAGTCATATGGATCACCATCACAATCTGTCCAAAGTGAACACCCCTTACCAGTATAAACAAGCATATGAAAAGGAGGACTCTTAGGAATAGATGTGTCATAGGTATCACTATATTGTCCATCTTCATAGTCATCATAGTCATCAGAGTCATAATAGTCATCATGGTCATCAAAGATGGGCATGTCACTCTTTGTGGAAGAGATATCACAAGGATTGTCACGTTGCTCATTATGGTATGTCTTGAAAAGAGAAGTATGACTCTTAGGAGAAGTAGAAGAAGAACGAGATCGTGGAGAAGAGGAAAGTGAAGACCTAGTGGAGGAAGTAGACTTGGATGATGAGGAATGATGAGAAGACTTAGAAGATGAAAGATGTTTGGAAGAAGGAGGTTGTGACAAAATCATGTGTATGATCCTGGAAAAGACGTCTGATTCAATCGATTTTTCTTCTATTTTTTTCATAAATTTATCACCCATGCAATTTTTTGAGGAAAACTACTCTTCGAATTGAGCAATGAGTTTGAGATCATCTATTTTCAAGAGACACTCCTTAACAAGATAGTTGATATCCATGGTTCTAGGAGAGGAAGAATGAAGCATGGGAGTGATAGAAGAGACGAATAGAAGAAGATAGACTATATAATAGGAGGAAAAGAAACAAGAATACATGAAGATCTTGGGAAGAAGAGGAAGAAGCGTGAAGGAAGAAGAGAAATGATGGAAATGGAAGACTAGGAATATGTGGGAGATGTGGAAGAAAGAAGACCAAGAGTCATTTTGTGCAATTTTATACCATTTAAGTTCATTTGGATGTTGAGAAACATGTCATAGCACTTTTTGGGGAGACCAATTGAAGTTTTCATAACTCGGGAACTCAGATTTGTTTGTTTTAGATAACCAACTAGATGCATTAACAGATTTTATCATGAATCAGGCATGCAAGACAGAAATCAGGGAGTTCAAAGAATCAATGTCTTCAAACAATGAGCAAGGGAAAAAGCAACCTTACACATGAACATGGATAGTGTCATAGTATTTCTACTCTTGAAAGATTCTACTTGTGTATGTTCTCAAAATATTTTCCAATTACGCACATAGTCCTAGAAAAGAAAATTTTGGTTGTACTATGGTCCTTAGTAATGGTTTGACTCTGTAAATTTTGCAATCTCAAGTGGGTGAAATCCAATCCCAGTGCACCAAGGTTTTGACACAGTCTAAGAATTTAATCAATCAGGAGCTGCTAAGGAGATCTGACAACCCACAAGAAACTACACTCGTGGAGATTTCTTCCACAAGGACATTTATATAGTGGTTGTTGCTACCATGGTGAAAATGGCTATTACCGCTTGAGGTTCCATCCATGGGGTTTACCCAATAAAGGGAATTTCCACTACGGTTAACCCTCTCTAACAAGGAAGACTCACAATATGGTTCACATGGGAACTTGGTTTGGATTCAAGGGTTCTACATTTCTGATTCTCCCGAAAGGGAAAAGAGCACAATCCTCTAGCCTCTTCACCTCACCAAAATATAGAAAACAAGATTAATTGACCCACTAATTTTAAATCACCTCACCCAAGGTTCGTATATCAACAACAATGACCACCAATCTCAAGAGAGAAAGTACCATCAAAAGTTGAAGACCAAACCAAGTGAGATAATAACAAATCCTTCCCTACCTACAAGGGGATCTATCGTCAAGAAGAGATTCACATGTAAGACAAGCGAATGAAGCCCACTCTCTCAAGATCACCACAAATAGTGTTCATAGGGCCTAATTACTATGTGAAACATATATGCAAGAAAGCAAATCTAGGTCCATTTTTAGAGCACCAATTGGAAATGTGAACTATAAAAGAAAGAAACACTCAAGATAAACACATGAGAGGTTCATTTTTATTTTCAAAATCTAAATTCTATAGAGATGCAACAAAATACCTCAATTTCAAAGCAACACGCTTAGTAGATTTTACCTTATTGTTTCTTTTGTTGAGCTTTTCCGCGAAAGCAAGCCATGAACTCTCCAAGAGGCAAGACAAGAAAACAAGATATGAAAATGTATATTTAACTTATGCAAAACCTAGGGTTAGATCTGAAAATCAATTGTTAAGAGTAATAATAACCAACAAATAATCCAAATGACAACTCACATCATGCATTGAACCATGTGAAAAATAAGTGGAAGCTAATCATTAAATAACCTTTTTAAATTTTGATTTTTGACCTAGTCAACAAGATTGGACCTATATGACATGAATTCAGATCCCAAACCCTAAATACAGATAGAGAACCCTATTAAAAAAATAGAGAGCTTTCCAAAAATGTCAGAATTTTAAAAAGATCTTTTCATTTGTGCCCTAGGGAGCCATTTTCCCAAAATAGACTAGTTTTTATAAATCGACCAAATGAACTATGATATTGCATCCAAATTTAAAACATAAAGAATGGAACCCCTATATAATGTAAAGAACTTTATGAAAATGTAAAAATTTCTGAAAAATATGTTGATTTGCACCGAAAATTAAGGTTTTATGAAAAATAAAGAAAAAATTATTAAAAATTCAAAATGCCCCAAAAAATTCTTAATTTTTTGGCGAAGCTTCTCTGATATGTCTCCAACCTGAAAAAAAAAATTCAGACTGAAACTCCAAGCCGTTTAGGAGATATGATCAAATCTTTGAAAATCTAGGGTTTTCGTCATCTCCAAGCAAATCTGCACAAGGAGGTTAGCTCCAAAAATAAAAAAAATGAGCATGTAAAGGTGGGTTGCCCTATCGTGGGTGCCAAAAATGTGATAAAAATGTGTCACACTTCTATGAATCATTCCATTCAAGGTTGCTCAAGAATGAGGCCTCAAATATTTACTCATAGCTCTCTAGTCATGGAGTGCAAAGGTTTGTAATAGAGGCCCTCAGATTGACCTAGTTTGTGCCCATGCAAGTACACCATGAAATGAGAGATTCAATGAATGAAAATGACATCTATTCTATATGATTGTAATGCATAAAAGAAAATTAATCTAAATGATAACAAGGCATGATTATTCTATGAAAGGAAATATGAATTTAATCTAATATGAATCTAATCTACATGAATAGCCATGGATGCAAGAAGAAGAAAACAAGAAGATAGAATTTGCAATATCCAAGCCAAAGTGCTCAAATTCTTCTCCAAAATTACTCTCCAAACCTGCAACATAACAATACCTAAAAATTCTATTTCTAAATGAGGAGAGATTTCCTTATATAAAAAAGTGAACGATTGAGATTAAGAGGCAAAAAGAAATGAGCAATGGTGGAGATTAAATCTTGGTTGATCCATGTGCTCATTAAAGCAAAAAAACCCACCACTTAGAAATATGTGAAGAAAAAGGGATTTTTATTTAATTTATTTCTTTTTTCATCAAAAGAAGAGCTTTAAGTGGGGATTTTTATTTATTTAATTAAAAGAGGGGTTTTCTTTTAATTAAATAAATTAGAAGAATTTTATTTAATTAAATGGGAGGAATTTAATTTAATTAATAAGATGAATTTTATTTAATTAAAAGGGAGATTAAATCTTTTAATTAAATAAAAATGATCAAACCTTAGGAAATATTGAAATAATTGAATTAATTACAATTTGATCAAGGAAATTGATTTGAATTGAAAATGTTGCAAAGCATTGACTCAAGAAATTGATAAATTGATAAAATGATAAATGGGGCCCATAGTCTAGGCGACCATTTTAGGGTGCATATAGTATGTTGTTTCAAAAATTTGGTCAAAATTGTTAATTTTATTTATGTCTTATGTTATGTGATGTATTGGGGTGCATTTGACTGTTGGTCGACACTCTTCTTGATTATGGACTCATGTGTTTCTTAATCTGCTTGACAGTTTTGGTTGAACCTTGTATTCTTTCTTTTAAATTCAATGGAGATTATTTTTGTCTTGTTGTCGTGTGGTTTCAACATTTGACTTAGTTGACCGACTCCCTTGTCCTGGGAATATTGCTGCTATGGCAGTTGTGTCATAAGGTCAGTCTTTACAAAATAAAGAATAGTTTTTATTAATGAGAGTTTCTTACAAAAATTGTCTGATATCATTGTATATAGCAGACAAAGAAGAATTATTTGGAGTTTGATACTAATACAGATGAATACATATCAACCATGCACTATGTACAATAGTCAATTTCTCTAAGTTGGATTTTATTATTATGTAATTTTCCTATAAACGAAATGTGATAACTATCAATTTCTCTAAATTGGATTCATGTAATCACTATAAAGTGTTAAGCAATTTAATATTTAATTTATAAGTTTCTTAACAGATTGTTTTAAATAAGAGAAATAATTAGATTTTATTGAAATTTTGTATTTAAATTAGTAGAAATTGTTAAATATATGTTTATTTTAGATTTAAAAAAAAGTGTCAATCAAATTGCATTAGGATTTTTGTTTCAAAATTAATCATAAGTAAATATTTAGCGTTGAAGTTTTTAACTAGACATATATTTTTTCTAAATTAAATGTATAAATTTAAATACAATATAAAAAAAGACTATTGAAATAAAAATTGAAATGTTTTTTCTAATGTTTATATAATTTAAATATTTAAAATAGAGTAAGATTATTTAAAAATATATTTGTATAATTATAAAGATTAATGTAGTAACAAAATACTTTTTCTCTCAAAATTACACATAAGATTTTCTTTTGAAATAAAAGAGGGGTTAAAAGTTATTCAATCAAGAAGAAATACAAAGAACATACATCAAAGAAACCTATCAATATCCACTAAATGATCTATATGTTGGGACAAACCCAGAGGTAATTGCCCCATATCCACAATATTCCAATTATACATTTGGTCAGAAGCCCATTTCGCCAAACAATTTTCTACACTATTCCACTCCCCAGGGATATGAGTGAAAGTAACAAAGTCCAAAGAAGCACATAAATGAAGAATCTGGTTAATAACCAAAAGTAACTGCCAACTAACATCCTTAGAGTGTTGACGAGTCAACAAATGAACAACCATCTGTGAGTCAAATTCACAAATAATCCTACTCCATCCAAGAGAACAAGCCCTCTCCATAGCATACAAAATAGCCATAGCCTCCATCAAGTTGTTAGTATGATGACCTTTATGTTGGAATTATATTGGAATGATGTACTAAGAGGGGAGGGGTGAATCAGTACCTCTAAAAATTTTCCTTGGTTAGCTCATTAACCCTTAATCATCAGTTTGTAAATTATCTTATCTAACTGTTCATCTTTCTTTATGTATATGCAATCATAACATAATTTTCTTAATATTTAACCATACAAGAAACATTCATAAAAATAGATAACACAGGACACAAGATATGATATTGCAGAAAACTCCTGTTAGGAAGTAAAAAAAGTTGTGGGGATTGTTACTCACAAGACTTCACTATCTGTAGATAAGAAGGGGCCGGTTAAGGCTTACAATTGGTGAGTTTTGATGACCTACGCTGTTAGGAGTATTACATTGGAGACCTATTAAGATCTACTTCATTTGAAGCTTTAGAAACACTGTTAAGTGTGCACTCTGTTAAGAGATTTGTAAAGAACGGTTAAGTCCACCTTCTACAAAAGGATTTTAGGTGTGATGCACTTGTTAGAATGCAACTACATAAGTCTTTGATCTGATGATGTATGCAATCTTTAATTGCTGATAACAGATCCAATAAAGCTTCCTATGTATGAGTAATCACCTTTACATGATTGAATAATACCTTTCTCTACATATCGGTAGCCTCTGTGTGTTCTTGATAATTGGGTATAATCTATTTCTAAAGTTTGCGTGAATTCTGCCTTCTTCTCCTTAGATGCTCTTTGTGGCTATCAACAATAATGAATTCATAATTCACAATTGATTGAACATCTATTTATACTAGATTTTAGCTCAATTCTTGATTCACACTTTTGTAAGTTAACTGTAGATCCAAGGTTTACAACTTGACCTTGATCTTTAGTTAGATATGTTTTAGATCCATTAGGATGCTTTAAAAGATTTACATTATGCTTGCTTGACCCTCAAGTAATGATTTAAAAAAAATTTAAAACTCTAAAAATAGAATTATAATGCTTTATCTGACGTGTAAAACTCAGATCCACTATTTGTGGGTTCTCTAACTGACTGTCAGTTCTGATGGTCGGTCTGCTCTGTCAGTCTGTCAGTTTTCTTTTCCGTCAATGTTTCTTTCTTGAACTGTTCATTGGGTATTCCTTTTTGTGCTCTGTTGGTTTTTTTCTTAAAACTGTGTCATCGGTGATGATCTTTGTGTTATGTAATTGACCCATCGGTGATGTCCTGTTTACTTTGTCAGTGCAACACTTGCCAGTGTTCATCGGTCAATTCCATACTTAGCATTTTTGTGTGACTTTTTGTTCTGTCGGGTATGCTCTCTATCTTCCGATTATGCTTGTAGTCCACCGGTTATGCTTGTACCAATGATCTATGTCAATGTTTTTCACTAAGTGTACTAACAGAAAAATTAATGTCATCAATCTCCCACTTTGACATTAGTATCAAAAACATGATATGTGCAACATACTGAATGTATTTGTATGTACGCTTGTGTATACCTCTTCCTTAGTCATTTGAATGACTCCCCCTATGTATATGTTGGTAAGTGTAAGTATATATACATTTCCTTATGTACTTTTCTTTCCCTTTTTTTTGATATATTGTACATAGCTATCTTTACATATCTATTCTTTCTGTACATACAATATACATTTCCTTTCTATTCCTCCTTTTTTGATAATAAAGGCAAAGGTACTTACAACTTGTCAAAAAGGTGGGAATGTGAGGACTTACTCTCCTCCATCATTTTTTCCCATTTATCCTTCAACATTTCTAGAGCCATGTGCTCAAGTGATATCCTTACATGTATATCATAGATACTGTCTACTACAGACATCTCTGGGGTTGCAATTAAATTTCTTTCTTCAAAAATATGCTGCTGTAGAATAGTAAGATTTGGCAGTATGTGTGCCTGTAGTTCAGTAATCTCACCTCTGAATTGTGTTTCAGCATCCCATATTTCTTGCCTTAGCCTGTTAGCCTCAATGGTCTTGTCATGATTTGCCTTGATACTGTTTGCATTTGAGGTTAGGATTTGTGCACTCATTGTGACATTAGAATCTATTTCTGCTAATTTGTCACTATTTTCTTTTGTAAATTATTCAAGTGTGCACATATTTTGAACTACAGTAATTTCCTCAGCAATCATTGGCTCTAATTGATCAGTTAGTTTAGAGAGATTTACCTTGTTCACTGCTACTCCTTGGCTAATCTTATCAATTAACTTGTATTGATACTTTTTCTCTGCTTGTTCTTCCATAGCTTGTTCTGCATCTATATTCTGATCTATGATGGCATTGGTAAGAACGGCAATTTTCTCCTTACTTGTAGCATTTTGTTCAAGTTTTACCTCAGGAACAAGTTGTTAGAGGATTTCTCTTGCCTTGTCAGGTGCCTTGGTTTCCCTGTGTTCTTGTATCATTTTCTTCTAAATGGCTTTCCTTTGGCATATCACTCCAAACTCTGAAGTTTATCACTATCCAAAGTAGTAATATCCCAGTTTGGCACTTCTATTACTTCATCCATTGTAATAGCCAAGATGTATTTCTTCAATGTTTTCTTCTTCTTCTTCTTTGGTTGGGTGGCAGATTGATGTATTACCATTTTTAATTGTTGAGATTGGGTTGACCTCATTGGTGAGGGTCGAGAAGATGAGGCATCCTGTTGTTTCTATTTTGAGTCCATCGGCTGGTTTTGTGAAGACCTCTCCTCATTGGCCTTAGGTGTATCACCAGATATATTTTATTTTTGTTGTGTTCCTTCATCCTTCTTGAATTCCTTACTCTTATCTTTTTCTTCACCCTTTCTCATTGTATCCTTAGTTTTGTTATCTGCTTCTTTGTTCTGTTCTTTAGACACTTCTTGCTGAGTGTTGGTTGCATGTTTGTTTTCATCAATACCCATATCCTTCGGTATATCATCATCTTTCTTAGATGATTTATCCTGACTCGATTGAATATCAATAGCATCTATTAATATATTCATGTTTGATGGTGTATTGATTGTTGCAGAGTCAATAGTTGAATCCTGTCCATCGGTATTGCCCTTTGCAGTATTTATGTCTTCATCTTTTTGAACTTCCATTGCAGGGTCTTTTCTTGTAGTGTTAATGAAAATGTTGTCTAACCATGATTCATCATTTATATCATCATCTAAGTTACCTTTTATTGTTAACTCTTCTTTGGTAACTTCTTCATCCTCTAAACTGATGTGAATTGGACTTGCTGGTACTTGATTTTCCTCACTATTGTTAGGCCATTCTTCATCTATAATATAAACCTATTTCTTGCCTATTATTTTAACTTCTTCATTGTCTAACTCAGCTTGTGAGTTATCTCCTTGAGTGACATTTAATTTTTCATGACCGCTCTCCTCAGTAGGATTGAGTATCTTGCTCCATTTATCATGAGCTTCTTGTTCTACCTCTATAAACTTTTCTTCCCGAAATTTGTAGGCTCTAATTTTGGGTAGGAAATTTTTCTCATATTTCTCCATGATTTCATTTATTTCATCCCTTTTTTATTCGGGAGGCATAAGAGAAACAAGCACTCTTTCGCTTATCCTTTTCTCCTCATGGAGTGCGAATGTGAACCTAGAAGATAGTCTAATCAACAGTTCTTGAGGTGCATCACATGTAGTGAATTAAAGTGGGACATAATAGTGTCTACATATTTTAGCTATAACTGCATCTTCAATTTTATTTTGTTCTACTGAATCCCATCTCAACCATTTCCTAATCTTAGGATGTCCAATAGTTGATGCTTCTGAAATGTACTTATAAATTTCATCAATGTTTTCAGTAGTTGATGTCACCTTTGTTCTTTCCTTTGCTTGTTCAATTGTAGTGTCAGGCTCATCCATAGCTGAGTCCTATTTATCCTCATTTGTCTGAACAAACTTTCTCCTTTTGGTAGGTTTCCCAACTGGTTGTTTTCCTTTTGATGTGTCTGGTTTCCTGTTATACACCTTTCCTTTTACCATGGGAGTAGGAGTTGCATCCTTTGTTGTCTGACTCCTCATTCTTGATTTCTTAGGTGGAGGAGGAGGTGGTGAATTAGACTATTCTTCCTCTAATTCATTCTCTTTTGTTGTATCACTGATGAGTAACTGGTCCTTGATGATTTCATTCTTACCCTCTTGTTCTTCTTCACCTTCCTTTTCTTCTTCACCTTTAGAAGATATATTCAATTTCTTTTTGAAATTCTTCACCATTTTTCCTTACTGTTTTACATCTTTCTTGATAGCGAGATCTATTTTAATCTTCTATTTGGCCTCTTCATAGGTGCCAAATATTTGTTTCTTGTTGTCCACTGGTTCATTCAGTAGTGCCCGAATGCACTCCTTGGCTAGTCCTTCTTTGATTTCATATTCTAATCGTGTAAGCCATGACTTCCTAGGTACTACTGCTTGGATGTACGTGAAATCAGTATCTACCATGAAACATATATTCTCTTTGTGTTCCTCTATCATATTTTTAGTAATCCTTGTTCTTTCTTGCAACATTTCCTTAATGGTTTTGAAATATTCATGCATGACATTATAAAAATATGTTCCTAGTGATTCTATGAATTCAGCTATCTGAATGGTTATAGGTCTACTTGTGTCCCATACAACTTTACCTATTGAAGGAAAGTATTCTCCAAAGTAAAAGAATATGTATATTATGAAGGAACCAAACTTACAAGTGTTTGTTCTTGAAGATCTTATAGTGCATCCTCCGGTTGATGTAATTGGATCTCTGTAAGATCCATATTCTTTCCTTGTTTGATGATCTTGTATGTTGTACTCATAGCAATACTTGATATGCTATTCATTCTTCTCACTTGGAAGATTTTATATCCAACAACACATGCTCCAAACTTAAGCTCTACGTCGGTAATGGTGTTGACCTTAAGTGCTCTTTTGTCTAATTTAGCACCAGTCAATTTTTCCACTTCTACCAGGGATGGGTGTTTGTGAGCTTATGGTTTTGTTCAGGCTTAGAATTGTCACCCTAACTCAGGCATTAGGGCTACATGACAGTTCCATCCTAACCATGGAAACCTCTCCTAGCTGTGGGTAGGCTATGAGTGAAGAGGAATCTCTGGATTCTAGGCCGGTTCCTATAAAATCCGGTATATCACTTCCTGATTGAAAAACTTAACTGCGAAAAGAGAAAAGAGGTTTGTAACTAAACTTGCATAATAGAAAGGTGATACAACAAGAATATTCAGAATCTTTTATGAAGTTTCAAACTGACTTATACTTAATATTCTGGTGGATCTTTAGTTATCATTCACTGATCAATACATAGGTTAATTGAAAATGAATAACTAGGGTTTTCACCACAAGCAATACTCCTCCCATTAACAACATGCACTTTCCACGAAAGGCTTATATTTCTGCAATATAGGATAGGAATTGCTATAATTCACTAGTATATACTTGCAAAAGCATTACTCTTATATGTAGAAAATTGAAAACAGGAACTTTGAACAATGATCACAACAAGAAATATGAGTATGTAAGGCAATTGTATTCTCCTCTAAAAGTCTGTGTGCAAACTACATTCATGAATCCCAGAATCATGTCAAGGAATGATAAAATTCACTTACATAACAATGGAATCACACATATGTAACTATAATGGAATACAAGGAAAAATGGATTTCAGTAGTAGGAACTCAAAAATTCACTAATACCAATCCTCTCCTCCAATTGACTCTCCCAAATAATGAAAACTGAACCCTCTAAATAGCCAACATGGCTGATTCAAAAATCTTTCCCTCCAAAACATAAGGTTTTAAAAAACCATCTTAAATCACTTAAGTTTAGTAACCCCACACTTCAATGACCCTAATCACCTTTAGATCAAACACATGGAATTTGAATGTGAGAAAAAGGTTTTAAAAAACCCAATTTTTCCACTTTGCAAAGCTTATTTTTAACTATCAGCATTTGACTTGACCATAGTTATAAACACCATTGCCGATCCTTAGGAGGTAACTGTAGTTTAGTTGATGTGCTGTTTCGACATGATTGTTTTCATTGAAGAGGTGATCTGCATTTATCAAGGCACTTAAAGTACCAAGGTGGCAATTCTGAAAGAACACCGATGCTCTGTCACTGACATTGCATTTACTCTACTGACAACGAAACTCAATAGATAGTAAAATACACTGCATTTCATTTGTCGGCCTCATTTGCATCTTAGGGTTTTATGCTTTCACTGTGTTGTTGCCATGTTGCAAGTGAAAACTGTGAATTTGGTTGTAAAATCTGCCATGTTTGCAAAGAGAAACTTGGAGTTTTTTGAATGGAAAGCAAGAAAACTCAGTCAATGCAACTGGAGTTTCACTCTACATTGAAGGCCGCGACTTTCAATCTTGCTCAAACCCGAGCCCTGACTGTAAGTTTGCATCTGTCATTTTCTTTTATGCTGGGATTCTACAGATGTACTTGTGCCATAAAATATGGTACTAAACAATGAACTTGCAGTTATTTAATCCATCCCCACCACGGGTTTTGAATCTGTAGTCTATCTGAAGGTTTTGTTTGTTGGAATCACCACCGCATCTGTAAATGACTCCACGGCCACCTTGGAATGGTTTGGAGCTGTGGCAAAGGTGTCAAACCCATGAACTCTTTGACAATGAACTGGGGATATCCTCTCCCACAACTTTAGACTCATCCCCAGCTGTCTGTGTAACACGGAGCCACCACACGAACTCTTCGACTATGAACTGCTATGAACTGGGGATATCCTCTGCCACAGTTTCAGACTTATCCCCAGCTCACTGTGTAACATGGAGTTACCACCACTGCATTTGTAATCTAGTCTTTCTACTCGACAACAACTGTCATGTGGATTTTCATTAGCATTAAATATGTATGTTTATGACTGAAAGATGCAGTGGGTATACAAAATTTTGAGCTCTATGACATCTTTCAGTCATAAGATTTACACTTTTCATGCTAGTTGTTGTAGTTACACTTCGAGTTTATGAGGGAGAACACCATGCATCTGCAGATAAGTTGATTTCTTTGTCATTTTGTTCATTTAATGAACTTCTCTGTATGTTCGAAAAGTTATTGTCTTATAACCCTCTGTTTTATTTCTGTCTGAACAATAAAGCACAAAATATGCTGTCTTTTCTGTGCAAAATATGTTGAAACAACTGTTTGAAAACAAATAAATGTTATAAATACACTTGCGGTTTTTTGAATAGAACAGTGTATTTCCTTTCTTTGTAATACTACATATACTGTAGATGCACTAATGCTTTCTGAGAGGTACCCGATATGATGACAGAAAGTGTCATTTCTGTTTTCTCATTTAATGAACTTTTCTGCATGTAACATTATCTTTGGCTACTATTTGATGTCGACTGTGGGTGTACCATTTACAGTGTCTTAATGTTTTAGAATAAAACATCATTACTGCTGTAAGATAAATGCCATAAAATATGGAAAACATAGACATGTTCTCGTGAGATGATATCTTGCTGTCTTAAAAAAACACAAATAGATTACATTAGTGAATACTCGAAATCATTTTTAGGGCATCATATACGGTTTGGATCATGTTGTTTACATCTTGGAACATTGTAATCAGAAAAAAACCCATGGGGTTCGAGCACGGGCTCGTGACTCCCATGGATTTTAAATAGAAACCCTAATCTGTAAACAGTGATTTACATG
>MU226765.1:656456-671585 GCA_018584345.1 Thuja plicata
TGATTGAACATCTATTTATACTAGATTTTAGCTCAATTCTTGATTCACGCTTTCACAAGTTAACTCTAGATCCAAGGTTTACAACTTGACCTTGATCTTTAGTTAGATATGTTTTAGATCCATTAGGGTTCTTTAAAACATTTACATTCTGCTTGCTTGACCCTCAAGTACTGATTTAAAACAAATTAAAACTCTAAAAATAGAATTACAATGCTTTATCTGATGTGTAAAACTCAAATCCACTATTTGCAGGTTCTCTAACTGACTGTCAGTTCTGATGGTCGGTCTACTCTGTCAGTCTGTCGGTTTACTTTGACGTCAGTGTTCCTTTCTTGAACTGTTCATTGGGTATGCCTTTTTGTGCTCCGTCAATTTTTTTCTTAAAACTGTGTTGTCGGTGATGATCTTTGTGTTATGTAATTGATCCATTGGTGATGTCTTGTTTACTTTGTCAGTGCAACACTTTCTAGTGTTCGTTGATCAATTCCATACTTAGCATTTTTGGGTGACTTTTTGTTCTGTCAGGTATGTTCGCTGTCTGTTGGTTATGCTTGTAGTCCACCGATTATGCTTGTAACGATGATCTATGTCAATGTTTTTCACTAAGTGTACTAATGGAAAAATTAATGTCATCAATCTCCCCCTTTGACATTAGTATCAAAAACATGATATGTGCAACATACTAAATGTATTAGTATGTACACATGTGCATACTTCTTCCTTAGTCATTTGAATGACTCCCCCTATGTATATGCTGGTAAGTGTAAGTATATATACATTTCCTTATGTACTTTTCTTTCCCTTTTTTTTGATATATTGTATATAGCTATCGTTACATATCTATTCTTTCGGTACATACAATATACATTTCCTTTATATTCATCCTTTTTTGATAATAAAGGCAAAGGTACTTATAGCTTGTCAAAAAGGTGGGAATGTGAGGACTTACTCTCCTCCATCATTTTTTCCCATTTATCCTTCATCGTTTCTAGAGCCATGTGCTCATGTGATATCCTTATGTGTATATCATAGATGCTGTCTACTACAGACATCTCTGGGGTTGCAATTAAATTTCTTGCTTCAGAAATATGTTGTTGTAGAACAGTAAGATTTGGTAGTATGTGTGGCTGTAGTTTGGTAATCTCACCTCCGAATTGTGTTTTAGCATTCCATATTTCTTTCCTTAGCCTGTTAGCCTCAATAACCTTGTCATGATGTTCCTTGATACTATCTGCATTTGAGGTTAGGCTTTGTGTACTCGTTGTGACATTAGAATCTATTTCTACTAATTTTTCACTATTTTCTTTTGTAAATTTTTCAAGCGTGCACATCTTTTGAACTAAGGTAATTTCCTCAGCAATCATTGGCTCTAATTGATCAGTTAGTTCAGAGAGATTTACCTTGTTCACTACTACTTCTTGGATGATCTTATCAATTAATTTGTATTGATACTTTTTCTCTGCTTGTTCTTCCATAGCTTGTTCCACATCTATATTCTGATCTATGATGGCGTCGATAAGAACAACAATTTTCTCCTTAACTGTAGCATTTTGTTCAAGTTTTACCTCAGGAACATGTTGTCAGAGGATGTCTCTTTCCTTGTCAAGTGCCTTGGTTTCCCTATGTTCCTATATCATTTTCTTTTGAATGGCTTTCCTTTGGCATTTCACTCCAAACTCTTGAAGTTTATCACTATCCAAAGTAGTAATATGCTAGTTTGGGACTTCTATTACTTCATCCATTGTAACAGCTAATATGTCTTTCTTCAATTTTTTCTTTTTCTTTGGGTGGGTGGTATATTTATGTATTACCATTTGTAATCATTGAGATTGGGTTGACCTGGTAGTTGAGGGTCGAGAAGATGAGGCATCCTGTTGTTTCTATTCTAAGTCCACCGGCTAGTTTGTGAAGATGTCTCCTCATTGGCCTTAGGTGTATCACTAGATATATTATCCTTTTGTTGTGTGCCTTCATCCTACTTGACTTCCTTACTCTTATATTTTTCTTCACCCTTTCTCATTTTATCCTCAGTTTTGTTATCTGCTTCTTTGTTATGTTCTTTAGACACTTCTTGTTGAGTGTCGGTTGCATGTTTGTTTTCATTAGTACCCATATCCTTGGGTATATCATCATCTTTCTTAGATGATTTATTGTGACCTTATTTAATATCAATAGCATCTATTAATATATTCGTGTTTTATGGTGTATTGACTGTTGCAGATTCAATAGTTGAATCCTTTCCGTTGGTATTTCCCTTTGCAGTATTTATGTCTTCATATTTTTGAACTTCTACTGCAGGGTCTTTTCCTGTAGCTTTATTCACAATGTTGTGTAAAAATGATTCATCATTTATATCATCATCTAAGTTACCTTTTATTGTTAACTCTTCTTTGGTAGCTTCTTCATCCTCTAAACTGATGTGAATTGGACTTGCTGGTACTTGATTTTCCTCACTATTTTTAGGCCATTCTTCATCTATAATATCAACCTATTTCTGGCCTATTATTTGAACTTCTTCACTATCTAACTCAGCTTGTGAGTTATCTCCCTGAGTGACATTCCCTTTTTCATGACTACTCTCCTCAACAGGATTGAGTATCTTGCTCCATTTCTCATGAGCATCTTGTTTTAGCTCTATAAACTTCTCTTCCAGAAATTTGGAGGCTCTAATTTTGGGTAAGAAATGTTTCTCATATTTCTCCATGATTTTATTTATTTCTTCCCTTTTTGATTCAGGAGGCATAAGAGAAACAAGTACTCTTTATCGTTTCCTTTTCTCCTCATGGAGTGCAAATGTGAACCTAGAAGATAGTCTAATCAACAGTTCTTGAGGTACATCATGTGTAGTGAATTGAAGTGGGACATAATAGTTTCTACACATTCTAGCTATAATTGCATCTTCAATTTTATTTTGTTCTACAGAATCCCATCTCAACCATTTCCTAATCTTAGGATGTCCAATAGATGATGCTTCTGAAATGTACATACAAATTTCATCAATGTTTTCAGTAGTTGATGTCACCTTTGATGTTTCCTTTGCTTGTTCAATTACAGTGTCAAGCTCATCCATAGCTGAGTCCTCTATATCCTCATTTGTCTGAACAAACTTTCTCCTTTTGGTAGGTTTCCCAACTGGTTTTTTTCCTTTTGATGTATTCGGCTTCCTCTTATACACCTTTCCTTTTACCACGGGAGTAGGAGTTGCATCCTTTTTTTTCTAACTCCTCATTCTTGATTTCTTAGGTGGAGGAGGAGGTGGTGAATCAGACTATTCTTCCTCTGATTCATTCTCTTCTACTGTATCACTGATGGGTAACTGGTCTTTGGTGATTTCATCCTTACCCTCTTGTTCGTCTTCACCTTTCTTTTCTTCTTCACCTTTAGAAGATATATTTAATTTCTTTTTCAAATTATTCACCATTTTGCCTGACTATTTTTTACAGCTTTCTTGATAACAAGATCTATTTTAATCTTCTATTTGGAATATTCATTGGTGCCAAATATTTGTGGCTTTTTGTCCACTGGTTCATTCAGTAGTGCCTAAATGCACTCCTTGGCTAGTCCTACTTTGATTTCATATTCTAACCATGTAAGCCATGACTTCCTAGGTACTACTGCTTGGATGCACATGAAATCAGTATCTACCATGAAACATATATTCTCTTTGTGTTCCTCTATCAGATTTTCAAGAATCCTTGTTCTTTCTTGCAACATTTCGATAATAGTTTTGAAATACTCATGCATTACATTATCAAAATCTGTTCCTAGTGATTCTATGAATTCAGCTATCTGAATGGTTATAGGTCTACTTGTGTCCCATACAAATTTTCCTATTGAAGGAAAGTATTCTTCAAAGTAAAAGAATATGCACATTATGAGGGAACCAAAATTACAAGTGTTTGTTCTTGAAGATCTTATAGTGCACATGTTCTCCTCTAGTTGATGTAATTGGATCTCTGCAAGATCCATCTTCTTTCCTTATTTGATGATCTTGTATGATGTGCTCATATCATTACTTGATATGCTATTCATTCTGCTCACTTGGAAGATTTTATATCCAACAACACATGCTTTAAACTTAAGATCTACATCGGTAATGGTGTTGACTTTAAGTGCTCTTTTGTCTGATTTAGCACCAGTCAGTTTTTCCACTTCTGCCAGGGATGGGTGTTTGTGAGCTTGTGGTTTATCATTCGTAGGATAACCAGTGATCACATGAATAACATCCTTTGTTATTGGCTTTGGATTATTAAGCCATAGAGTCTTATTGTGCATTCTGCTAAGAACAATCTTTATCCATTATGTTTTGAAGACTTTGGGAAAATGCAGTGCATTAGTGAGTCCTCTCACTTCCAAATGTTTATGCTCTTCTTTGAGCTTTCTAGCATCATCACATAGTGCCCTGTAGTAATTATCTAGGTCTATATCTCCTATTTTTGAGATCTTGCAGTGTATATAGGACCTTACGTCCTCTACAAATAAAACCCTAGGTGGGATTCTAGAGAATGGTCTGGAATTGTCAGGTTGTGATGCTATTTCTGGGTGTAGCTTGAATTTGGGTTCAGCACATGAGCCTCTACTAACAAGCTTGAACAGTTTCATGTTATTTTCCTTAATCTTCTCAACTCTAGAAGATGATGCCATTGCGTTGCAGAAATTTAGGGCTTTTCACAAATAAAATAGTGCAGTCGGTGAATGTGGTTACTTACTGATTCTTTGTGATTTCCTGTGAATGTGAATGCTTTGTGTCAAATTGATTTCAGCTGGGTCACTCTCCAAACTGCTCAGAAATTTCTCTACTCTACTTTGCTTTGCTCAAAAATTGCGGGTGCAAAAATGAGTTTACCCATCGGGCTTTTATATCTTTTTGTGCCCTAAGTTGTCATTAATGCTTACCAACTCATCGGTATACAAAGACTGAGTTCATCGGTAGAGGTGTTCATAACATCTTCAGTGTTTGTGCAAAGCGTCGGGGTTGCTAGCAACTTTGGTGACTTCACTGATGATGGTCGGTAAAGTGGTGAAGACAACTTTTGTTGCCTTAAGGTTCACCGGTGTTCATTGGTTTACACATAGCAACTTTGCATTTGTGTAATGACCTATACATTCTGGTAAGTAGTGCTAACTTTTCTGTGTGTGTTAATCGATGCAAATTGTGCCCAATAACCAATGGTTTCTTTTCAATAGTTTAACAAATAACAATACATTGCATCTTTATTCATTCTAATATTACAATATGAACTATGTGTAATGTAACCGATGCATAATATAACTTTTCATAATGTAGTTCCATACATACTTGTGCATTTTAGTTGGATGTAGTGATGTCACCAGATCCATTGGATGGGGTCTCATCATTTGTATTTCTTGTTCCTACACCTTCAGTGTTTATGGCTTTTACCCACATCTTGTTTCTCATTCTCTTGATGTCATCAATGGTATTTCCATTGGGATGAATACTTGTATCTGTCAGTCGGTCTTTGCAATCTTTTATCACATGTCCAACCTTATGAAAATGTAAACATGCCATACCTGGATTGGTTCAACCTCTTGACCTTTTGGTCCATTTTCTCATACAGTTGGCAGCAATATGACCATACCTTCCACATGATGTGTAGTTTACCCATGTGTTATAGTCCCAAACATATGAGTTATCTGCTCTTGTTGGTTTGTAGCTATTATCAATTTCTTTTGGTGTCCAGGCCTTGTTGTTCTTTTTCTAGCACTCCTCATGTGTATGATCATTCATCTTATAGGTAGGATAGTACTTGTCCATGTAGGTTTTCCTCTTTGATTTGTCACTTTGGATCTGCATTCATATGCCTTGTGTCCTTTCTTTTGACATGTATAAAAATTACCAATGAAAGTAGATTGTGCTTGAGAAATACCTTTCATTTTGCTTCTGTAGATGTTTGAGGTGTGGCCTGGTTTTCCACAGTGATTGCATGATAGCTTCTTGGATCTTGGGGTTGTGAAAGCATTCCTTTGATCTGGTTGATTAGAAGATTCACCATTCTCATTGTACACTAATCCTGTGTAGTTGTTGACTCTTCTCTGTCCATCAAGAAAATCATCCATCCTTTTGTTTCTTTCCTCAGCCTTTTTGATCAATTCATTGTGTTGATTCTGGACTTTGATTTCATGCTTCAATTTTTCATTCTCTTCTCTTAGCTCACCGATAATCTATATTATTTCAATGAGTTCTATATTTAGTCTATTTGCTTCTTGACTCATAAGAATAATCTGGTTGGTAACCTCATGGTGATGCTCAGTAAGTCTTTGAATCTCTGATTCTTTCTCTTGCAGCTTTTCTATTATTTTCCTCCTGTCATCAATGGCTAGTGTTCTTTCATTTTCAGCTCTTCTTGCATCATTCATGACATCAATCATTTTCACCATTTGAGTCTCTTGACTGATTTGCATCATCTTGATTTGCTCTTTCAGATGTAATTGACCTCTTGTAGACTTGTGATTTATTCTACTGATGTGTCTGAAGCTTTTCTTGTTGATGATTCTATTGTATCAAAGTAATCTTGTATTTTTATTCTTTGTAGTCCTTCTCATTCAGCCTAGTTTCCATAATCTTCCTTTCATCAAGAAGTTTTCTTAACTTGATTCTTGCCTCTTTATACTGCTCATAGTTTATCTGCATCTATAGTTGCTCATTCTCAATAGTCATGTCTAGTCTGTACTTTTCCATTGCTCTGATCTTTTCTCTTAAGTCTGTAAGCTTTTCAAGAAAGAGACTTGGCTCTGATACCAATTGTTGGAATTATATTTGAATGATGTACTAAGAGGGGAGGGGTGAATCAGTACCTCTAAAACTTTTCCTTGGTTAGCCCATTAACCCTTAATCATCAGTTTGTAAATTATCTTATCTAACTATTCATCTTGCTTTATGTATATGCAATCATTACATAATTTCCTTAATATGTAACCATACAAGAAACATTCATAAAAATATTTAACACATGACGCAAGATATGATATCGTAGAAAACTTATGTTAGGAAGTAAAAACTGTGGTGGGGATTGTTACCCAAAAGACTTCACTATCTGCAGATAAGAAGGGACCAGTTAAGGCTTACAATTGGTCACTTCTGATGACCTACCCTGTTAGGAGTATTACAGTGGAGACCTATTAAGATCTACTTCATTTGAAGCTTTAGAAACACTATTAAGTGTGCACTCTGTTAAGATATTTCTAAAGAACAGTTAAGTCCACCTTCTACAAAAGGATTTTAGATGTGATGCACTTGTTATTATGCAACTACATAAGTCTTTGATCTGATGATGTATGCAATCTTTAATTTCTGATAAAAGATCCAATAAAGTTTCCTATGTATGAGTAATCATCTTTACATGATTGAATAATACCTTTCTCTACATATCGGTAGCCTCTGTGTGTTCTTAATAACTGGGTATAATCTATTTCTGAAATTTGCATGAATTCTTCCTTCTGCTCCTTAGATGCTCTTCGTGGCTATCAAAAATAATGAATTCATAATTCACAATTGATTGAACATCTATTTATATTAGATTTTATCTCAATTCTTGATTCACACTTTCGCAAGTTAACTCTAGATCCAAGGTTTACAACTTGACCTTGATATTTAGTTAGATGTGTTTTAGATCCATTAGGATGATTTAAAACATTTACATTATGCTTGCTTGACCTTAAGTAATGATTTAAAACAAATTAAAACTCTAAAAATAGAATTGCAATGCTTTATCTGACGTGTAAAACTCAGATCCACTATTTGCGGGTTCTCTAAGTGACTGTCGGTTTTGATGGTCAGTCTACTCTGTCAGTCTATCATTTTTCTTTGCTGTCAGTGTTCCTTTCTTGAACTTTTCATCGAGTATGCCTTGTTGTGCTCCGTCGATTTTTTTCTTAAAGTTGTGTCATCGGTGATAATCTCTGTGTTATGTAATTGACCTATCGGTGATGTCCTATTTACTTTGTCAGTGCAACACTTGCCAGTGTTCATCGATCAATTTCATACTTAGCATTTTCAGTTGAGCTTTTGTTCTATTAGGTATGCTCGCTATTTGCCAGTTATACTTGTAGTCCACCGATTATTCTTGTACCGATGATCTCAGTCAATGTTTTCCACTAAGTGTACTAATGGAAAAATTAATGTCATCACTTTGTAAATAGAAAACATAAACTGAGCAATTCCCAAGTTGTCCCTATCAACTCCCCCAATACCAGCAGGAACTGGATTTCCCTGAGAAGACCCATCTGTATTGATTTTCAGAATGCCCTATGGAGGAGAACTTCATCTCCCCGCCATATTTATTTTCCCAACAGGATGTCTGCATCTATTTCTCATGAGGTGTATTTGCGGAGGAGGAAGATGGAGACAAGAATAATAAATAACATCACCAGGATCTATAGCCTCCATCAGATCACATTTAGCTGAAAAATTTTCTCCAATAGAATGGAGAATTTTCTACCACAAATGGTGAGCCCCTAAAGTCACATCTTGAAAGATTTGTTAGATAATAATATTTTATTTTATTATATATAATCTTTTATGAATATATTAGGTAATTTATATAGAAAGTAAATAATGTTTCTAAATTATAGGAAAAAAATAGAGGAGCAAAAATCAAAAAGCACAGAGCAGTCCGAGGATGCAAGTGAACACAAGTAAAACTAAGGTAATGATCTTTACCTTCAAAATAAAGAAGGTTCACAAGGAATTTATCTTTGAATACAACCCTTTACACGTGGTTAATGAACATAAATATCTAGGTCTTGATTTTCACAATAAACTCAGTTGGGAAACATGGAGAGAAAAAATGTTACAAGGACGATGGAAATTTTTACACTCACTGCAAAATAGATGTAGAAATGCCAAGCCATGGGATTGGAAAACTAGGAAAACTCTTTTTAGGCTTCTAGTGGTTCTAGTTGTGCTATATGGTTGTGAGGTATGGGACAAAAATACATGAACAAGTAAGTGGAGACAAATAGAGAGACTGTAAAAACATTTAATCACAAATAGCCTTAAGATTAAATCATTTATTCTGTATGGGATTTTCTTGGCAGAGGTAGGGTATTTTCCTATTGAAATAGTGACTATGCATTGCTTACTAGGATATTTAAGAAGACTAGAGAATATGGAGCCACATCGCTGGCCAAAAATAGTAGTAAAAGATAAATTGGATAGAAGAAAGAGCATGTGGATGAAAGAAAACAAAAAATGGTTGAATAAGTCAGATATTAAATTGAGTGAGTGCATAGACAAAGCTTTCTGAAGTTAAAGGTTCTATTGAAGATATTTTTGGAAAAGGAATGGAAGTAGAACAACTAGGAATTTTTTTTTGATTAAGTAAAAATAGGTTTTACAAGGACCCGAAACCTTTAAACAAAGTTTTACATATGTTCAATAAAGATCAACAACAACTGTGCCATAGCACCAAGAAAGGAAAGCAAAAATGTATAGCCAGCTAACAACCTAACTCAAAAAGTCCCATAGATAGACAGAAAAATAAGGACAGAAAAAAGGATAGACCCTAAAAAGGACAGCTACATGCCATCCACAATGTCATGGGCCTAAATGACCATAATCTGCATCTAGTTAATAGAATTCTTGAGGTCTTCTATTTCTTTATCCTCCCTTGGACTCAAATTTCTAGTGCTAGCCCTCGTGCGAGTACCAGGACTAGTAGTATCCTTCACCTCTTTGATATCCTTTTTCCCTCTGTCCTTTTTAGAACAACTGGGAAAAATTCTTTAGTTAAGTGTTATTTTTTATATTTTGACCAGAGGGCATGCTATGAGAGACTACCCACCAATGGGTTCTTTATTACACTTTTTGAAAGTTCCTAACTATCCTAATAGTCATTGGTTAGTAAAAAGTGGATGAGATTGGGAAAGTTGTCATACTAAGGTTGAACAATAAGATGTAAAGAAAAACATAAGAGAGTCAAACTTTATCGCATTGTCTTTAGACAAAGTTATAGTTGGAATATTATTGAGCATGTCAAAGATTGATGTGTGCATGACACTAATGTTTTTTCATTGATGTCAACATACTATTGTTGTTGCAAACAATGTAATCAGTTTGGATGATTTCATTTGTTTAAGTGATATGTTGTTGACCTTGTGTTGCGATCATATGAGGTTCTCTTGACATGTCTATAGTTTCTCTACAGAAGTTTGGTGGTTGGTTGAGTAAGCTATGATTTGTCTATCAAGATTTTTCTATTTGTGTATTCCAATTATTTTGGTTATGATAGAGGTTGGATTTTTTCTTCGGTATGGATCAGTTTGGTTGATTCAGTGGAGACAAATTTGGTGGATGCTTTGGGAATTAATGTTGTTTCCTTAGCTATTCAGAGTTCAGCAAGCTATCTTTTTTATGTGATAGAGTTTAGTCTTTAGTGTTCATGATGAACAATACAAAGATGAGTCTTGATTTTGAGGTTGAGATGTTATGGAAATTTGAGATATTATTCATGCTACTTTCTAGTGTTCTTGGATGGTGTTATGATCGTGTTGATGGATCATGGTGATCGCATTTAGTGATTTGCTAAGTGTGTTGGTGTTTCTTCGATTAGGCATTAGCCGACTTGGTGATGTAATGTGTTCCAATATTTGATACAGATTTGGAAAAGTTGTTGCGTGTTTGTGGATGATGGTTTGGGTCCTATCTAAGTCCTGGCTAACTTGATTTGGATATAATTGATGTTTGAGCTTATTATTTATATCATTTATTTATATAGGTTTTGGTAAACCTTGTTGTTGATTATTCATTTTTAATATGTATAAATGGGAAATCATTTGTGATTGTGAAGTGTGTGGTGTGTAGATTAGAAAGAGATGTTTGTATTCTACAAATGAGGCCTAAATTTTACTTTATTTGAATTGTATTGGCATCGCAGATGTTGTAAGTCAGTTTGGTTGTATTGGACACTTTATCTACCATTTGTAATTGTTATCAGAGATTGATCGGTAAACCCGCCTAAGGGACAAATCATTGTATTGTGAGCAGTGTGCTCTAGGTTGTGGGCCTGTGGATTCAAGTTCATTCTTTTTGTTCTTATTTTCTCTTAACTAACCAGGAAGCGATTTTAATAGAGTACACCTATCTTGTGAGTTTGACTCCCACTGGGGTTTTCCCTTAAACAGGTTTCCTCGTAAACAAATCTGGTGTTGTGAGTTGTGTATTGTGGATATTTCATTATTGTTTATCATTCAGATCTGTGAGTTGCTTAATTATTTTAAAGTTAATAATAATGAGTACAACTGATTCACCCCGCTTTCCGTTGTGCTTTTCTTCTTTGGGCCTAACAATTTGTATCAGAGCTAAGTCCTTTGGAGGATATTACTCTCTTGAAGGATATATGAAATGGAAAGCATTAGGAAAGACAATCCAGATTTTGATGGAACCCACTACCTGATATGGAAGGATCAGATGACTACTTACTTGATATGTATGGGAGATGAATATTGGGAGATCACCAAGAAATATTGTTACATTCCTAACAATTTGACTCAAGCTACAACTGATGGAAATAAGAAGTTCAAGGAAAATATGATAGCAAGGGAAGCTTTGATTATTGCATTGTGAGATATAGAATATGTTGATTAAATGATGAATATCTGATGGAGATGATGAAGACCGAGTGATACCAAGTATCATAATTATAGAAATGGTTAGATCAGTTATTCTTTTTTCATTGATGTCAAGCAATTTATTAATTGATTTCTATTATCTTACCATATCTTAAGAGGAAAAGTTAAATGGGTGAAAAATACAGATCAGAAAATGATGAAGTAATGATGTTATAGTTTTTTTCTCCTATACATTTGATGTTATCAAATCAGTACATTTGATTGATGAAGTTGGGAACTGCAATGAATTAAGTTATGACTAAAAGAGTTACTTTACTGAGATAGACTAAGTCAGTCAATAGAATGTTATGTAATTTGGTTACAGTTATAGTTACTGAGTTGCAAAGTAAGTTTTATCGAGTACAGATACTGATATTAAATAATGATGAAATCAAATTTAATGCGAAGCGATGATGAGATGGATGAGGAAATAAATTAAATGAAGTTTTATGCAAGATCTACAAATGAGAAAATTCAATAAGAATATCTAAGGTGAAGATCAAATGGTTTAATAGAATTTTTAGAGTTCCAAGAAAAGTTACAAGTTTTGAGGTAAAAGTGAAATGGTTTACCGAGTTATAATTTATGAAGAACATTATCAAAATATTGAGTGCAAAGGAAGGAAAATATATTTAAGGAGATTAAGAGGAAAATTATTTCTATATAAATGATGAGGATTACACTCAGTGTAATGTAGCTAGGGAGTTAAATAGAGAAGGAAACAAGATGAAGAACATCATTAACCGAGCAGAACAAAGAAAGACAAATTGAAGAATATTCAGTCTGAGAAAGAGATTAATGGAGTATGTGATGCCAGTATTCAATTGAGCATAAAGGATATGGTACAAGAAAACATAGTTGCTATATTTATAGATCAAAGTTTACTATTGCTTATTAATATTTATAACAGAGAAATCTCTTAACCGAGTGGATTTAACCATCCTATTTGTAAAACCTAGACTTAGGTGACATTCCAAAAGAGTGTTTAAAGAACTCTAACAAGACCACTCCTAACAGGGTGAAGATCTTAATAGATATGAGGTAAATCCCCTAATAGGGTCACATTTAGAAAATGTATTTATAATATATAACAATATAAGTTCTTAACTGAGCATACTTCAGAAGGGTACATTTTTATTATGGGTTACGATTCCCACAGAGGTTTTTACCCAAATTGGGTTTCCTAGTTAAAACATGTGTCAATTAGTTATATCTGATGTTGCTAAGTTTGAATGATTGATTTATGCTTATGCTATTGAGTTATTTGGTGAATTCATTATTTACTGTATTCAATATTTACCGAGTGAATTAGTGAGTTTAGTTTTAAGAGTTTAAGTTTGATTTGTATGATTCACCCCCACCCCTCTCAGAGGGCCAACAATTGGTATCAGAGCTAAGTTCTCTGAAGTAATAAGTTTAAAGGACTTGAGTTAAGATCTAAAGATGTATAAGAGGGAAGCACCAAAGATGAATAGGGATCATTTCTCTACATGGAAAAGTAGAATGAGTTTGCATGTGTCTGGAGTAGGATAGTATGCACTCTACTATCTTGAGAATGAATATGTAGCACCAACTACTACACCTTTGACAATCAGTGAGAAAAGACAAAAACATGAACACACACAAGTTATAATTGAGATTGCTTCTGCACTTATAAACCAGGAATATGATGAGCTTGATGGTTGTACTAATGTGAAACATACGTGGGATAAGATTTTTTGGACCTATGGTAGAAATAAACATGTTCAAAAGGCTAAAGAAAAAATATTGAGAGGGAAATTTGACTCTATGAGGATGAAGGATAAGGAGAGAACATAATTTAGTATAGTACAAGACTTAAGGAGACTGTTAATTATATCAGAGGCACTAGTGGTATCATAAAAGAGGATGGTGTTATAAGAAAAATATTGAGAACCTTGCTATTGAGTTATGTTATTCATGTATCTGTTATACAAGAGCTGAGATCTATACCCCAAATGAATATTTCACTAGATGCTACTATTGGTAAGTTAACTAAATTTGAGATAAATGATTTTGACAATAGTATGCCTGCTAATTCTAAGATTAAATCTTCATTTAAGTCTACTTTAAAGATTGGAAAAGCTAGGGAAGCTACCACTAGAGATGGATATTTGAGCAGTGCTAGTGAGAAATTTTATAGTTGTACTGAAGTAATTGAAGATTTATTTACTAAATGTGATGAGAATGAAAGAGAATTTGAAGCTTTATTGGCTAGAAGGCTACAAAGAGGCAAAGGAAAATATCAAGGTAATCTACCCTTGAAATGTTTTAATTTTTATAAAGTTGGTCACTTTACATCTAACTATCTGGAGTAAGATAGGGAAGAAAAGAAAGATAACAAAGATAAGGACAAAAGAGAAAATAGATTTAGGAGATACATAGACTACAAAAACAAAGGTAATAAATCTTGTTATATTTCTAATGAAGGACTAAGTGATGATGATTCTTTTGAGAGTAATGAAGAGAAAGAAGTTGTTTATGTTTCTATAAAAGATGATTCCGATGAAGAAGAACCTAGAGCCCTAATATCACAAGTAAGTAAGAATGAAACATGGATTATAGATAGTGGTTGTTCACATCACATGACTAGTGACACACTTAAGTTTATTTCCTTGGAAAATCATGATGGAGGTTATGTTAGATTTGGTAATGATGCTCCATATCCTATGAAAGGAAAATGATCTATAATTCTATTGAATAACACAAGATGTGATGATGTCTATTGGGTTGAAGGATTAAAGTATAATATGTTGAGTGTTGCACAACTAAACAAAATAGGTCATCGACTAGAATTTCAATATGGAAGAGTGAAAGTATTTGATGAAAAGAGTAATCTGATTTCCACTAGAGAACAATTTAAAGGTAATTTATTTTATCTTGATACTTCTATGAAGAGTTTCCTATTTGCTAAAGTTGAAGATGTTTTCTTATGGCACAAAAGGCTTTGTCATGTTAATTTTGACAAATTAATCAAAGTGAGTAAAAAAAGTAGAGTAAGAGGACTACCGAGACTTGAAAAAATAGAGAATGCTATGTGTAGAGAATGTTAGAAGGGTAAGATGACTAAATCTAGTTTTGTAAGCAAGACTTATCTTACACAAGGAATTTTCGATTTAGTTCATACTGATTTATGTGGACCAATGAGAACTCAAAGTTATTATGAAGACAAATATTTTATTTTATTTGTGGATGATTATTCTAGAATGTGTTAGAATGAATTTAGAATAACTGAGAGGGGAGGGGTGAATCAGTTATCCTCAGGTCTAGACGTAGCAAATAAAACTTTCTATATTTTAGATCTACTCAGCAGCAGCAACATATGTCAACAACTTAATCATGCAGTTTACTGTCTGATGTAATTAGCTTGTAGAAACATAACAATAAAACAAACCATAAGCATTCACACAAGTTGACACAAGTATTTAACGTGGAAACCCAATATGGGAAAAACCACTAGTAACATGCTACCAAGTTTCACTC
>MU226765.1:676961-725372 GCA_018584345.1 Thuja plicata
ACTGTTCACATGTTTCTTTCCTTTCTTAGATTTATTGAGAACCAATTGAGATCTAAAAGCATAATCAATACCTTGTGGATTGTAGTTATCATAATTTGACATTTCAAATGCAGTGAGTCTGCCTATCTGATTTTCCAAATTTAGATTATTGTTAGGAGTACATCTCAATTCTTGAATTGTAGAAACTCTAATAGCATATACAGGAAATAAAGTTCTTAGTACCTTGCTCATAATAGTGTTCTCATCTATTGTTCTATTAGCTCCTCTAATGGCATTTACAACTTCTCAAACTTACCTCTTAGACTTTCTAATTTAGCTCTTAGCACATTTGTGTCTCCACCATAGATAGTTGCAAGTTTATCCCACATCTGCTTTGCATTTGTACAACTCTTTATATCATCAAACTCTGAATAGCTCAATTAGGGAAGTTATCCTTGTTTAGCTACAGAACCTCCTTCTTATACATCTTGATCTTTTCACTCCAAGTACCTTCAAACTATTTTCAGGAGCCCAAATCTCTGATACCAATTGTTAGAATGAATTTAGAATAAGTGAGAGGGGAGGGGTGAATCAGTTATCCTCAGCTCTAGCTATAAAAAATAAAAATTTCTGTATTTCAGATCTACTCGGCAGCAGTAGCATATGTCAACAACTTAATCATTCCGTTTACTATCTAATTTAATTATCCTGTAGAAACATAATAGTAAAACAAACCATAAGCATTCACACAAGTTGACACAAGTATTTAACATGGAAACCCAATATGGGAAAAACCACCATTAACATGCTACCAAGTTTCACTCTTCTGAAGTGAGCTTTGTGAGGAGCCAACCCTGCTAAAGGTTACAATAACACACTATTAGGTGTGACCTAGTTAAAGGATTTAATCACCTTGTTAGGAGTGGCCTTGTTAGAGGACATAGAACATTCCACCTGAATTTCACCTTGTTAGAGGATTTATAGAAATGACTGTTAGGTCACCCTTGTTAAAGGATTTTAACTGATACAATGGTTAAGAAGTATTCAACAATTTTGATCTGATACATAACACTTACTTTGCAAATTTAGATCCAATTACAGCTCTGATGCTAACTTACTAGATGGCCTGCATTGTTAGTTCAATCTTCAAATTTTCTTGGAAATCCGTCAAGCAATCACACATGCAACTCACTTCTTCTATATTCAGCCTTCTCTGCTAGGTCACCAACTTGGTAGGCTTGATTTCATGTCATACTCTTGAGTCTTAGCCACCCATACTCCTCTATTGTTACACCCTATATCTTGCTGATTCAATATAGTTTTTACTACAATATCAAGCACATATACAAGGGAGTGAGAGTGCAAAATATAGAATCTAAAATTCTTTAAAGCTTTTACTACTGTGAAAACATGCTTTTCAATCTGAAAGTAGTTCAACTCATGATTTTTTAGAGGCGTGCTCATGAAAGAAATGGGAGCTTCAATTCCTTCCTCATTTTTATGCATGAGGATGGCTGACAGAGTATGTTTAGAGGAATAGCAATAGATTATGAAATCTTTCTTGTAATCTTAGTGACATAACATAGGGGCATTGGCTATGACGTTCTTAATGCTTTTGAAATCTTTCTTGCTAGGATCGTTCCATTTGAAACTTACATTTCCTTTCATCATGTCCACTATGCATTTGGTAATATCAGAAAAATATAAAACAAATCTTCTGAGGAAGTTTACCTGTCCAAAAAATGATTTTACTCCAGTTTTGTTCACATGTAAGCTCAGTTGCTGGATTGATGTTACCCTTTTCGAGTCAATTCTTATGCCTTCTTGGGAAACAATGTGACCCAATAAGTTCCCTTCAGTCACATAGAAGATTGACTTCTTTGGATTTAATGAAATTCCATCTTCTCTACACCTTTGTAATACTCTCCTTAAATCATTTATATGGTCTACTCTTTTTCTGGAAAAGACAATGAGATCATCTAGGTACATACCAATGATTTTGTTTTTCATGTCACTGAAAGGAAGATCCATACCTCTCTGAAAGGTAGCTCCGTCATTGATTAACCCAAATGGCATTTTGTGATATGCGAAAGTGCCTCATGGGATGGTGAAGGTTGTTTTGTGTTGGTCTGCTTTCTCCACTTCTATCTGATTATACCCCAAGAAGCCGTCTAACATAGACATCATCTCTGCTCCAGCTACAATCTGCAATAGATGGTCCATGTTGGGAAGAGCATAGTTATCCTTCAAAGAGGACTGATTAAGATTTCTAAAATCTACATGGATCCTTATTTCCTTGTTCTTCTTCCTTACTGGCACTATATTCGCTACCCAGGTAGAATGGTGGATAGGGGATATGATCCTTTCCTTAAGCATTTTGTCTACTTCCCTAAATATTGCATCAGCAACTTTGGGGTTGTAATTCCTTTGTTTTTGCCTGAATGGAGCAGCATCAGGTTTTGGGGGGATTTGATGCTTAAACTTCCCATTCATAAAGCTCTTTAAATCTTCATAGCTCCAGGTGAAAATGTCTTGGTATTCTAGGAAAATATTCCTAGCTTCTTCTCTTTCTTCCTCTGTACAACATCTCCCAATATTGATCATCTTGGGATCTTTTCACTGCCGATGTTAATTCTCTCATATTCACTAGTGGTAGGACCTCTTTCAATTCTCTTCTTCTTAACAAAAGTATGATGTCTATTGAAGACTTTTTCAACTGTAACTAAGTGAGGAGGGATGATATTACCTTGTAGCTAGATGATATCTGACTTATCTTTCTTCTACTTGCTATGACAATTTCCTTTATGACTATTAGGGGCATCCTTATGGAAATAACCACCGCTCTCCAAGAAGAAAAGGAGGTTCTTTTCATCCTTGAACACTTTCCAATCTTCCACGTTATTAGGTACAGATGGTCAATACATGACCTCTACTTGGTATTTCTTATCTTTGAACTCCGGGCGAGAAAGGAGTAATGAGGATGATACTGCTAAAGAGTTTGCCTTGGAATTTAATTCTCTTGGTACAGATTTGATAAAGAATGCATCCAATGCTTCTATTTCATCCCATACTTTGTTTATGCAATTCTTCAATCTATGATTCTTTACGGAGTATTGGTTTTTAACTTGGCATACAATTAGCTCAGCATCACCTTGAGCTCTCAAAATTTTCACGCCCTTTTCTTTTGCATCAATGATTCCTAGCAGCAGGGATTCATACTCTTCTATATTTTTGGTGTTTCCAAACTCTAGTTTGTACGCCATGGGCTCACATATGCCATCTGGGGATATCAGGACTACGCCAACAATAGATCCCAATGATGCACAACTACCGTCGAATTTGAGGGTCCAGATATATGATGGTGTTTCTTTAGCTGAAGACTGAGATTCTTCTCCTAGTTCAGTTTCCTCATCATGACCATCCGTAAACAACATATAATTTCCAAATGCTAATTCTTGATATAGAATCTGGGCTTTGGGATCATCATACTTCAGCACTATGAATTTTTCTTTTTCTTCAGGAACTAGTTTTATCTTTTTTCCACCCACTGGGATCAGAGCTTGAGACCAATCTAGCTTTATTTCCCCTCCTAGGTCTCCGTAGAAACTCCTACTTAGCCAAAAATAGTAACTAGCAGGTATATCAGCAACAAGTATCATTAACAACATTTTCTTCTCAGGAAGTGATGCTAGAGCCACTTGGGCATCTTTGATTTGTCCAACCAGGGGTACTTGCTTGGAATCCATAAAGTAACACCTAACATGAGCTTTAGTGAGGGTAAGTCCTAAGGCTTTATCTATAGTTGATGGCATTACATTGTCTGAGGCTCCAGAGTTTATTATGCAATTTCTTAACTTGCAACCCTTAATATACAATGACACATAGAATTATTCAGGCTTTTGGCCAGGGAAAGTAGCCAACACAGATGGCTCACCTGGCTCAATGGGATCTGAAAATACAGACTCATTTTATATGGTAGTCATAACATTTTGATTTATATTCTGACTTCCCTCTTTAGAGTAATCTACAAACTTTTGCAGTTCTACAGGATTGGACTTAAGATAGTCTATGGGGGAAATTTGAATTCTAGAATCTCTACAAAATTGAATAATGTCAAAAGAGCTTTGCAGCTTACCTGGTTGTAGAATTCTCACTCCTTGATTGGATTCCTTATAATTTGAAGTAGATGCCTCATTATTCTTGGGTGGAGATGTGGGAGTAGGGACTTTATCTTTCTGACTCTAGGTTAGGACTATATAGGAGGTTCTGTCTATGGTAGCATAACATGTTACTCCTTGTTCTGAATCTGACTCATACTCTAAATATAAGTTTTCAGAGTCACCATGTGAATATGAATTTGGTTTAGCTCCAGACACTCCAACATTCCATTCATCAATCTGATGCATTTGCCAAGCACGGGCTACATCGGGACAACTTTCTCCATCATGGTCTATAGTTAAATGGAAGGAATGCATGTTTCCCCTTTTAGGAGGAGCTTCTATAGCTAACCTCTGTGCTAGAGCAGTCAACTATAACATTTTTCCATTGGCATTCCTCCCTTCATTGCTTCTTCCAGGTTGTTCTTGAAAGTTTTGCTGATAGGGATTATTAAATCTGGGAAGCTACCTCTTGAAAGCGATGAATTCATTGGATAATTTTTGAATCATCTCATCTGATGATGTGGTGTTACTAGTACTGGTTCTAGATTGTATCTCTCTTTTCCATTTTCCTGCCAATATCATGTGATTCTCTAACTCCACCACAGTCCTTTGGGAAAGGTCCAAAGTGGCTAGATTTATTCTCCTTAGATCATAACTGATGTCAAGAGGCATAGCACTTATGAAAAATGTTTTCAAATTCTCGACAGTAGGCCTGTCAGCTGTTGGGATATGATTCACAAGCTTGTTAAATTTAGCCACTGAATATCTCATACTAATAGAAGGCTCTTTCTTGATGGAGGTCAATTGTGTAAGTAGTGCATGTTCATCTTTGGTAGTTTTAAATATTCCTTCAAAAGAAGCTCTCATGGAAGCCCAATCCATGATGGAGGAATTGGGTAAGTGGTGAAACGAATCGGCAGCACCTTTAACCAGGGTTTCCACAAACAATCTGACGGCCACATCTTCTTCTCGCACTGCAAAGATATTCACTGAAGCGAAGAATGCAACAATGTGTTCATCGGTAGATACTTTCCCATCTCTGGAGAATTTGGGGAAATTCTTTCTTGAACCTGAGGGAAGTGAGTTATATGCTGCTAATTGTAATGGACCAACTGCATCGGCCCAAGGAAGTGCCATAACTACCAGAAGTAGATAGAGTTTCAGGTTGACAATAGGAGGAGCAACTACTCCGTGCAACGTTAACACTTGAGAAGTGGTAGGAAAAAGAGTTGATTGTTTAGGAGGTGAAGGAGGCCTACTTTTACTCTTAATATTTCTTTTCTTCCAATGGGGTACTTCAAGTAGAGCAAAATCAAGGTTTGCAAGTCTCTCAAAAACTGGGTCTATGTCACCTTCCTTCTTTGCACTCCTGAGAAACCTCTTACGCTCCAGGGTTCCAACTAGTCTTCTAGTCTGGCTTCATGCTCGGCTTGGCATTGTTCCCTTCTTATATTTCTCCTTCAGATGGCTCTTTCAAGTGCTTCTGCTCTAGCTTCTTCTTGTTCAAGCACTTGAATAGTGTTTCTATAGTTCTCTATATCTCTTCTGTATCTCCAGGAAAAAGTGTTCAATGAGGAGATCAGGTCCTCTTAATCATCTTGGAATCCAAGATTCAGTTGGAGCACATGAATTAAATTTTCATGGGGAAGCACCATCTTTCTCCATGATATCTAGTATAATGACTGTTTGTTTCCCCAGTAGAGTCGCCAAAAATTTGTTGGTAAACAGAATGTTATTTTTTCTTTAACTATAGAATGCCCAAAATATCTTAGAACCATTGAATACAACAGTTGGGAAATTGTGGCCGAACAACTAATTTCCCTCTAAATTTAAAGGTACAACTCCCTTAAGTAAATGATCTTCAATTAATATTTATCTTTCCTATCCTAACAGGGGTATGTTCTTGACCCGAGAATAGAAGAGTTAAACCAAGCTAATCCTAGGCAGGATAAAAACCGATCCTAACTTTAGCCGATTTTAATGCTTCATCAATCATATGATTCCTTAAAAATGGTAATGCAATAACAGATAATGCAAATGCAAATACAAGGCTTAGAGATTTAATAATGAAAAGACAATGAATCAATATATTTCACATGGACATCTCCCATATTTTGAAAAATGCCAGATTTCCCCCTAATTAACTGTATCAAATCATAATATAGAATTCCGGTTCAACCATGAACTATAAATCTAATTCCAAAGAAACATTCGAATATAATAGATAGATAATTGCAATGCGGTGGAACAGTAAAAGAAATGGCACCCAGACATACAAATTTGACTCAGCAAAATGCTATCTTTCACACAAAAATTTAGCCAACCTTTGTATTAACTTTCAGTATAGTACATATACAGTTTGAGTTTTTACTGTTACAAAAAGAGTAACCAAAACAGTTCAACTTCTTTTAAGAAGAAATGATAAACAAAGGTTTATCCGTTACAATATCATCAAAATTTAGCACAAAGGGGGAATCTATCTAAGCTTTACTTTCATTCTCTTTGCCTAATTTATCCCTATAGGTGGTGACAGTTGTAATAACTCGGATGAGCTCTTCATGCCTGTTGACATGGACATTGGTATATCAGATGAGCCACCTAGAATGTTCCTTGGCCAGGCTCTTAATTGTATCCGTCCGATCTTTCAACTCTTCCATGACTTTATAGATACATCCACTCAACTGTTGGAGCTCTGGAACCTTGTCCAAATGAGTGGAAGACTGCTCTGACATCTTATGCACATAATCAGAAAATGATTTATGCATATTAGCCAATCCGATCATTTCTTTTCCCTGTCCACTCGTCTGTGATTCTACGTGCAGACCTTGAAGAATCTTAAAGTCTTTACTCGACTCCTCCTTGATCTTAAAATCTGTTTGTTGCAACCCTGTCTCAGCCTAAATGATCATCTCGATTTTAAACTCTAGACTTTGAAGCCACTCGATTAGAGGTTCATCTCCTTTCTGTAGAATCTTGGCTTTCAATGCCTCCTTGGTCTTCATCTTTACTACCACATGAAGTGTCACTATTCATTCTTGACACTTCGCTCTCTCAGATGCGAGAGTTTGCAAATTCTTCTCAATATTGCTCCTTTCTGTTTCCAGTCTTAAGAGAGCATTACCCAATTTCTCAACAACTACCAATTCTTCAGATTCAAGTCTCTCGACCCATCCCTTGTCGATCTACGTGAAGTTCCCGCTAGTGCATCTACTGTGACTTCTTTAGCTGATTGCTTAGGTCCTACACCTTTGGTGGTTTCTTCTATTGGCCTGATATCTGGAAATGGGCCTTCTCCACATGTCTTCTTTGGTTGAACTTCTTTTTCAGGAGGTTCATCGCCTCCCCTGACTAGCTGAGATAAACCTTTGGCTGTAGTTGGGAGTACTACTGAAGAATTTGTTGCAGTGTTTGAAGTATCTTTTTCCGGGGTCCTTTGAGTAGGAGGCTTCCTTTCTGACCTCTTCCTTCTTCCTGAAGTTCATTCAACCCACTGCTCTATTCTTTTTTAGATCCCAGCCATCAAATTCTGCAAATCATTGATAGCTTGCTCCAGCATGGGATTGGAGCTTATGGGGAGGGGTTTGATCTTCTCCAAATATGTATCATCATACATGTGTTTTTCGTCATCTTCTAGTCCCTCAACCGCAATGTTAATCTTGAACTTTTTGAGTTGTTTGATAGTTAATCTGGCATAAAATCTTTCTCTTCTCTCCAGGTCATCTTTGCAATTGGCCCAGCAGTCTTCAATATCATCAATATGACAAATTTAATGACTCATTTGCAGATGGTCTCAGGCATAATTTACAGGGTCGTAGAGTGGCCTCGGATAATCATATGTTTCCAACTGGAATCTTTTGGATAAAGTCTTCAGAATATTCTTCGCTTCAGATTGGGACGCACAATTGTAAGCTCCAATGGACATCGAGAAGTCATAGCCTTTCTTCTTAGAATCAGCGCAAATCAGGTTCACTTGGAGTGCTTGCCTCATCACATTGATCAGCATGATCATATCATCGTGATATTTGGGCAGCTTCAAAGGGAAGTCATTAAAACCTGCAAGACGAATATGTGATAAGTCTGCAAACTGAATGCAAAAGCACCCAAACTAGCTGATAACAGCCATGGCTTTAGGAGAGAATTTCCTTTTTGGACAACCCTACAGCTCCCTACACAATGTCATTGTAAATGTATCATTAACTCTAAGATAGTCAGCATAACTATTGTGTAACTGTAAACAGGGGAAGAATTCATAACTCTTGACATCCTCTGGAAATTCCTCTAATCTAGGAAGCCTTGGCCAAATTTGAATTGTGGCCAATATATACATTAAAATTGAAGACATGTAAAATTCATTTTGATGTTTAGCTCTATCTAAGGCATTGGCCATATTTTCACTTACCATAAATGCCCAATCAATAAAATGGTGTTGAGAACAGATCACTTGTACCAAGAAGAAATGATGATCAATGAAATTGAGTGCCTCACTTTCACCTCTGATCCTGTGAAGTAGCACCAAGATGTCTATGATTTTTGGCTTTAGGTTAGTTTCGTATAGTATTTTTTTTAGTTTCCCTTTGGTGCTTCTAGGCTCTTGAAACCATGCCTTCATTATCTCCTTCCATACTGACTTATTTGTTATATATTCAATCACTGCCCGACTGTATGTCATTTCTAAATACACAGCTTGCTCCGAGATGCGAAGTGAATTCTGAACTAATTCTCTATCAATAGAGAGTTGCACTATGTCATTGGGCAAGAGGATTTTCTTGGTGTCTGGGTTGTATCGAGCTATGCATTCTCAGATCAGTTTAGGGGCTTGAATGACTACAAGAAAACCAGCGGCTTTGACTAATCCACTCTCCTTCAGCTTCTCAGTGATGGGATGCATCTAGTCCGCCTTTAGCCTGTTTAGAAAGTTTTGCATATCAAAGAACTTCAGAGATGTATTTGAGATGTTGTGCCAGTTGGATGTGATTCCATTCATCCCGTCGAAACCCATAAATCTGGTAGCCATCTTTGAAACTTAGAATTTGAGATTAGGGAATTTGGGGATATGCTTCTGGGATGTAAAAATCATGAAACAATTATTGCTAAGGCTTTCAAATTGAACAATTCATAAAATAGATGGTAGCCTCTGTTTGCAACAGTTCTCTAGTTTTATAAATTTTGAGTTCCTACCATTTAATGGCAGACTTCCCGCGCCACACGAATGAAAAGACTTAGGCATTAATGAAAAAGCCTATTATGTTCCTAAATGACTTTATTTGAATTAATGACTTTACTTTTATGGGCCGTTGAGAAACATCCTTTCACTTTAGTAACCGTAACGGTAATTTTCTGGAGGCAGTGGAAAATCACTTTTTTGCTTCCCTTTTTGGGTGGAGAAATGCTTTTGAGGTGCTCCTGACTCAAAAAATTTGCTTAAGGAGGGTTTTAGCATATCGAGATGCTAAATTGATATGCTTGATTGTGTCAACATTCTTTACGCCTCAAATCACCTATGAGATGGATCTCTTTCCAAAGTGTTTCCATTTTAATGATCTGGCGGAAAGCATACCTCGCAGGTTGAAACCCGCCTATTGGAGCAACGGAGAAGCCATTTTCTATTTTTTCGCCAATAAACTTGCACCTCAAATTATTCCACATTCAATTGATCCTCTTCGCTTGAAATTGATTTAATCTGAATGCCCAAGCTTCCTTATTCCCAAACTTCTCGTTTCCAACTTTCACTGACTCTTGAAACTTTCAATTCAGTTAATTGTGGAAAACGCCCTTTGGAGGTGATTTTCCGCCACGGAGAAGCTCAAAACTTATTTTTTGCCAAGGCTGCAAAATGAAGTGTTAAGGCTAGATACTTCAACTGCACATAATGCCAATGTTAGAATCCTTTGAAACATGACCTTTATCAGATTTAGGAACCTAAATTACCCAAAGAAATATGATTTCAGACCCAAATTTCCACCAGCTCACAAAGGGGAGGTCAATCAAGGGAAATCCGATAAAGGTCTCCTAGCCTAATGGGATGGCTAAACTTAGACTCAGGACTCATATGAAGTTTTTAGATTACTACTACACACTGAACATCCACTTTGTCTCAAAGGTATGCAGACCACTCAAAAACATAGGAGAACCAAAAGTAGAAAGAAACACACCACACAACTAAAAGAAACACGCCTATATACAATATGTACATCATTTACAAGAGGCCTCAAACCTCAATACTTGAAACAGCTCTTCCCTCTGTCAAAAACAAAATTTTATGCTCCATGCTTCCGAAATAAGATAACAGTATCACTTTCATCCATCTAAATTAACCCACTGTCATCTTGTATTAGCTCAGCATATAAAAACTTAATGGCATGCTCATCTGAGCTTCTATGAAAACCAAGCAAATTATAAAAATGTAAATTGTGTGGCATATGCATGTTACATTCATTAAATACGAAGACACTAAGGTAGATGCAACACTTATCCCCTTCAATTCTTAGGCAACACCTTGGAAATTCACTATCCAACTGAAAAGGAGAGCATTCAAACTTTGCCACATTTCTGGGGTCAACTTTATAGGATCCATTCACATCAGTAGTTTGCATATAAAAATAAAAATCATACTGATCTTCATGAAAACATCGAGAGTATTCATCATTTGAGGCATGATCTAGCCCATTCTTCATAGGATATGGAGTCAGAATCTGAGCATCAAAACTTGGAAAATTCATACCATAAATCTGTTTTCCAAATGGAGGAGCATCATGCATCTTATCAACATCAAACAAACCCAAAAATTTGTGGTGGGTAGGAGGGAAAATACCAATACACTCATTATCTACAAATGCAACTTGAGCCACTGAAGGACCATCCTTTAATGATTTAATCGAAGATTCAAAATCAGAACAAGATTCAAAATCCATACAACTATCCCAATCAGTACTCAACATTATGTCTAGAATCTCCACATCCTTTGAATCCAAAACAACACTAATAACCTCATTATCTAATAAATCATACTTGATCTTATCGTAGCCTAGTGAGATAGGCGTGCAAGGAGAATCAGTAACATACATGTCAAAATCAGGATCCACTGATTCATATTCTTTATCAAAATTAATGTATGTAGGGTGTATGGATTCAACTCTATCCTATCCTTAATATCTGAGATACTCATTTGACAAGAATTCTAAAATTTGTTCACTATGAAGTGAACAACTGTCATCATTTGCATTCATATCTGACACACCCTCAAAATTAGCATCCTCGTTTATCAACTCAGCATAACCTTGTTGATTACACATATCCTTTGTTTCATATTGAGAAAGATCATTACATTCATGATCATAGGATACAACATTCATATCAGGATCATGTATAACAATTTTCTCTTCATCATTCTCAATATTATCGCTACTAAGTACAATCTCATGTGAATCTGTGTATTTAAGATCTTCAATATCAACAACTTGGTCTGAAATTTTAGGAACACTGTGATAAAAAGAATTATCACAGCAACCTACCTCTTCATTCTCTTGATGCTCATAAACCTTATTGTCAACACCATGTTCAATATTTTCAACCAAAGTACACTCAGCTTTAATATCACTATCTTTAGTCTCATCATTATCAAATTCATCATCAATATGGTCAGAATGTTCAGATTCAGTATCACTATATTCAACATCAAAAAAACCTTTAGAAGAAAATTTTTCTAAATGTTCCATCCATTTCATAGTATGCTGAATATATTCTACCCTCAGAGAACTTGGCAAACTAATTGCATTAGGAAAACAAAGTTTGACAAACAAATCAGCCCACACAAAATCCTAAGGACAAAAAGTGAGGCTATACTCCTTGATATGAGAAGAAAACCTTATGTAATAATCATATTGAGATTCACCCTCCTCTCTGCTTATGTTTTCTTGTAGTGTTAACACTAGCCTTTCTTGAAGCCTTTGTCTCAACATTTTTGTTTATTCCTAAAGAAGTTCAAGCTCTGATGTAGGATCTCTTGATTTGTACATGTCATGATCATCACTATGTTCCAGATCACCATATTTCTCTATATCACCATACTACTCAATAAAACAATCTTTTAATGCTTCTATAGATCCTATTGAGCCACAAAGTAAATCTTTAATCCAATCCCTTGCACCCTCTACTAGAGATATTGCAAACATGGTCATTAATACATCCTCATGTATGATGTTATGATCATCAATCAAGTCAACAAACTTGGATATATGTTCCTCAGCTGATTGTTCACCCCAGCCAGTGAATTTAGGCAAACAATTCCTGACTACTGATGGAATAGTGTTTGGGTATCCAGGAATACCTTCAAAATTTATAGCACCGTACAACATACCCCTAAGTAGTTGTGCCATCTTAGTAGGCAGAGTGATTAAAAACAGCCTTTCTCTTTTCTTAGTACATATTTCCCTTCAAATTTTGAAAAAATGCAACTAAAATCTTAAAATATGCAAACCTCTTTCTACATCTTAATCCTCTTCTTAGTGCTTAGATCACTTAATAAGGGAAAGTTTTAGAACTGTGATAAATACCTGGATGTATTAGAGTAGCTGCAACAATATTTGATCTGAGGTCACCTTCAAATCACCTTCAAACTTGGTAGATTAGCCACCTCTTTGCAAAGGAAAATATTTGAATCAGCTGAGATTTCTTTCCCAACTCTGACTTTCTTTAAATCAGCAACTTCACATACATCCCCAATATAGGGTCTTCTAATAATTCCTCTCTTGACAGGAGTCCAAATATTTGTTGCTTCTTCACTGCAAGTCAACTTCTTCTTTGTAGTCTTTCTTCAAACATGCACACTGGTGCAAATTAGAGAGCTCAGAGTTTCCACTCATCAAATGTGAGATTGTATAGATATTATCTTTGAGGAACTTTGACTTTCAGAAACTTTGTAATGATAGAAAAAATAGACTTGACTCACTTTACAAAAATGGAGGAGTATTTCTTTTTGTAGAAGCATACTCAACTGCAACTGGTTTGAAAGATTTAAAAGATACTGCACCAAAGAATACAAGAAATAAACTTCTTTACTTCCCCAGAAGAGTCGCCAATTTGTTAGGGATTTTTCTTGCATGAACCACAATGCTTGAATAATTGTTTGAACACTATGACTCCTAATACTGATTCAGATAAGAGAAATGCCTAATTGATGAGGATTGGATAAGATCCTCCTTTTTCAAGCTCCACATGATCAGGCGGGTATTACCTCTAAATGATTACTAATTATTATGTATATGTTATAGTGGACACTGATTTTCTATTTACCCTTTATTGAATCAACTTATAAAACACCCTGCAAATGACCAAAATCAACTGGATATAGAGCTTAACCAGATAAACTATGATTGTAAGAATAGAAAAATCAATGAGGCAAGGATTCTCATCCTTCTTCCCTTTAAGGAGGGTTAACCTAGTGATTCACTCTTCAAGGAATCAACAAACTGAATTGTACCCGACTGATACAAATCCACTAGAATTCAGCTCATGTGTTCTTAGTAACTGAGTGTAATTGATTGATTGAATGGATGAAGAAATAACTGCTCATCAAACCCTAGACCATTGCCTATTCCTTGGGCAAAGATTCAAATGAAAACATAAATCCATAGAAACAAATTAAGGAAATACTAAAGAATGCCTTATAAACTATATGCAGCTCAGATTGAATGCCTTACAATCTATCCTCTGATTTCCATACTACTATATCAAATCCTCACATTAATGCTTAACCCCTTGAAATTACTTATGAAACTTAGTTCTCTCCTTGAAAGAAACTCATAAATGATTAGACAAGCTACCTTGTAACCGGTATGTTGAGAATGCCTTACAAACCAAACATACAAGAGTCATACACAAAAATATAAAGAGACGTCAATAACATGAGACAAGAAATTGCACTGTATTTCATTAATATGTCTTATTTCAATATATCAAGACCGAAAGCTAAAAGAATATGCAAAACTAGAAGTCTGCCTTGCAGTATTAATTCAACAACTTTTAAAAATATTACAACAGGCCTATATATAGCCCAAAATCATCTTGGAATTCTTATGAAATAAGACTGCAACAAGCTTCGAATGATTTTGACCTAACCCTAAAAAATCTTGGAAGACAAAACACAATTTTCTTATGAAATAGAAAGATAGATAAAATTTCTAAGCTCATAACTATTGTCTTCATCTTCTTTAGCCTTTGTTAGAAAAACCCATGATGCAATCAGGAAATTAAATGACTCATACTTCTAAAACTATCTCATCACTAGTGGCTGGAACTCGGCTGAGTACTGGTTGACCATTCTTTTTACCGATATTGAAACAAATCTATCACTAACCCTCACCACCAACTATTAAATTCTCTGTATCTCAACCTTTTATCACTGGAAATAATGTCTTGAGGACATATCAGTCATATCTATAATCAATTTCTACTCATTAATGCTCCTGAGAAACACTCAAAAATATTTGCCACAGCTCTCAAAGCAACTCCCATCAACATTACTCTGATCAGAAAGAAATGACAGATTCATCCACTTTGTCTGTATCTTGAAAAATCACGCCATCGCCATGAAATCTGATAGAGAACCCCCTTTTAAATATTTGAATTTAAACCATAACGATCACAGGTGGCGCGAGATAGCTCGATCAACGACCCCAATTTAAATTTGAAAATCCTTTTAAAACAGAGCCACCGATCCAACTTTAATCTGTACCCGAGGACTGACCTCGGCATCATAACTTAACCTCTGACCTCAAGTTACCATCTTTCCTATATTCTTCAAGCCGCTGGACATTTTCCTTAACTCTGGTCTCATCATGAGACTCAGCGACTATCATTAGATCTGATCTTAATTGAATGGTCAGTGGGAAGTCTCTTAATAAAAAGATAATATTTGATATCAACTAAAGACATAATGACAAGGCAAACTCATAATTTTTGGACACTTTAGAATATTCCATCTTTATCAAGAGACTTGGAGACTAATCACATGGAGCACAGGCCCATCAAGACACGTGTCCCCTTATCACTTGTCTACAACTTCCTCATCACCTCTGACACTGACGTCGGCTCTGACCTTTGACCTAACCCACCATTAACCATGGACAATCTAGAGACTCAATGACTAAGTAATCTTGAAGTCGCGAGACATTCTACTTAACTGTAGTTTAATCTGGAGACTTGGCGACTGAAGGGATTCTTAACTCTCATTAAACCTTTGCTCTCATCTAGAGACTTTGCGACTAAAAAGATCACCTATAGTGCATCCGGGCCTACCAGAAACACATGGTGTTCAGACTTAATGGCTTACAAGATATATCATGCGCATCTTTGCTTTAAGCAATCAAGTCAACCGTTAGATCTTTTCCAACTTACTCAAACTTTCATGACCCCAGCGATGATCAGCAACCAGGCCCACCAAGGACATGTGGCACTCTGTCGTAATGCCTTATCCATTAAATAACTGTATCTATGTCTTTAAAGTATTACGATAGCCGTCATATTTGAAGAACTTGTACGATCACTAACTAGTCTTCAATCTGTAACCCTTACTCTATCTTGACCCACTTTTGACCTCGGTCCATCCATCGATCAAGCGACTGAGTAATCTCAAAGTCGGGAGATAATTTTCTAACCTCGGGTTACATCACGAGACTTCTTGACCACCGTAGGATTAACACTGCATCGGATGGTTGTCGCCAAGTCTCATGAAAAATGAGAGCATATTCTTTTCCTAAGGAGACAACCCGACTAAAGGAAAACCGCTAAGTAGTGAGAAGGTTTGGAATATTCTGAAAACATTAGGAGACTTTGCAACAAACATCAGATATGAAATGCACACATGCCAAAAGGGATTTTAAGTTACTCACTAAAGTAACTGGAAAATAGAACCAGGCCAAGACCAACTAGGGTTTATTTTGATTTCCCATGAAAATAGAACTAGAAACTTAGGGTTTTTACATTTTAATAGATTTCAAGGCTTAGAAACTATTATTTGCAGAGAAATTTGATGCTAATCGACAAGATTTCATAATTTTTCAGCAGGCAACTGACTAGAAACTCAAAAATTTCAAGGAGCTTTTCAAAACTGGAAAAGGCACCAACAGGATGCAGACCAAAAACTAAAACAAAAAACTATACAAATGCACACAAACAACCAAAACCTAAAACAAAAAACAAAACTACTATGTATGGAAAAACAAAAGTCATGAGAAGTAGTATTTTAGGAATTATCCATGCACTGACAATTCTTGCCTGTATCTCACCAATAGAATTTTCCAAATAATATGAATCTTTTCCATGAAAATCCTGAATCACAAAAGGGCACATCCACAATGATTCGAATTTTCCATGCTTACCCTTCTCTTCCTTCCTTGCATTCCACTTAAGTACCACATCATTAATTTGAAATTTTCTCTTTGTTTCTCTCTTATCAAATAGATGCTTTGATTGCTGCTAGATTTTCAATTTTTTCTTATGTGCTTCATTCATGATTTACTCTAATTCTACCAATTGGATCATCCTATCCATCATAGGTTTTGGAATTTCAACTTCTTCTTCCTATAAAAATTTATAAACAGGTAACAAGTTATTTAAAGGCAATCTCACCTATGCTCCATAAACCATCTCAAAAGGAGAAACCCCTATTGCCCTTTTTACTGTCACCCTAACAGCCTAGAGAGCCAAATTCAACTTTGAATGTCATGATTTCTTGTTCTTCTCCAAAATCCTTTTAATGATTTTGATTATACTCTTATTGCTAGACTCAACCTGTCCATTTTCTTGTGGATGATAAGGTGAGGAGTAAGATACAATAATACCATAATCTTCACAGAATTCCTTGAACTCCTCAGATTTGAAGCACATGGTATTGTCCATTATTAACAAAGTAGGCACACCAAACTTGGTCAAAATATTATCCAATAAAAAATCCATAACCACTTTGTTGGTTGTCTTCTTGGATGGGATTGCTTCAATCCATTATGTGAAATAATATGTAGCCACAAGAATGCAACTATGGCCTCCACTTGACTTCTCTGCAAACTCCCCATTGAAATCAATGCCCCATTGGGCAATAAGTGCTACTACCATAGGGTTCAATAACAATGCTCCTGCAAACTTCATTTTAGAAGAAAAACCTTTGGCAAGGCTCACATTTCTGCACAAACTTTTGAGTATCTCTAAAAAGAGAAGCCCAATAAAAACCAGCTCTGATTATTTTATGAGTTGTAGTCTTGGCAGAGTAATGTCCTCCACAAACACCATTATGCATTTCATTTAAAACCCTCTTAGACTGTGATTCATCCAAACAAAATAAAAAGATCCCATCTCTATTTCTCCAAAATAAATCACCTTGCACAAGTACATACCTTTGAGCCTACAATCTGAGAGTTCTTTTCAGAATATCTGGCATTTGTTCTGGACATTTGGCATTTTTCAGAAAAAAAACACAATATCAAGATACCATGGTTGTAATTCAATACTAGTTTGATTCATACCCACAGTCTGGACATTATTAATTTGGGCCAACTCGATGTTTGTATCTGTCATAAGTTTAGCTAAACCCAAACCCCTAACCAATTTTATGACTTGAATCTCTAGATTGAACTCCTGAATTATATTGATCCATAGACATATTTTCCAGTAACTTTAGATTGAGACAATATATCCTTCATTGTTGCATGTGGAACATAAGAAGTTACTTTTGCACAAACTAGATAAGGTCTAAAAACCTTGACTACTTTGGCCAAAGCATAAGCATGTTTTTCATTATCTCATAATTAAGTTTTGCTGCCTACAGAGATTCACTAAAAAATGTGATGGGGTACTCAAATCTTTCATTATCCTTCTACAACAACACTACAGAAATAGTATGAAATAAAGTAAAAGAAAAAAGAGAGAAAGGTTTTTCATAATCAGGAGATTTTAATACTGGTGCCTCCTGAATGGCCACTTTAATTTTATCAAAAGCCAACTGAGCCTCCTTGTCCCAATCAAACTTAGCATTTTTCTTTAGCAATTTGACTATGGGTTTCATAATCTCTGCAAAGTTAGCAATGAATCATCTCACAAAGTTCACCTTTCCTAGAAAATATTGTACACCCTTAATATTCTTGGCAGAAAAAACCTTGTTAATAGCCTCTACCCTTTCAGGGTCAATTCTGACCCCTTCTTTTGACACTATGTGTCCCAATAATTTACCCTCCATTACTGCAAAATGACACTTCTTCGGGTTTAGTGAAATTCTATATTCCAAAGCCTTAACAAAATTCTTCTCCAAATGTTTGTAATGATCCTCAGCCCTTTTGGAGTATGCAGTCAAATCACCTTGATATATTACCATGATTATATTAACAAATTCTTTGAAGGCCACATCCATAGCTCTTTGGAAAGTGGCTCCTACATTCATCAAGCCAAATGGAATCCTCACATAAACATATGTGCCCCATGGGGTAGTAAATGTTGTTTTGAATTGTTCAGAATCTTGAACCAACACCTGGTTGTAACCAGAAAATGCATCCATCATGGAAAAAAGTACACAACCTGTAACACTTTGTAACATTGCTTCCATATTTGGCAGAGAATAATTATCTTTTAAAGAGGCTACATTCAAGTTTATAAAATCTACACACAACCTGACTCACCATTCTTTTTTCTAACTGGCACCAGATTGGATACCCAAGAAGAATGCCTTATTAGTTTTATTATTCCAGCAACTCTGACTTTTGTCAACTTTTGTTGCATCTTGGTGCCAATAATGGATTGATTGGCCTTTGTTTTTGTCTAAAATTATTGACATCATTTTTCAATGGGATTTCATGTTGGAAAAGATCCTCCTTATAAGCCTTGACGTCTTCATAGGACCAAGAAAACACATGCTTATACCTTTTTAATAAATTAATCAAATTTTTTCTCATGTGAGGTGTCGGCCTCTTTCCAACATACACAAGCTTAGGGCACATTTTGATCCTAGATTTATTTCCTTGAATTAATCCATCTTGGCTGAAGATCTTTGACACATATGACTGTCATTGTCACTAAACATCCCTTCCAATTGGGTTAAACCCTTGGGGATTACATTTGTCTGCAACTGCACAATTTCATTTATAATATAGTCTCTTTTCCATCAACAATATTTACCAAATTATTACAATCAATGTTTTGGCCCTCATAACTGTCTAAACACTGAATGAATGTCAGGATGTCATCATCATTCTCAAAAACCTATCAATTATATATGTTATCAAGGATAATAGGCCTAGTTTAGGTCTCTATAATAGAAACTCTTGTTAATGTCAGATCATCATTTTTCATAGCAATGGTAGCCAAGAAATGTGCCATGATTTTTTTGGATCTCTTTATCCACTCAATGGAAAATGCATCAAAAAATTCAATTCTGTCCCAAACAACATGTTTATATTATTTCAACCTATCATTCTTGACAACATATTTTGATCTGAGTTGAGATATGGCTAATTCTGAATCTCCAAAAACCCTTAATAACTTAATGCCATGTTTAATTGCAATTTCTAGCCCCAATAACAATGCTTCATATTCAGTTGTATTATTCGTACATTGGAAAGCCAGGAAAAAGTAATATTTGAAGGTAATAACTGATGGAGATATAAATAAGACACCAGCTCTTGATCCTTCTTTTGAGCAAGCTCCATCAAAGTACATTTTCCACAATCTCTGTTGTTGCAATTCCAATTCTTCTATTATGAGGTAAGTATTTCTTAATTGAGGTTGAATCTCTTCAATTCTGAAATTCTGCATATCCTCATCCACAAAAGAATTCAGCATTTTTGGGTCAAAATTTTCAACAAATATTGGAGCCCATGGCTCTTGATATAGCTTGGCCTCATTTTTCATTTACAGAAATGGTAGAAAAGGACAAAACTAACAGTACATGTCCTCCAACCATTGCAACCCACTACCTTGATAATAGCATTCCATAGTGAGGTTGAGTGTCCACCACAACAATATCCATTCTGAAAATAACCTCAGGGAATGCAGCAATCTTGACCTCAACTCCTTTCAGAGTTCCAATCACAAGCACTTCCCTGTTATCCATATCATAACATCTACCAAAAGAAGTGTCAACTTTTAAGCCCAATTCTTTCATCACATTATAGGGCATCACATTTGCAGCAGCCCCAAAATCTATCATACGATTTTTTAACAACATATTATTTACAAGTAATGTTACATAAAAAGGATCAATCTGGGAAGGCTCTTGGGTGATTATATTCCCAACACATATCTCAGATCCATTTTTCTATTCTTTGTTTCCTCCTGATTTAGAATTTGAAGCATTTGAATCTAGTATACCTGGTAAAGTTGAAAGCAGTGAGAAAGCAGTCTCTCGGTGTTCTTTTATTTTCAACATCTCAACTAAAGGGATAGGAACCTTCATTTGAGACAAGTCTTGTTTCATATCAAAAGATGGAAAGCTTAAAAAAGCTTTAGAATAAATTTTACCTTTAGTCTCCTTAATTTGTCTTGTCCTTTGTTCATTGGCAGGGGTGACTTTACCTCTACTTACAGGAGTCTCTTCATATCCTTCTTTATCTATCCTTCTTTCTTTTCTCTTATGTACATTTTGAGTAGACTCCTCATTTGAGGCCTCTTTGATAAAGAGTGAACCAGGTCGGCTTTCTCCTTGATCAACTTTTCTATTTTGAAGGTGGTATGAACTTCTTGCCTGAGCCATCGTAGCAATAGTAAGAAACCTTACCTCTTCATCACTAGGTCTACGAAGCTAAACCCATTGTATGTCAGTATTTGCAACACTTTTGTGAATTTCACATTTTCTTTTGATTCACCATTATCATCTTCAATAGTAAACGCACACATTCACTGAAGGCCTCTTATCACTTTGGCCTTCTCTTTCTCCACCAATCTCATGTGACTCTATCAAAACTTGAGCCATCGCACATTGGAAAGGGGAATGAGGCATATTGCAAGCCACACACTAGGGAGTGTTTTCTACATTATGTGTACTATTGTTCTTCAATGGATCAGGCACGTCTCTATTATTTGCATCAATTGATTCTTATGGCACAAGCTTACCATCTTTACAATTTGTTTTGTAAGGGAAGTCCTGCAGTCTATAAGACTTATGTTGCCATTGATATTCATGTCTATTACTTTGAAATCTCTTTTCATTTTTATCTACCTTAGGAGCAAGGTCTTTCACCACATTTACCAGAGTATCCATCTTATCCTCCTCTTTGGGATTCTTAGTGGACTGTCCTTTTAACTCTTTCCAGAGTCTATTATCATCCCTCTTGCCAAGCTTGCAAGAAGCTCTTCTATTACTTTCTTTGTTTATGGCCAATTTATAAGCATCCCTCATGGTATGAGGATCTTTATCCCTTAATAAGTAAGTTGTCTTTCCATCCAAAGCATTGCAATATGTGGTAAGGCAAATGTTCTCATCCAATCTAAATACTTGGAATAGTTTATACATAGCCTTCTGAAATCTTATGTTGAACTCGGCTATGCTCTCATTTGAAAACTTCTTCATTCAACATGAACCCAGATTTTATCTTATCACCGTATTGCTCCTTGAAACATCTAAAAAACTCATCCCATGAATCGATACTATTATCAGGCGATCCTTGGTACCAATCTCTTGCATCCTCATTTAAAGACTGCACAAATAATTTCATCACAACATCTTCATTTTCAATTTAATAATCATTCATCTTATCAGTGAATATGTTTAGATGCTTTTGACCTGTTATAGCATTATTTCCACTGAATTTGGGAATCTTATCTCTAACCTCGTTAGGGATAACATTTGGTTGGCCTGGGATACCATCAAAAAATAATGTCGTATACCTCTCCAAATGAATAGGTCTTCTTTGAAAATTTGTGCCAAGGTTCTGGCTACTACTACCAATGCCTACATTTGGATGACCAGGAGTACCACCTACTCCACTTCCTCCTGAATGTGTTGCAAGGCTTTGAGTTGCACCCAATATCTTAGCATTTTCACTAACACTAGTATTCTGAATCTTGGAAGTAGACTCAAGAATACCTTGAACAGCTGCAGTAGTATTATTTGTCAAATTGGTGTGAGTGGAGGAATTTAAGAAAGAAAACTTTCTTCTTATTTATGCAGTGGCAGCTTCTAATTCTGCCTTTTCCAACTGTTTAGCAATATCATCCTTGGCCTTCCTTTCTCTCTCCAATTCCATATCAATTGAGAAAAGATTCTGAGATATCCCTTCTTCAATTTTAGGTTCAGAAAATTGTATGCCAGTACTTATTTGTTTTCCTCTATCAACACTTGTTTGTCTAGCATTGGTTGATAGTGTGCCTTGTAGAGAGGTTTGAATCTTAGGAGGCTTCTAATTCTTATAAGTAAGGACCTGCCTCAATATAGGGCCCTCATCTTCAAGATCATTTTTCATCAACAAGTGTTCTCTCTCTTGGCATTATTTCCTCGAGGTATTCACATCACCAAAAAGTTCTTTATTTAAACCATGGAATCCCTCTTTTGAAACCTGATTTGCCAATTTCAATTGGGAAACCCATTTCTTAAAACCCTCTCTCTCAGTGATAGAATTTATAATCTGCTCTTCTCTACTTTTATCATTTCTATGCTTGATAAGCATTTGTTCTTTTAATTCCTTCTTTAAAAGGTCATTATCCCTAAGGACTTCTTCCATATCAGAACTTGAGGAATCATATATACTCATAAAATCACCCTCCCTTTAGTCTTTTAGTTTCTCTTAAGGGGTATCTATTATACTTGGAGAAAAATTCCCCATGTATTGGACTTGGGTTACCCCCTTTTGTTCTGATACACTTTCTGGTGCAAGGGCACCAAACAAATAATAAAAATAACCCATAGTAATAGATTCAAAATTCAAGGGTATAGTAATATCTTTCTCTGGGATAGTACATGTTAGCTCTTTTTCTTGTTGAATCAATATATAGCTATTCATGCCTGACTCTTAGATTCCCAATTCAAATTCATGTAGGGAAAAGGCTAATTAACAAGGATATTATCCTTCTTCACTTCGGGCTCCGCAGACCCAGGTGGGTGTACCTATCTTCAGACTCACTACTTAACAGTAAACCCTACAGTGGATCAAGGACATTCATCCTTCTTCTTTTTAAAGTCCTTGGACTTAGGAAGGCTAACCTAATGATTCACTTCTTCAAGGAATCGCCAACAATGTTTGTATTATTCAATACAACTCATAAACATCCATGTTCATAAACAGAAAAGTAAAAATTTGTTCAATATTTGATTGATTTGATGATGAGAACTCCTTATCATAACTTAAGACCAGTGCCTAATCCCAGGAAAAGAGTCCAATGAAATGTAAATCCATAGAAAATCAATTAATAAGAACACAATAAAACCCCAGATAGTGTGCCTTACAAACTATCCTCTCATTCTCACATCCATGTATCAAATTCTCATACTAATACCTAGCCCTCTGGGATCACTCACAAGATTGACTCCTCCCTTGAAAGAAACTCACAAGTAATTGCATAGTTACCTTGTAACTAGCATGTTCAGAATGCCTTACGAGCTAAACATACAAGAGCATAAACAAAAGTACAAAAAGACATCATAGATCTGAAACATGAGATTCCATTATATGTTATTAATATCTTTCTGCTTCAATACATTCAAATAGTCCAAAGCTTAAAAAAACTAAACAAAAGTATCAAGTCTACATTGCAGTTGTAAATTTCACCAACCATGTTACAATGGAGAAAAAACCAAATATAGGAGAAATGAAAAAACAATCTCCATCACTGACACCTGTCTGTCCCCAAAAATATCTACAACTGCTTCTTTCTGCAATTGCAAAAATCTGATTTGATATGGATTCAAATGACTTGCAAAATCAAAATCCTCATTTCGAGACATTTCCGATGATATATGATACTTGATATTTTGGATAAAAAATGCCCCCTGAAATAATTTATCAAACCTTTTCCTTTGGGTATATATTCAGTTTTAAACTTTGGAATATTTTGAAATATTTGAAATTATACGTTAACTCAATACTTAGATTATTGAATAATATTTCATTTTAATATTTCAATCTCATTTTACTTTGCACGGATATTGATTTTACCAGCATTTTAATACCTTTTTTGTGCATATTCCACCAAATTGCGCCATGTGTCAGCCTCTGATTGGCATGTGTGTCCACCTGGACACCTGCATCATCTACCCTGTCTAGCTGACCACCTGTCCAAGTGCCACATGTCGTGTTGTTGCGATCCCTTGATGGTAACTACCTTGCAACTTTACCTTTTAGGCTTTGCGACAGTCATACATCTTGATTGCCTCAAGATGCGTGCCATCTCGGATGATCTCCTGTGTGGCTGCCACCTCATCACCACCTAGATGCCACCTTTATCACACTGTTGTCAGCCCTGCCACGTGTCAGCCTAGCACATTCCCTTGATGCTAACTACATTGCATCTTTTCAGCCAAGGCATTGTGCCATCCATCTGATCCTACTCACCTTGAGATCTGTGCACAATCTAATGCCCTTGCGCCATGTCACCTGCCACATCAGCTCTGCAGGGCCCGCCAAAATATGGTTTCCGTCACCTAGGCATGCTTCCCAATGCATCTATCACCTATCCGTGGATAGCCTTCGAGCTTCTTCTTCAAATCACCTACTATATCTTTTTACTTATAAACATTCCTGTTTTTCATTTCATAGCGAATGTGGGACTAAGTTTTTCAATTTTATAAGGCCTTCTTGCATTTTGCCTCAAAATAATGGGGCCCACTGGTATTTCCAAACCTCTAGCCAAGGGGCCCACCAAGGCCTCTTGGTTTCTTATTCATATCACTAACTGAGCGCTTTAGTATATAAATACTAGAAACTCCCCACCCATGAGCAATGTGGGATAAATGTCTTTTGCAAATTTTTGAAACTTTGTTATTTTTGCCAATATTCAGAGAGGCATAAATTTCGCTTTTCAACTTGGATATGTCTAAAATATTTACTGTAGATTGCAAGAATGGTCATCTCAATCAAATCAAAAAATTAGCCCGACCCAATTCGTATTTTTTGAGATACGACCAAAACCGTTACTGGTTGTGCTCTTGCATCTTGCTTGGTTTTTTTTTTTTAATCTTCTATATGTTGTGTTGGTATCTTTGATCTCTGAATTTCACATTGCTTGAAAGTTTTTAAAACATGTTAAATACCTCCTCCAAATCCAGCACAGGTGTCTTTAGTGTTTTTCACCCCAGCAAATAGCATTTGAAATGTTTTAAATTTATGCATTGGAAGTCTCTTTCCTTATTGTATTGTCTGCATAGACCATATGAAATAAAGATTTCATTGGTATTCCTTTATTGCGCAGAGTCTTTGGTTGTCCCCTTTTAGCATAGCCTTCCATGTATTACACAAACTACTAATCCCACGGGCTACGCAGCCTTTTGAAAACTCCACCTCAATCTCTATGCTATGCGTGGGCTATTGCTTGTTGTTTGCATTGGTCTAAAATAGAAGACCCCTTCCTTCAATCATTGCATGGAAATATGTTGGTCTCCTTTGCTATAGCATATTGCGCAGACTCCCAATTTGTTCCTTCCATCATGCTTAGCACAGGAAATATGTAATGCAACTTTTAATGCTTTTAAAACTCAAAAACCCTCCACTAAAAATAGGGCAGGCTTAATGCATATGCATTGCTGTTCAAATGTCTTAAAATCCTCAGAAACCTCCAAATACTCTGTGATGTATATCCATATGACACTTGGTTTTAAAAATTGAAGAAATTTTTCCTTTAATATTGCCTTAGAAAAACTTGTTTTTCTCTTTACTACATAGGTTGTCATCTTATGTGTTTTAATTGCCATGCAGGAAAGCAAATTTATTTAGCTTCAAAAAGTGGGATATCTAAAAATGAGATGAGCACATATTGACATTATATTACATTTTGGTTCGCTATATATACCCAAAGATGTTGATATTTATTGATAGCGAATATCCTGAAAAGAGAAACACATCAACTGGAACTAGATCCCCAATTGATAATTGCAATAAATCATCAACAATAAGGTCATAGATGGAAACCCTTTGTTTGTAGCCATTTCATGTAACCTTAATCATCTAAAAATGATCCACTGCAAACAGACGATGAAGCATTGAACTGACGGCTTTTAAAAACAACTCATTACCTTTCTGTAAATTCATCTTACTAACAACATCTAGTCTCCAGAATGGGTATTAAAAAGTGATCAAAAAGCCCCCTGGAATCATGCAATCTAACAAAGTGATTCATTCACGAATGATGAAAATGCACGCAAAAGGTTTTTCCCTGATCTAACTTGATGTGCAATGAAAAACTGACCAAACTTAGCAATTCCAGAATACAGTGCAGATGCAACTGCTGAAACAACATAAACTTCATTTGGACTGACATTTGCAAAAATATAAAAACATGCTCTTAGGCTTACCCACAAATCCAAGTAGTATATTTTCATGCAGAGAGTATGGATCCATAACTATCATCTCAAAATAGTCATCTGATATGAAACTATAATCTTCTGAAAACAACAACCTTGCAAAATTTATTCTGTTTGGCACTGGCAATCTACACAAACTCTCTTTGATACTGAATTCCTAAAGTTATCAAGAAGATCCTTCAGCATCTGATCCTCTGGAACTTGATTCACCTTCACACATGGAACATGAACCTTCAATTAACTTGCACTGAAAGTGAACTGATCAATTAGCATCAATCTGCAAAGTTAGCATCTTACAACTTTTCTAATTTTAAACTCAGTAAATATGCAGAATTTGGATTTGGAATCAAGTTGGCAAAGTGGACAACTGGATTGGCACAATTATGAAACTCTTCAGATAGATACACTTTCATGTTTCCAACACAGGGGAGAACTCAATTATGTATGGAATTCAACCGGATACAACTTGCAGAAGCTCAAAGTACACTTCAGAAATCTGGGCATGAGAGAGAACTTAACAATTCTGCGAGACCAACTTTGGGGAATCCAAAAACCTATCAAATGGATATTAAATGGCTTGGGATTTAAAATATAAGCCCTCTAATAGGCATACTAAACATTCCCAAAAAGGTGACCCACTGAAACTCAAAAGGATGCAAGTTATTCAAATGCAAACTGGGCCTGTTACAACAAATTGACACTTAGGCAGTAAATGTAGAATGGACAAGTGCTCAAAACAAGACATCACAAACTAACTCAAAACTTGAAACTGATGACTTGAGATGTCTTCATATGCCAAAACAAGAGTGATGAACACCTAACATGTATGAAAAACTTCAAAATTCCATCCGGGCAAATAGGCTCAAAAAGCACTTATAGGGGGTCAAAATGCAAACCACTAATAAGACACTCAAAACTCGTTGTATTTTTGAGTACCAATAGTGGCTCTAACTATGGGCACGTGCCCGATGCGGGTATGCAGAGAACTTTCAGAATCTCATGGTAGAAGCAGACCATTCACAAAATCAAATCAGACTTTCTTTTCTCTCTTATTTCTCCTTTCTCTTGAATCTCTTTTCTCTTTCAAAAATAGGGAACCTCTTTAATGAAAACAAACACACCACACAATTGAAGGGAAAGCAACTGTACAACATGTACAAATTAAAAAAGGTTCGTAGCCCCAAAACTAAAATCAACTCTTACCTTTATCAAACATATGATTATCATCTCCATAAATCAGAGGTAAGATGAAACTATTGCTTCCATGTATCTGATCAAAAACACTACCATCCACCTTCAGCACATCAAACAAAAGGCAATCAGAAAACTTACCATCACTTGGCAAAGCAAAGTCACCAGATCATTGTGAATGCTGATCATTGTGTGAAACCAAAACATCACACTCTTCACTATCACTGACTTGCTGGAAGAATAAATATTTCAGCTCACTCTCATGGCAGAAAACATTCGTAGACTGGTCATTAGTTTGCACCAAAGAACAAGCTTCTTTTGCATCAACATTTTTCAAACTAAAATAGAATGTCTCAAAACAAAAATCTGATTGCATAACACCAGAGATAACTTGCTGATCCGTACTTCTATCAGCATCTTTTAGACATGGGAAAACATTGTCAATTAATGGTTCATCAATCACTTGTAAATCTGAAAGCACACATTCAGACTTGTCTCTCTTCAGCATCATGGCCTAAACAAGAATCACTGAGACTAGGTTCATGAAAATCTGAATCTGCACTAGTACATAAATCATCATACTCATCATATATGACAGTAACAAATTCATCATAATCATATGTACTCTTAACTTGCATATCATCATCTTCAAAAATAGGAGAAGGAAACTCAAGATGTTTTTCACATTTCATGCCCTCATTAATACTCTATTTATCAAAACATATATCTGTCGGGCATGAAACTCTAGAATCAAATGTATGCGCATAACTCTAAAAATCAATATCTAGGAGTTCTGAAATTGTCTCACTATTTAGTGGACATTGGACCTGATTTTCACCTTCTTTGGTTTCTTGTTCGATGCTGCAAACATTTTCCTCATTGGAAACAAGGACTGATATTTATTTTCTCATATCATTTTCTGCAAATGAATCACTACAACAACTGACGTCTGCATCATAAATATGCTCTTGCTGTTCACACAAAACTTCTTCAAACTGAAACAAGAAATCTGCATTGTTATGCTAAAAGAAGGAAAAATCTACAAACTTAATAGAGTCATTTTCAATTACAAAATCATCTTCATCTTTTTGTTGTTCATGGATTTCATTATCAGCATCATAATCAACACTTTCAGCATAAGTAGACTCAGCACCATCTACATAACTAGATTCATATTCAGCATCCTCAGTATTTTCATATTCTGATTTCTCAATCGAATCTATCCATTCTATGGTATGTTCAATCGCTTCTTCTCTAAGAGATGTGAACCAACTGACTGATACAGGCATACTAAGCTCTAGGAACATTTTAGCATATGTAGACTCTTGAAAATCAACACCCATTGGAAGCTCATTATAAGCTTCAATAAACTTCTCATAAAACAACAGTGCTGACTCTTCCTTTCTCTCTCCTATTTTACATCTTAAAATCAACATGCATTGTTGTTGGATCTTTTGATTTATCAATAAAATATCCTTTTCTCTATTACCATTTTCCAAATCTTACTCATAAACTTCAGATTTATAAAACATGTATTGACCCATGGAGGTTGGAATTTCCATTTTAACCACTTATTTAACAACACATCACATTCTATCACAGAGATTTCTATCTGACTTTATGCAACCATTAACTTCACATAACCATAGCATACTTCTAATTTCTTGAAACTGAAACTTCAACCAGAAAATATGACAAACTAAAAAGCTATTTTTCCTATGTTCCATGGGGATGCGTCCCCTGGCCTTGTACCCCCGTTCCCATCTTGGGTACAAAACGGGGAGGTGGGGACAGATTTTCAACGTCCCCTTTTCGTCCACAAATCAGGGACTTTTAGGAAACTTCAAAAATCAAAGTCCCCTAAATAGGGGACAGATTTGGGTGCCACGGACAGTTAGGGGATGACTGGCCGTCCCCGGTACCCAAATCCATCCCCTATTTCCCAACCAAAAAAAATGGCCGCTAGTCTTAAAAAGTGCATTTTTTTTTATTTGTTTAGTTTTTAGCGGGCCCCACGTGGACTCCAATATTAAATAAAATATACTAACCCCTAGTATGGATGCTAAAAACATAAAAAGCCTAACTCTCTTTCATTTGTTCATTTCATTCATTCTTGCCAAAAAAAGAAGAAGAAAGAGGAGCAACAACAAAGCTTTCATAGAGGACAATCATATATTTGACATATATTATTTGTTGATACATTACTGAATTTGATTATTATGGACATCTAATTATGGAGTTGAACTTCGATGTTTACTATTTAGTATTTTAGTTGGACTTCTCTTTATGTCATTTCATGCATGAAACTTGGAGCCTTTGGGCATTTTCGCTATATGTATGCCATATTTTTACAATGAAAGTATTTGAACATTGTTAATTTGCTATGTATTCATTGTTTTGAGCTTCTAAAATGTCTATGGTGAATGGTTTATCAATGTTCTGATATGCATATTTGAATTCTTTCTATATATATAAAAATTCCCCTATTTTTTAATAGTCATCCTCTGCCATCTCCTAAAAATTGGCTCTGAGCTATACCCGTACCGGACACACGTCCTCGTCCCCTAAAACGTCCCCATCCCAGAAAATCCGTGGAACATAGTATTTTTCCCTTTTTCTTAGTGCTTTTCTCACCTATTAAGGGACTTTTATTTCTTATAAAAATTGAGGATTACCTGGATAAGATTTGCAACTGCTACTCTTTCTTCTTCTTTATCATATACAAGGCAGATCTAAAGCCTATTTGGAATTCCAGCTAGTTCTTATTTTGTAGAGTCGCCACCTCCTTGCAGAGGAAAAATATCAAACACCAAAAGCTATTTGGAAATCACTTTTAATTCTGGAAACTCATTCCAACCAGAAAAGTCACACAGTCCTTTTTCAAATTGCTGCAAATAAAAACACTTCTAGGCTATTCACACACAAAGATCCGAACAAATTTCAGATTCCTTTTCTAACTCTCTTTCTTAAAATCAGATTCAGATATTGATTCAGCCAAGCAAGGAAACAAACATCTTAGAGTTGTAGATCTTAAACTTTAGATAACAACTAATAATCACAAATTACACTAGCATAGAACAACCAGGATTCTCCAAATTCAACCAGAGTCACCACCCACAACATGTATGAGATTAAATTTCACAAACTAGTCCAAAAATGGAAAATAAATAGTTAGTCATTATAGAATTTACAAACATCCACTTCTCCCCAGTAGAGTCGCCATTTTGTTTGCGCAACTTGGATGGGAAAACTCAACTGAAATTTGATTTAAATTTTAAAATAACACTAGGAATTTTCTGAATAGCACAACAAGACTACTTCATCTTTATCCTGAGTGGAGTTGCCATTTTGTTAGCTCTTTTTCTTGTTGAATCAATATATAGCTATTCAAGCCTGACTCTTAGATTCCCAATTCAGATTCATATAGGGAAAAGCCTAATTAACAAGGATATTATCCTTCTTTACTTCGGGCTCCACAGACCCAGGTGGGTGTACCTATCTTCAGACTCGTTTCTTAACAGTAAACCATACATTGGATCAAGGACATTCATCCTTCTTCTTTTTAAAGTCCTTGGACTTAGGAAGGCTAACCTAATTATTTGCTTCTTCAAGGAATCACCAACAATGTCTGTATTATTCAATGCAGCTCCTAAACATCCATGTTCATAAATAGAAAAGTAAAAAGTTGTTCAATAGTTGATTGATTTGATGATGAGAACTACTTATCAGAACTTAAACCAATGCCTAATCCCGGGCAAAGAGTCCAATGAAATGTAAATCCATAGAAAATAAATTAATAAGAACACAAATAAAACCCAAGATAGTGTGCCTTACAAACTATCCTCTCATTCTCACATCCATGTATCAAATTCTCATACTAATAACTAGCCCTCTGGGATTGCTCACGAGACTGACTCCTCCCTTGAAGGAAACTCACAAGTAATTGCATAGTTACCTTGTAACCAGCATGTTCAGAATGCCTTACAAACTAAACATACAAGAGAAAAAACAAAAGTACAAAAAGACATCATAGATCTAAAACAAGAGATTCCACTATATGTTATTAATATCTTTCTTCTTCAATACATTCAGATAGACCAAAGCTTGAAAAAACTAAACAAAAGTATCAAGTCTACATTGCAGTTGTAAATTTCACCATCCCTGTTACAATGGAGAAAAAAATAGATATAGGAGAAAGGAAAAAACAATCTCCATCATCGACACTTGTCTGTCCCCAAAAATATTTGCAACTGCTTCTTTCTGCAACTGCAAAAATCTGATTTGATATGGATTCAAATGGCTTGCAAAATCAGAATCCTCATTTCGAGAACTTTTCGGTGATATACGATACTTGATATTTTGGATAAAAAATAACGAGGCCCATCGGTATTTCAAAACCTCCAGCCAAGGGGCCCCCCAAGGCCACTTGGTTTCTTATTCATATCACTAACTAAGCACTTTAGTATATAAATACTAGAAACTGCCCACCCATGAGCAATGTGGGATAAATATCTTTTGCAAATTTTTGAAACTTTGTTATTTTTGCCAATATTCAAAGAGCCGTAACTTTCACATTTCAACTCGGTTTTTACTAAAAATTTTACTGTAGATTTCAGGCATGGTCATCTCAATCATATCAAAACATCAACCCAACCCAGTTCATATTTTTTGAGATACGACCAAAAATGTGACTAGCTGTGCTCTTGCATTTTTCTTGGTTTGGTTTTTTCTTAAATCTTCTATATGATGTGTTGGTATCTTTGATCTCTGAATTTCACATTTCTTGAAAGTTTTTAAAACATGTTAAATACCTCCTCCAAATCCGGCGCAGGTGTCTTCATTGGTTTGCACCCCAGCAAATAGCATTTGAAATAATTTAAATTTATGCTTTGGAAGTCTCTTTCCTTATTGTATTGTCTACATAGACCATATGAAATGAATATTTCATTGGTATTCCTTTATTGCATAGAGTCTCTGGCTATCCCCTTTCAGAGTAGCCTTCCATGTATTGCACAAACTACTAATCCCACAAGCTGCGCAGCCTTTTGAAAACTCCACCTCAATCTCTATGTTATGCATGGGCTAGCTATTGCTTGTTGTTTGCATTGGTCTAAAATAGAAGACCCCTTCCTTCAATCAGTGCGTGGAAATATGCTGGTCTCCTTTGCTATAGCATATTGCGCAGAAACCCAATCTATTCCTTCCATCATGCTTAGTGTAGGAACCATGTAATGCAACTTTAAATGCTTTTAAAACTCAAAAACCCTCCGCTAAAACTAGCGCAGGCTTAATGCATATGCATTGCTGTTCAGATGTTTTAAAATCTTCATAAACCTCCAAATACTATGTGTTGTATATCCATATGACACTTGGTTTCAAAACTTGAAGAAATTTTTCTTTTAATATTGCCATAGAAAAAAAAATTTCTCTTTACTACATAGGTTGTCATCTTATGTGTTTTAATTGCCATGCAGGGAAAGCAATTTTCTTTAGCTTCAAAAAGTGGGATATCTAAAACTGAGATGAGCACAGATCGACATTATATTGCATTTTGGTTTGCTATATATCCACAAAGATATTGACATTTATTGATAGCAAATATCCTGAAAAGAGAAACACATCAACTGGAACTAGATCCCCAATTGATAATTGCACTAAATCATCAACAATGAGGTCATAGATGGAAAACCTTTGTCTGTAGCCATTTCATGTAACCTTAATCATCTAAAAATGATCCACTGCAAACAGACGATGAAGCATTGAACTGGCGGGTTTTAAAAACAACTGATTACCTTTTTGTAAATTCATTTTACTAACAACATCTAGTCTCCAGAATGGGTATTAAAAACTGATCAAAAAGCCCCCTGGAATCATGCAATCTAACAAAGTGATTCATGCACCCATGATGAAAATGCACGCAAAAGGTTTTTACCTGATCTAACTTCATGTGCAATGAGAAACTGACCAAACTTAGCAATTCTAGAATATAGTGCAGATGCAAGCTCTGAAACAACATAAACTTCATTTGGGCTGACATTTGCAAAAATATCAAAACATGCTCTGAGACTTACCCACCAATCCAAGTAGTATATTTTCATGTAGAGAAAATGGATCCATAACTGTCATCTCAAAATAGACATCTGATATGAAACTATAATCTTCTGAAAATAACAACCTTGCAAAATTTATTCTATTTGGCATTGGCAATCTACACAAACTATCTTCGATACTGAATTCATAAAGTCATCAAGAAGATCCTTCAGAATCTGAGCCTCTAGAACTTGATTCACCTTCACACATGGAACATGAAACTTCAACTAACTTGCACTGAAAGTGAACTGATCAATTAGCATCAATCTGCAAAGTTAGCATCTTACAACTTTTCTGATTTTAAACTTAGTAAATATGCAGAATTTGGATTTGGAATCAAGCTGGCAAAGTGGACAACTAGATTGGCACGAGTCTAAAACTCTTTAGATAGATACACTTTCATATTTCCAACACAGGGGAGAACTCAATTATGCATGGCATTCAACCGGGTACAACTTGCAGAAGCTCAAAGTACACTATTCAGAAATCTGGGCATGAGAGAGAACTTAACAATTCTGCAAGACCAACTTTGGGGAATCCAAAAACCTATCAAATGGATTTTAAATGGCTTGGGATTTGAAATATAGGCCCTCTGATATGCATACTAAACATTCCCAAAATGGTGACCCATTGAAACTCAAAAGGACGCAAGTTATTCAAATGCAAATTGGGCCTGTTACAACAAATTGACACTTAGGCAGTAAATGCAGAATGGACAAGTGCTCAAAACAAGACATCACAAACTAACTCAAAACTTGAAAATGATGACCTGAGATGTCTTCAAATGCCAAAAAAAGAGTGATGAACACTTGACATGCATGAAAAACTTCAAAATTCCATCCGGGAAAATAGGCTCAAAAATCACTTATAGGGGGTCAAAATGCAAAGCACTAATAAGACACTCAAAACTCTTTCTTGTATTTTTGAGTACCAACAGTACCTAAGGGTTGATTTGGACCTACAGACCTAGGTCTCCAGGAAGAATTATTGTGAGAGTCTCCCTTCCTACAACAATTTCTTCTTGGAGCTTTAGGAATATCACCCTCTAATACAGCTTCAGGGTGTTCCTTTATGTGCGTCTTTGTATTCCTCATCCTGCCCAAAATGAAATCCCACAACACTTGATCTACTATTGTTTCCCTTAAAAACACTATAACCAATTACTCAGAGTCGCCACCCAAACCTTGTGAGGTATAAAAACAATCAGACTTCACTTTGAAAATGAAACCAAAGTACAATATAATGAGGTGCATCATACAACTTGTGATTTCAAAACTAGATTTCAAGGATTTAACATACATGAAACAAGAGTTTCAAACTAACCTTTAAACACATTTCTTCCTTGAAAATCCATAGTAAAGTCATCATTTTCTGTTAGTCCTTTTCTTGCTTACACATAAAATACTTATAATAAGCCCACTCTATTTTCCCACAAACTCATCAGGCAAGAAAGAGAAGAACAGAAACAGGCATCTTATTCCCTCTACACTTTGAGTTCCACAAACTCAGGTAGGTTTACCCTTTTTTTACTTGGAATGATCAAATAACAACATCATTCGAATAGATGCATAGTGGAAATTACAGATATTAACTTCTGTAACATTTATTTGACAAAACTAAAATAGAATAACAAAGATTATTTAAGTAATGATAGTCACCCACCCAAAACGAATAAAAGACTAGTGCCTTATCCTACGTCATGGAGTCTCTCTGAATATTCATAACCACTTGCCATAAACATAAACTCAGACACATCTACAGATCTAAACAAAAGATAGACATACCTTATATATCAACCCTCAGACATATTTTGAGAAAATCATATTCATTACAAACTTTAAATTTCACCAAAATAATCCTAAGGAAATTTACTCTCTCCTTGAGAGAAACCCTAAAATGACTTCGCAATTTTCCTAACAGATATATAAATCGAACAAACCTTAATTATTCAATCTAAGCAAAACTCAGAATATAGCAATAAAGACAATTACTCATCAATGTTCAGAAACTACTGATGGATTTGTATTTGTATTCATATTAAGATAAAGCTATTACATTCAACAATATACTTCAAAAAATCTTTATCAAATTCTTGGTCCCAAATCAGAGTTATACAATGCTATTGTATTTCAAAATAAAAATGACTATCCCTTTCCTATTAGTCTTGGAATCCTTTATAACTTAGGATGTAACAAGCTTTGGACTACGTGGGAAGATTAAAAAAACTTAATACAACTTGATTACAACAAAATAACAACTCCAAAGACAAAATATGGGTGGCAAAAGGAACTACAAAGCCAATCAAAAGTTGTTGTTTCCTTAAAGATAGATGCTTATCCTTTCAACTTAGCCTCCCACCTATTCACCTCCTTGTCGGTGGGCCAACTGAAAGCTTTTTCTTGTTCTAACTTGTCCAAAGCTTCTATCCACCTGGCATCTAAAATCATCTTGGCCTCTGCAAAAAAATTTGTCATATCCACTTCAATGTCTCATTCTGACTGTGGCTTTAAAACATTATTATCATCATAAATTTTAGGGATAAGTGCATTGCACTGCTTACCGAATAACTGCAGTTTGTTGATGATCAGCTCATCCTTCCCAGTGAAAAAGGTATAGGACATGTTCATCTCTTTTATCATTTAGTACTTTCTAAAATCTTAGGAGGGAAGTCATCACTATATAACATTGCAGTATTCAACTTATCCATGACTCTAGTCCTTCCTGACCATGTTCTGAAAATAGGCTCAAGAAATACCATGACCTTAGTAGTAATTTTGCAAGCATCCTGGAGCGACTCATGCATTGCATGTACTAATGAATTCTTCTATTTCAAAACACCCACCCGGTGTTGAAATATGGCAAGGACTATAGGAATAGCACTATCACTTTTCTCTCTCAAAGACTTCTATGTCGGGCCCTCATCTTCTCCTATATTACCCCGGGTCTCTGTAGATGCATCTACCCTGTTTCCCACAGCCACCTGTGGGATTTCACTTACTTGTTTTTCCTCCAAATCTTTCTTTAGTTTGAACACCTTTTCCTCCAAAGAATTGTTTTGTATCATAACTTCTTTATTCTTTTTAGCCAATGCAATCATTTGATTGAATGTTTGCTCGTACCTTTTGGTCAAGTCCTCTATTTTTTCCAAGTTCATAAATGAAACTTGGTTCATTAACTGAGCAATTTTTGTATCACTGGTGTTTTGTAGATTCCATGTCATCCTTTCAACCTTTTTTTCTTCCCTTGTGTTTAAAACCAAAGGCTTTTGTGTGGCAGGAGCAAGGGACCAAATAGCTAAATTCTTAGACTTGGGATCAAAACCCGATCCTCTCAACACATCATTTATTTCAAACTCAGATTTGAACATGGCATTCTCTTTCTTTCTAATTCAGTCAATAATAAAAGTAGATTGCAAATCCCAATCAGGCATTAATAATACCCCACTATTCTATACTAAGTGCCTAGCTTGTTCAACAATGATCAATTCACTTTCAGGGTCATATTCTTGGAGTGTCTTCACAATCTCCTCATTTTTCTCTTGTCCTCCTTCCCATGTTATCAGATTTTTCCTTAACTCTCTCTGTTTCATCTTTATCAGAAAACTTTTGAACTCATCTGATTTGACAAATTCACCATCTTTTATGAATTTAGTTTCCATCATCATTCTCTCATCCATTTCAGTATTTAAAGATATTTCATTTTCACCCTGCCCTTAATCTTGTGGCAAAGCCTGCAATTTGGTTCTAATTCTCCTAATGTACTTTCCCTACTCTGTGACCATAGCCTTTGTCATATTTATTCTCACCTCAACATCTTTATCCTTTGTTTTATGTTTCTTATTAGGTGGTTCTCTAGCAGAAGTGGCCTCTTCCCCAACTATTAGAATGAATTCAGAATAACTAAGAGGGGGGTGAATCAGTTAACCTCAGGTCTAGATGTACCAAATTAAACTTTATACCACTTTGAAAAACTCAGATCTCCTCAGTAGAAATAGCATAAACCAACAACATACATATGGAGTTTGACTGTTCAAATATAATCAGCTTGCAAAAACTTAACAGTAAAACACAACATAAACATTCACACAAGTTGACACCAGTATTTAACATGGAAACCCAATTTGGGAAAAACCACCAATAACATGCTATCAAGTTTTCACTCTTCTGAAGTGAGCTCTATTAGGAACCAACACTATTAAAGGTTACAAAACACATTGGTAAATGTGACCTGGTTAAAGGATTTAATCACCCTGTCATGAGTGGCCTTGTTAGAGGACTTAGAACATTCCACCTGAATGTCACCTTGCTCAAAGGATTTATACAATGACTATTAGGTTAACCTGGTTAAAGGATTTTGACTAATACAATGATTAGAAAGTAATCAGCAAGTGTGATTTGATACATACAACTTACTTTGCAAATCTAGATCCAATTCAGCTCTAATGCTAATTCACTGAGTGGCCTCCATTTGCTTTTCAATCTTCATATATGCATGGAAATCCGTTAAGAAATCATTCTCGCAACTCTTTGCTTCTCTACTTAGCCTTCTCTACTAGATTAAGCGAATCAATCAATTAACTATGCAATCCTCTTGCATACCCCTCATACACATAATGAATAACCCCTTTAGGTTATCTTATACCTCTTCATCTAGGTAAAATAAATCTTTGCCGCTTAATCAAGATCGTAGATCTTAGGTTAGGTCAGTACCAATGGATCTTTCCATCTTTACATTTAATTTACTTCTCCAAAGAAATCACAAATTAAATCTTGGATCCATGCATTAATTACAGTTACCCGTGCATTTACAAAGTGTGGACCAATCGTGCTTATCCTCAATTAACTTTACATATCCCAATAAAATCAACTATGTCAGCCAGAGATCTCAAATCTCAACAATTCCCAAAATACTGCTGCTCGGCCAACACAGTGTTCTTCTGCTCGGTCGTCACTGGTTTCCTCGGTAATTTACTAGTGCTTGGTCATCACAGACTTCACTTGGCATAAATTGTTCTCAGTAAACTGTCATCAAAAGATAAACAACACATTACTTTGCCAATGTGCCAACTGATCAAGTACCCTTGTGATTTCCCCTAACTCAACCATTTCACTTGGTCTTCTTGTTATACTTGCCTTAAAATCTTCTTCATCAATCAATAGATATGGTACTCAAATAGATAGCAATAGTCTCACCAGTTAAGGTTTGACATCAATGACAAAACAACAATTGTTTACATTGTAGCTTTCCAATGCCTAACATCTTCATCTTCTTCCCATTGTTCTGACAATCCTTTGTCATGCAAGGCCAATGTGTCTGGGGATTCTTGGGGATGTGCATCTTCATCATTAAATATCGGCACTTGTGCCATCAAATTTTCATATGAATCCAGCATATTTTCAATTCTTTGGAGATAGGGAGTATCAGGAAACAAGCCAGAGAATGTATTGTTTGATTCTTTCCATTCAGCTTCCACCCTTATAAGATCTTTCCATTTTCTTCTCCTTTCTTGGACCTCAACCCTATCCATCTTATTTCTCACAATGTCTTCATCATTTGAACCCCCATGATCCCTAACATTTACCCAGGGAGTCATATCTTTCAAAGCTACTTGAATGAACCTCTCTGGATCACAAAATCGTGATACTGTATTTGACATTCTATATTGTTTCAAAAAACCATTAACCTGCTCAAAAGCCTTCTTGCCTATAGAAAAATCAAATGCCACCCATCACCTAGGGATGAAAGTACCCTTCCTATGTTCCTCTAAAAACTCCTTATCTACCCAACTGATCTGCCAAAATAATTCTATCAAAGAAATTCTGAGTAGGACAAACTTAGGGAGTATATGTGGTGGCTGAGAGCATCCATAAACCCTAATGACAATGAATTGATCAAAATAGAAAAAATCACCCCAATTATAACTGACTGGCCAAAATTAAATAAAATTCCAAGGTCTCAATAACCTTCTAACATTAATGGACAATATTTCCCTAGCAACTCCCAACATATCTAAAATTGGAGCAACAATCCAATTTTGAAAATAGACAAAAGAAGAATGTGATGAGGAGTTATCCCATACCTAGGTAAATCTTTGTACCCGTGTCTCAATCCCATTCTCTGATTCATAGAACTCTAACTCTTTATCCATAGACTTCATTTTATAATACAAAATCAGAAACATCAAGTGGGAATAATGTTTAAATGTAGGTACAAGAACACCTTTCTGAATCTCTACCAATGCATTATGTATGGCATCAAACACATAACCCACATAATCATAATCTGTATTTACCTCTAGATGTTGAATGTCCATGGCCATCATTAATAAGCTAGCGGGTACAATTGAATCTCAATCAACGCCCAAAACCTTACTCAATCCATAAACCGTGCACCTTATGTAATTGTGAAAGAATGAGAGATCAAATGGTGGCTTTATATCATCAGAAATAGTGACCAAATTTCAGTCCACCCTGGGCATATATCTTGGTATTTCATGCCTCTTTATCAACTTTTCACGCTTCTCATAATCAACATTTATCTTATCCAATTCAATCTCGGTGCATATCACACTAGAAATCTTGAAAAAATCTGCAATAGTTCTTTTGTTTATGGTTGTTAGGGATTCCTTATTTCTTTTCCATATTATTCTTTCCATAGTACAATAACTCTTAGCCAACTCTTTAATTAAATCCACATCAACAAATACATCAGGCACAATCAACTTAGTCATGTTCAGGTCCCAGGGATTACTTGTAGGAACTAATTTAACCCTATTATTCCAAAAATAATGGAACAGAGTATTACCAGAATAGTTCAGAGTGACTGGATTTCTGCATTAGCACCATCTGTCTTTCCACTTCATCCAATTTGCATGATTTGCACTAGAAGTTCCTAGTAGTAACTATGCAAATTCATTGGGATACTTCTTCCCCGTGGCTATTTTCTTACCAGAGCCCTTTGAAGTCGCGCTTGAATTTGCTTGACTCATCCTTCCCTTACAAAAATTATCTCAGAAACAAGCTTCTGCTACAATGCACAAAATGTCATGAAAGTGGAAGGAAAATTGTACATAATCTAGGCACAATCATGCACATTTATAGCCAATCACATCCATCTATTGTCCAGTTCACTAAAATTCTCTCACACTTGCAAAAATGTATCATTGGCGACTGTAACTAATGCTGCCATTAATTCAAACTTGAGTGATATGGCTAGAGCTGAGTATGCATTTTCCTCTTTTTTGGCATGTAAAACCTAGGAATAAGACAAATGGCATCTTATCGCACACCTGCAGCACAAACCAAGACTTTAAATATCCTCCTCGCGAGTGAGCGATAACATCTCTTCTTTCAGCTAGTTGCGTACTCGCAACATTTTCCCTTAAGACCATGATAATCTAGCGAGTGAAATAGAGTCATTGATTTCATCTGGATCTCTAGTCGCGCACTCGCAACATTTTCCTTTATCATCTTTGAATCCCAGTGAGTGAATGACAACCATTGATTTTATTTGGATCTTCATCTAGTCACGCACTCACCATAAAAAATTTGATAGCTATTTTATAACATAACATAAACCGTGTCGCTCAGTCGTGAGCCAAAAGACCTTAACTGCCAAGCCTTAGCAAGTGAGTGATGGCATAAAATTTTCCTATCTCGCTCACTCGCAAACCAACATATGAAAAGATAATTTACATCGCTAGTGAGCGATCATAACAATTAAGATATAACATAGACTGTGTCACTCACTCGAGTAGCAAAAGGATCTTAGCCAACAAACCTTAACGACTGCGCGATAACGTAAACTAGACCTCACTCGCTCACTCGTGCAGCAAAAAATCCTAAGTTAACTTACATGGTGAGTGAGTGGTCATAACAATTAAAACATGCCTAAGACCGCGTCACTCACTCGCATAGTTAAAGAAATAGTCTGCATTACTCCCGCGACTACGCAATGACATAATAAACCCCTCAGTTGCTTACTCGCGCAGTTAGTTGACGATATAACTAAAAGAATGTGACTGCACGAATTTTTTTAATAAAGGCCAAAAACTTAAATGGCTAGGCAAACTTTTACCATTTCTCCCACATAAAAAGGTAAAACCTTACCAACACAACTCGGGAAAATACCTCTTAGCATTCACGGAAAAATTTAAACATATAGTGCTAACAGAACCCATGAGCTCCACCTTTTGAAGCGCCCTCCTTTACAAACACGCCACACATTGGCTTAGTAATATGTTGGGGGAACACTGTATTTAAACTAACCTTCTACTACAAAAGCACTAAAAGAAGGAAAAATTCATCGGTGAGGTTTTAACCCATGACCACTGACCTACGATAAAGTCTCATAACCGTTGTGATATTAATAGCGATTGAGACATTTTCGAGATAAGTGATTTTTTTCCTTTTCTTGTCCTACCTATTAGTGGCTATTTAAGGATATATGCATAAAACTAACCCCTAAAAATCAAATAAGACCAAATCCATAAAATGATAAAAGGTTTATTTTTGGGTCTTTAATTATTTTAAGGGGGTTTATCAAAGATTTTTATGGGATGGATTTTATCTTATCAAGATAAAAGAGTTATGTCATAATTAATTGGAATAAGCCTATTTTGGCATAATTTTGGGTATAAAAAGGGAGTTGAATGTGAATGTGAATGGATGGATGAATGATACTGTCCATTTTTCCTTCTCAAGGTCTTACACTTTGACAATATTGAGAAAACATGCAATGTCATATCTGCCTACTAGCGTCTTACATTTTAGCAATGCATGGTTAACATGATCATTCTTATGACCATTTCTGCCCTCGAGGGGACTTGCACTTCGGCCACACTAGGACTTCAAAAAGGGATGAAATTCAAATGGAACTTGAAAAACCATAAAGCAAGAAGAAAAAATTGTGCATGGTAAACCTTGTTAGGTCGTTTGTTCATCAACTCTTGTAATGACCGAGGTCAATTCGATGAACAAACACCATAGTTGTTTAGTTTCTTTTTTTCAGTTTAGTATGTGTTGAGGTACTTTGAAAACCTCTGGAAATCCAACCAGGACACTAGCAACCAAAGATGGTAAAAAGGCATTAATATGACGTGCTCGATTTACGCTTAATGTTCGGGCAATACAAGTGCTCGGTTTACACTATGTTGCTCAGTGATGCTGCTCAGGCCGCTTGGTGATGTCGCTCAGTGATGCTATTTGGGGTTGCTCTCTGGTGTCTGAGTGTTTCCTATCCTTTTTCCACATGATTTGGTTGCAGAGAGTGGTTGTGGTCGTATTTGTTTCCCTTTGGGTCACTTATGTTGGGTCTAGACAGTCGATTTGGTCTTGGTGCCTTTGCTGGTTCAGTTTTTGATTAAAATGCCCTAGGTCTTTTATCCCACATCGACTGTGCATTGAAGAACTTCGATATTTTTAAATCCCATTACTAAATAGTTAATTTCCTAAAGGCACGCGCCTTTTGGCACATGGTTTGGCAGACGGACGTCGATGTGGGCAGTCAGTTGGATGGACAGAAAGATATTTTGGTGGGCCCATGTTAGACAATGCTTAGGTGATGTGGTCAAGGATCGCAAGATGGCAGCAAGGCGCGATGGTGCAGTCCGAGTCACGGTAGGTCTAGTTGGAATGCATAGTAGTGCGGGTGTGACATGTGGCAGTGCCAAGCTAGATGAACACATGACAGAGGTCCTAGTAAATAAGATGGTGCCACGTGGAACAGTTAGTAGAATGGCTTAGCGGGACCGAAAAGATGGATCAAGATATGATGGTATTTTTCCATCGCGTGAAGGAAAGATGCAAGGAAGATAGGCATTGTGCGGTACCAAAATGTGTGACGTGTGTCCAGGGCAGTGGTAGGAAGTGTGGGGCATGCACAGGAAAAAAAGGACAAGTGGTTCCTAAGCCAAATGAGATGTTTCCATGTGGAAATTGGTGGGACCAAGCATGGGTGCTTGTTGCTGAATATCGGAATAAATTTTGCAAAAACTTAAGTGATTCGGCGACTTAGCGCAAACAGTAGATGGGAGACAAGATGTACGGCTGGCATTGAATTGCATGATAAACCAAGAGTTAGGAAATGGATCTAGCGATTTGTCGATTACGTTATCTCTAGGTCTCATGATAGACATGGTTGAGCCTAGGTTAGTTAAAGTGAGTTTCATAAAGTGCCCGGATAATGTAAAGTTCATCGACGGCCCTGTTTTAAAGTTGAGAAAATATCTAGTGCAGGAGCACCCTAAGGTCTTTAGGAAGATCTTTAGACATTTTGGCTTGTAGGTTGGTTTGTCCAACCATCCATGAATAAGGACTATGTTATAAAGTACCTAGTCTATTTTAAGTGTGCTTTAGTGTTAGGAAAGATTAGGGTTTGTGTGTGATTGAGTCAAGTTGATTCTAGGGGTCTAGAACCTAGAAGTCAACCAAAAGGTCAAAGAGTTGACCAAAATTCCAAAATGGGAAGATTTTTAAGTTTTTAATGTTTTCAAGTCATTTGAGGTCATTTGGTAAGGTTTGAAACCAAATAGGAGCATCAAAGTGGAGAAAGTGTCATTTTGACAAAAGTTGTCAAAGTTGTCATGACAACTTTTAAAAGTTGTCATGACAACATTTCCTAGATTTTAGGAATCGGCTCTTATGATGCCCAAATCCTGACCAAAGGGTCTAGACATGAGGAATGAGATTATATAAGGTGAATTCAACCCTAATCTGACAGTTAGATTTCATTGTGTATGGACTAGTTATTGGAAAGAACCAATTTACACTGTAATTAGCATACAGAGCCATCATCCATTGCTTTTGTAGATTGAATGAATTGAATGAAATCATGGAGAGTGTTTGAAATATAATTTCTTAGGTCTTTGTGGCATTGGATTAGTTAATTGTTCTTTCTGGTTAGCTTTTGTTTAATTTCTTGTATTTTGTGAGTTCATTTGCCAGTTTTAGTCTAGTCATGTAAAAGATGGCTTTTCTTGGTGTTCCCGTGGTTCAAACTCCATGACCACTTGGAATCCATTAGAGACTTGTATATAATTTGCAGCTATGTCTTGTGGAGTTTTTGTGTTTAGGGGAAGCTTGAGAACATTCAGACCCTAGGCGAGTACTGGTTATTCTGGCTAGGGTAATTGAACAGTGTAGAGGCAATGGAGGTTGCTGAGTGATTGGTATGTGCCAATCAAGGTTAGAGAAGTGTGGGGGAATGAAGTGCAGAAATTATGATGGAAGGAGAAGTTTTGAGGAAATCAATTGATCAACTAAAGAAGCCCAAGAAACTAGACCAGTCTTCATGCCCTATAAACCCTTATTTTTAGGGGTTTGGTGGAAGTCCACTGTATGGACAGTCTGGGAATTGGAAACCTAGAAAATCTCTAAGGTGAGGAAAAACCCACAAATAATATGCAATTTTTTTCTTCGGGTGTTAAGGGATTTTAGGAGAAAATCCACCTTTTCAGTGAATAGGAGGGCTAATAGGCCTAAAAAGGCTACAAGGCCTAAAAGACTAGTAATTTGGAACCCAATTGGAAAATGGGTAAAATGTCCACAAAATTGGATCCATAGGGGTTAGATTAGACCTAAGAGGAGTCAGGGAGCCAACCCATAGGAAGTTGACACCATTGGAATTGGTAGGAGGTTAGTGAAGACATGGATTTAAGAAGGTTATGGGGAAGAGTTTAGTGAAGAGTTTGAAATTGTTGGTGAGCTCCTTATAGTGTGTGAGGGGATCAAAGAGGTATCCTCTAGTTAGGGTAGAGATAGAGACCCTAAGGAAGACCAAGAGAAGGTCTTGGGGAGAGAAAGAAAGCTCTAGGAGAAGAGCTCCCCATCAATATCTTAATCTTGGTCGTTAATGTCTTTTTCGGCGCCACATGTGATCGTTTCAATGGAAATTCAAATTTTTTAATCTTTTACTGTAGGTTTTTCGTGCCAAGTGATAGATGTTTTGTCTCAGCGTGCCATTAATGTTTTAATCTGATCTTTTGGGTCATTTTTTTTCACACCTATAGAGCCGTGTTTGGATGGAGATCTGATAGTGCTAGGGGTATTTATGTCTAAAGTGATGCAATTAGGGTTTCTGATCAGAATGTTTCTTCTTGGCATTGACTAGTCTTTTCTTCATTAATGAGAGCATTACTTCTGTCATGACTTTGATTTCCTTTCAACATCATATTACCATATTCAAATCCAAGGGAATTTTCCTGGTGTTTCCATATCATATTTGCATAGAACAAAGGGAAGATTTTAGGGTTTCAAGTTGTTTTCAGAATTGTATGCTTGTATTTTATGGTTGTAACCCTAACCCTAAATGGTCAGATGCTTGTTGCATTCACGTTGATATAAAAAAAATTTCAAGACCATTTGGAGGGGCTAGATAATTGTGAGAAATATTGAAGAGCATTAGGCTTATATTTTGTTTCCAATTTAGGATATAGCAAATGTAATTTCAGATTGTGTCAAGACAGAATTGAAAGTTATTTCATCTTTGTCATATTGTCATATTGTGTATTGCCTTGTCATACTAAATCAGGAAATAGTTTCATCATACTTAATATATGTTTTCTCATAATTAAGTCTATCCTTTGTGTTGTTCATTGAGTTGTAAGTTTTCTGACTCACCGCATAAGTCTTGTTTATGCATATGTGTGTTCCTTAGGTATTTGATTTTAGGTCAAACTAATTCCTTTGGACATTACATTGATTCTATTTGGATATCTATTAGAGGATCTTGTAGTGTGTGATTTTGAGAATTCTTATGTTCATCGGCTTTGAATCCTTGCCTATAAGGTGTTTCAGTTTTAGCATTATATTTAAGATTTAGCCCAATGGATAAGGCACTGATCTAGGATTAGTATTTTTGTTGAGATACATATCTGAATGGTTTGGCTATGTTCTATCCCTAAACTTTATCAAACTCATTTACAAGTTATTTACAGTTACAGTTGTTCTTCTTATTCCACCCATGGTAGTGAAGAGTCAATGAATGCTAGGTTGGTATTTAGTACTTGCTTACCATCAATCTGTTGTTCATAATCTAGAGGTAAAAGGTGTTGTAAAGATCTTAGTTTAGTATGGATTAGGTGTACCCACCTTGGTTTTGTAGAGCCAGAAGTGAAGAGGGCAGTCTTGTCCCTATAGTTGGTCCAGTTGTCTTGCAGAGATTTCATACTTGGAGCTAACCACTCCTAACATCAATCTCAAGGCATATTAGTGGCTTTTAGATGGCATAATAGTTTTAAACACCAACAAGATGACGAATTTGCTAGGGAAAGTGTAGTAAATTGCCATGATTGGCCAGTGAAGTTGATCATTAGAAGTGTAGAGTTATTCAAGACTCACCTTTCTCATTGTTTTATATTGTGAGTTCTCTTTTTGAAGATTATTCATGTTAGTGTTGTGATCCCAACTAAGTGTTGGGTGGTGACTTTGAAGTTTTCTCTATAGCAGTGTTAACTATTAAAGTTTTTGTGTCACACACTTTCCAATACGAGTTACAGAGGCACCCGGTCTTGGTGAAAGAGACATCTTGAAGAGAGGTTGGGAAATGACTTCCCAACAGTTACATCCAAGTCTGATCTGCCTAGAAGAGAAAGGGATACCAAAGATACCCCTCGAGATGAAAGATAGGGGAAGACATTAGGGAAGAAAGACTAGTCCACCATAGTCATGAAGGAAATGCATCAGAATATGAGGAGGCTATGGATGAGAGACTAGGTGCTTATGGAGATTATAGTTCTCCTGATGAAAGAGAGGAGGAAGAATATGTTTCTACTCTTCCAAGTGTCATTAGAGATAAGCTTCCTAGATTTGTTGGGAACAATGTAATCACATGTGAAGAACACTTAAATAATTTTTCTAATATGATGGATTATTATGAAGTTATGCATGAGGATATATTAATGAAACTCTTTGTTCAGTCCTTAGTGGAAGATGCTAGAGATTGGTTCAGAAGGCTACCCTATAATTATGTAGGGTCAATGGATGAATTAATTGATTACTTTAAAGAGAAATATGGTGATAAGACCAATCAAGGATTCATGTTGAATGAATTCGCAATATAAAAAAGAATCAAAATGAAGATGTTGTAGAATTCAACATTAGAGTTCACAGGGCTATGCATGAACTTTTCCAAGTTATGAAACTTGATGACTAAGTTTGTCTAGCTACTTATCTTAGTGCATTTGATTCTAAAATGGGATACCTCCTAAGAGATAAAAATCCAAGGACTATAAGAGATGCTTATAAAATAGATATCAATATAGAAACAAATAGGAGGTGTATGCACCCTAAAATGGTCGCCTAGACTTTGGGCCCCATTTCTCAATTTATCAAATCCCTGAATCAATATTTTCAAATATCAACAATATTAATTATATTAATTTTCTTGATCAAATCATAATCAATTCAATATTTCCTAAGGTTTGAGCCTTATTTAATTTAAAAGAGAAAAAAATAAAAATAAAAATATTATTTAATTAAGAGAACATGCTCTCTTTTAATTAAT
>MU226765.1:725917-744970 GCA_018584345.1 Thuja plicata
CTTTGTAATACTTGTTCTTTCATTTTCATAGCTTAGCTTGCATATTCATCTTAATCTAGCTTGCATTGCATTTCATTCTTGATTCTTGAGGGTATTGGCATTCTTGCCCTTGTCTTCATTGAATCTCTCATTGCATAGTTTATTAGCAAGGTTATAGGCTTAATAGCTCTAGCTAAGAGCATTCTAAAAACCCTTGCACTCCATGCCTAGGGAGCTATGGATCGATTTTTGAGACCTCATTCTTGAGTGTTCTTGAATGTAAGGATTTATAGAAGTGTGACAATATTTATGCACACGGGAGGGTATCCAGGAAATTGGGTAGAAGCAATGATTGGAAATTTGCAAGAAAGGAGTTTGATAAACCTTCAAATGCTAAGCCAAAGGAAGAGGTATATATGAAACAGATTTTGAATGCAATAAAAGACCTAAATCCAGGAGAGAGTAAGAATCCTAGAGCTCCAAATAACAACATGAAATCCTATAATAGTTTCAATCAGCAGCCTAGGATGCGAAACTACCCATACAATACCCAATGGAAGGATGGTAAGCTCATTATTCCACAAAGGACAGAGAAGCCAAATAAAGATACTCCTGACCCTCTTCAGAGAAATTCAGCTAACATGAGTAGTGAGAATTATTGGTGTGATGATTGTGAATCCCCACATAACGCTGCCATTTGTGTTGTTGCTTTGAAGATGTATCCAAGTCAAACTCAACAAGAAAAGGAAGAGGAAGATGAATTATATGATTATGTTGGGAATGCAATGGCTTCTACAGATTTCAAGAGTGAAAAATCTGATGACCAAGGTCAAAGTCAGGAGTTTTCTTCATCGGATGAAGAGGAGTTTGATGACCAAGTTGAAGCTAAAAATTTTCTTTCATCTAATGAAAAGGAAGAAGACTTGATAAAATAAGATGTAATGTTGCAAGAGAACAGGAACCTTTTATGGCCAGAAGACCCTCAGATGCAGAAAGGGCTAGCATTACAGCGAACTTGGTTGCTCAAGCACAAAGAAAGTATAATCTGAGAAATAGGACAGTTGGTAGTGTAGATGGTACATGAGCTAGTATGTTTATTACAAATGCAAAAGCAAGTCCTAAGTTGACACCAGGGAAAGAAACAACTATAGAGATATAAAAAAGATAAAGGTAGGAACAAAGGATAAACTAAGAAATTCAAATATTTTTCATAAGATTAAATTAAAGACATTAGAGATGAATGCCTCTTCTATTCCAAAAGATGCTAAAGAAGTTGAACCTAGTTTGAGTACTCAAAATGAGGATAGAAGTATTGATATTACCAAGCAAGACATTTTTAATATCAAGTATACTCTTGTTGACATGGGACAGTTGATTTCACAAATCACAGTCAGAGTTCCACTTTTAGAAATGATGAGGATTCTTGAACACAAGGAGACAATTTTAACATAGATGAATAGTGTTTCTACCACAAGAGCTTTGAAATCAGAAATGGATGAAAAGAAAAAGAGAAGTAAGGAGAAGCCTGATACAAAGGGAAAAGAATCAGATGAAATTGTTTCTAAGATTCTTCAAATTTTCCCAAATACTAATCATATCACTCCCCCTTTAGGAGTTGTGGGTCCCTTTTTCTTAACATTAATTATTAATGGTAAGATGCTCAAGAATTGTATGATTGATTCAAGAGCATCAAGCACAGTCATTCCTGCAAAAATAATGAAATCAATGGGACTGCAGGTAGATACTCCTCATGGTAGATGTCAAGCAATGGATTCAAGAGAAGTGCCTACTATAGGTACTATTAAGGCTTTGCCTCATACACTTGCTGCATTTCCAGAAAAGATACTAACAATGAGTGTTCTAGTAGTTGACATCCCACCTCAATATGGAATGTTGCTCTCTAGGAAATGGAGTGCCTCAATGGGAGGGAGTGTCCAGTTTGATTTGTCCTTTGCAACATTTGACATATCTAGTAAGAATGTCAAGGTATCCAGAGAGGTCAGAAATCCTCACATGATTGAGGAGAGTGAAGATGAAGCAATGAACTGATTCTTGGATACTGACATTGGCTCTTTTCAAGTGCAAGACAGTAAAATTGAGAAGGATGTCAAACAATGCTACTATCAGAAGATAAAGACAATCTTGCAAATAAAATTGATTTATGGACAATGTACTTTGATGGTGCAAACTCAAAAGAAGGAGCTGGTGCGGGAGTTCTACTAATAGCTCCCAGTGGTAAAACATACAAGTTCTCATTTTCTCTGCTATTTACTTGTACTAACAATATTGCAGAATATGAGGCTTTGCTAATAGGAATGAGATTAGTTTCCAGACACAAGATTAGATGTATTAGGGTCATTGGGGAATCTGAATTGGTGGTCTCTCAAATAAGATCTAGATATGCTTCAAAGAATTTTTCTTCTTTTCTGTTGTTAGTCAGGCTTTATTTCCAATGGGTGGTCCACTTTATCTCAGAGATCTGGAACCTTCTTATGCCTGCAGGAGGCATACATCCCCAATTAGAGCCACTATTTGGTCATTTGTTCATCCACTTTTGTAATGATCAAGGTCAATTCGGTGAACAAACACCATAGTTGTTTAGTTGCTTGTTTTTCCATTTAGAGTGTGTTGAGGGAGTTTGAAAACCTCTGGAAATCCAACCAAGGCACTAGCAACCAAAGATGGTGAAAAGGAATTAAGATGATGTGCTCGGTTTACACTAGTGTTCGGGTAGTACTGGTTCTCAATTTACACTATGTTGCTCGGTGATGTTGCTCGGGCTGCTCGGTGATGTCGCTCGGTAATGCTGCTCGGGGTTGATCTCTGGTGTCCAAGTGTTTCTGTCTATTTTTCATGTAATTTGGTTGCAGAGGGTTATTGTGGTCATATTTTTTTCCCTTTGGGTCACTTCTGTTAAATCTTGGTGCCTTCGCTAGTTCTATTTTTTTATAAAAATGCCCTAGCTCTTTTATCCCACATCAGTTGTGCATTGAAGAACTTTGATATTTTTATATCCCAGTACTAAATAGTTAAGTGCCTAAAGACACGCGCCTTTTGGCACATGGTTTGGTGGATAAACGATGACGTGGGTGGTCAGTTGGATGGACAAAATGATATTTTGGTGGGGCCATGTCAGAGAATGCTTAGGTGACGTGGTCAAGGATCGCCAAATGGCGGCAAGGTGCGATGTCACAGTCTGAATCATGGTAGGTCCAGTCGGAACGCGTAGTAGTGCGGGTGTGACATGTGGTAGGTTTGACAGGTGATAGTGCCAAGTTGGATGAACACGTGACAAAAGTCCCAGTGAATAAGATGGTTCCACATGGCACAATCAGTAGAATGGCTTAGTGGGATCGAAAAGATGGATCAAGATCTGATGGTATTTCGCCATCACATGAAGGAAAGATGCAAGGAAAATAGGCATTGCGAGGTAGTGAAATGCATGACACATGTCTAGGGTGGTGGTAGGAAGTGTGGGGCCTACATAGGAAAATAAGGACAAGTGGTTCAGAAGCCAAATGAGATGTTTCCATGTGGAAATTGGTGGGCCCAAGTATGGGTGCTTATCGCTGAATCTCAGAATAATTTTTGCAAAAAGGTAAGTGATTCAGCGACTTATTGCACACCATAGATGGGAGACAAGATGTGCGGTTGGTGTTGAATCGCATGATAAATCAAGGGTTAGGAAATGGATCTGGCAATTTGGTGACTACGTTATCTCTAAGTCTCGTGATAGACCATGGTTGAGCCTGGGTTAGTTAAAGTGAGTTTCATAAAGTGCCCGCATAATGTAAAGTTCATCAACGACCCTATTTTAAATTGAGAAAAGATCTTAATCTTGGTCGTTAATGTCTTTTTTGGTGCCACCTTTGACCATTTCAATGAAAATTCAAATTTTTAAATTTTTTATTGTAGGGTTTTTGTGCCAAGCGATAGATGTTTTGTCTCAGCGCACCATTAATGTTTCATTCTAATATTTTGGGTCATTTTTTTCACACCTCTAGAGCCATGTTTGGATGCAGATCTGATAGTGCTAGGCATTTTTTATGTCTGAAGTGATGCAATTAGGGTTTCTAATCAGAATGTTTCTTCTTGGCGCCACCTAGTCTTTTCTTTATTAATGAGAGCATTACTTGTGTCATGACTTTGATTTCCTTTCAACATCAGAAGTACTGTATTCACATCCAAGGGAATTTTCTTGATGTTTCCATATCAGATTTGCATAGGACAAAGGGAAGATTTTAGGGTTTCAACTTGTTTTCAGAATTGAATGCTTGTATTTTATGGTTGTAACCCTAACCCTAAATGGTCGGATGCTTGTTGCATTCCTGTTGATATAAAGGAATTTTCAGGACCATTTGGAGGGGCTGGAGAATTGGGATAAATATTGAAGAGCATTAGGCTTATATTTTATTTCTAGTCTAGGATATAGAAAATGTAATTTCAGATTGTGTCAAGACAGAATTGAAAGTTCTTTCATCTTTTGCATATTGTCATATTGTATATTTCCTTGTCATACTGAATCAGGAAATAGTTTCATCATACTTAATATATGTTTTCTCATAATTAAGTCTCTCCTTTGTGTTGTTCATTGAGTTGTAAGTTTTTTGACTTACTGCATAAGTCTTGTTTATGTATATGTGTGTTCCTTAGGTATTTAATTTTAGGTCAAACTAATTCCTTTGGACATTACATTGATTTTGTTTGGATATCTATTAGAGGATCTTGTAGTATGTGATTTTAAGAATTCTTATGTTCATAGGATTTGAATCTTTGCCTATAAGGTGTTTCAGTTTCAGTATTGTATTTACGATTTAGCCCAATGGATAAGGCACTGATCTAGGATTAGGATTTTTGTTGAGATACATATCTGAATGGTTTGGCTATGTTTTGTCCCTAAACTTTATCAAACTCATTTACAAATTCTTTACAGTTACAGTTGTTCTTCTTATTCCACCCCTGGTAGTAAAGAGTCAATGAATGCTGGGTTGGCATTTAGTACTTGCTTACCATCAATCTGTTGTTCATAATCCAGAGGTAAAGGTGTTGCAAAGAGATGAGTTTAGTCTAGATTAGGTGTACCCACCTTGGTTTTGCAGAGCCAGAAGTGAAGAGGGAAGTCTTGTCCCTATATTTGGTCCAATTGTCTTGCAGAGCTTTCATACTTGAAGCTAACCACTCCTAACATTAGTCTCAAGACATATTGGTGGCTTTAGATGGCATAACAGTTTTAAACACCAACAAACCTGTCACTCAGTGCTTCTTACGATGGTAGTTGGCGTCTACATTCTAGCCTAGTAACTTGTTAGCCCTTGTTTAGATGCTCCTCCTTGCTAGAAAACTACACAAGCAATGGTAATTACGCCTCAGCTTGAATACATTCCTTCACCTTTGTACTACGGAAAGGTTGATTTAAAGGCTTCTCCATAAAGCTCCAAATGTTTGCATATGCACCAAGGTCATGAAAAAAGACCTACAAGAACATCGGTCATCACCTGACCATTTTAAATAGATTCTTGAAGCGAAGAACTTTAAGGCATTAAAAATCCATTGCATGCAACTCTTAGCTAAAATATGTGCTTCTTCTTTAAAGAGTCTCACACCAAAAGAAGTCTGCAATAAGAAGTTATAAAGTATATTTCCATACTGGATTACAAGAGACCTTGCTTTCAATAGCCCTACAAATTCTCATCCATGGAATTGCAAACCTTCCTACAAAAATATGCAAACAATTTTATTTAGAGTTATAATACTCCAAACCATACTAGCTAAGATCAACGAATACCCTACTCTAAGAAGAAGGTAATACACAAAAGTTAAAATTGCTAGTTAGAGGAGAGATGCTCCCAACTCTTATGAAGTTGTTCAAAAGAAGCTCCCTTGACATGTTGCCTTACTTTTTTCCCCATTTCCCTTTGGAATTCCTCAAGGACAGTGGAAACCCCAGATGTTGTATGTGTCTCTTCTTCTACTATGCTTGCTTCAGGAACCACCTTGTCCTTTGCTTCAACAACTTTTGGTTTCCTATATTTTGGAACAAATCTAGGGGAACGTCGGAGTTTCAGGTGCAACTTCCAACATCTTTCAATCCAATGCCCACTAATTTGGCAATTGGTGCAAAATTTATGAATCCTCTCAGCTTGCTTCTTTGCCTTTTTCTTTGGGGAAGAGTCGGTTGTAGTACCATCAACATGGTCAGGAGAATTTGTATGCAACAACGCTTTTGAGGTCTCACCAATTCCTCCATAACCTAGTCCTTGTTTTTGAGGCATCTGTTTCACCTTAATAGGATGGGCAATGCCTTGCTCATGGGCGCCCAAACCCTTGCCATTGTATCCCATTTTAGACATAAGTTTTTTACCATTGCCTTTGGTGTGCTTCTCAAATCTTCCAATAGAATGATGACCAATTTCCTGCTTCTATTCTGATGCAGAAGATGCCTCTATCCAACCACTTTGATTGCTAGGGGCTTGGAACTGTCTCAAATACTCCATATGCTCGCAGAAAGAACAATGGTTGGCATTCTCATTTGAGCCATAGTTAGCCCATTTTCCATGACCACATGGGAATCTGAGATTGGGTAAGGACTTTGCAGTTAATGATACATCCATACTCCCAGGTGGGGTGAGTGAAGAGTACGAAGAGGCATCTGTGCATTGAGCCCATGATCAGAAGGAACCTCTTCATACTCTCCGCTCACCCCATCTGGGAGTATGGATGCATCATCAGTTGTGAAGTCCTTACCCAATCCCAGATTCCCTTCTGGTCATGGAAAATGGGATAACTATGGCTCAAATGAGAATATCATCCATTGTGCTTTCTGCGAACATATGGAGTATTTGAGACAGTTCCAAGCCCCTATCAACCAAAGTGGTTGGATAGAGGCATCTTCTACATCAGAACAGAAGCAAGAAACTGATCATCATTATGTTGGAAGCTTTGAGAAGCACACCAAAGGCATTGGTAAAAAACTAATGTCTAAAATGGGATACAATGGCAAGGGGTTGGGCGCCCATGAGCAAGGCATTACCCATCCTATTGAGGCAAAGTAGAGTCCTCGAAACCAAGGACTGGGTTATTGAGGAACTAGAGAGATCTCAAAAGCCTTGTTGAATATCAATTTTCCTGACCATGTTGTTGGTATTGCAGCCGACTCTTCCCCAAAGAAGAAGGCAAAGAAGCAAGAGAGGATTCATAACTTTTGCACCCATTGCTAAATCAGTGGGCAGTAGATTGAAAGATGTTGGAAGCTGCACTCGGAACTCTAACGCTCCCCTAGATTTGTTTTTAAATCTAGGCAACCAAAAGTTGTTGAAGCAAAGGACAAGGTGGTTCATGAAGCAACCATACTGAAAGAAGAGACACAGACAACATGTGGGGTTTCCACCGTCCCTAGGGCAGTCCAAAGTGAAATGGGGAAAAAACCAAGGAAACATGTCAAGGGAGGTTCCTTTGAACAACTTTGTAAGAGTTGGGAGCATGTCTCCTCTAACTAGCAATTTTAACTTTTGTGTATTACCTTCCTCTTAGAGTAGGGTATTCGTTGATCTTAGCTAGTATGGTTTGAAGTATTATAACTCTAAATAAAATGGTCTGCAAATTTTCGTAGGAAGTTTTGTAATTCCATGGATGAGAGTAATCTAGTATGGAAATATACTTTATAACTTCTTATTGCAGACTTATTTTGGTGTGAGGCTCTTTCAAGAAGAAGAAGCTATTGCAGCTAAGAGTTGCAAAGAATGGCTTTGTAATGCCCTACAGTTCTTCACTTCAAGACTCTCTTTAAAATGGTTAGGTGGTGACTGATGTTCCTGTAGGTCTTTTTTCATGACCTTTGTGCATACACGAACATTTGGAGCTTTATGGAGAAGCATTTTAATCAGTCATTCTGCAGTACAAAGGTGAAGGAATGTATTCAATCTGAGGAGTAATTACCATAACTCATGAAGTTTTCTAGCAAGGAGGAGAATCTAAACAAGGCCTAAGAAATGACTAGGCTCGAATGCAGATGTGAAATATCATTGTAAGAAGCACTGAGTGACAGGTTTACCATGCACAATTTTTTCTTCTTGCTTGATGGTTTTTCAAGTTTCGTTTGAACTGCATCCCTTTTTGAAGTCCTAGTGTGGCCGAACTGCAAGTCCCCTCGAGGGAAGAAATGGTCATAAGAATGATCATGTTAACCATGCATTGCTAAAATGTAAGACCCTAGCAGGCAGATATGGCATTGCATGTTTTCTCAATATTGTCAAATTCTAAGACCCTGAGAAGGCAGAATGGACAGTATCGAGGCATAGCCGAATTGGACCAAGACCAGATGCAAAATCAGTTGTCATAAGTGGAGCTAGTAGTAGCATTGCAGTGAAGCTTAGATGGTGGCAACAGAGTTGAGATCTATGATAAGAGAGATAAAGGTTTTACTGTATACGATTTTGGAGGACCAAAAACCTAGGCACTAGTCCTGATGAAGCTAAAAATTTGATCTTCTCAAAATTGATCAAACTTGGCAGCATAGTGAAGGTTTTATCAAGACGATTCCAATGGCGTTTATTTTGTCAAAATCATAGCTCATATGCAGAAGTAGAAGTTATCGCTGGTCAAAGTTGGGTTGACCGTTGACTTTTAAAGGTTTGTGCAAAATTCATATTTCAAGGAGAATGGTGTGGACTGGTATTGAACCCATGACCTCCACCTTTTAAAGCGCCCTCATTTTCCAACATGTCATGCATTAGCTTAGTAATATGTTGGGTGCACACTGTATTTAAACTAATCTTCTACTACAAAAGTGCTAAAAGAAGGAAAAAGTCATCGGTGGGGTTTGAACCCATGACCACCTACTTGTGATAAAGTCTCATAACTGATGTGCTATTAATAGCTATTAAGACATTTCTGAGCTAAGTGATTTTTATCCTTATCTTGTCCTGCCTATCCTTGGTTATTTAAGGATATATGCATAAAACTAACCCCTAAAAATCAAATAAGACCAAATCCGTAAAATGATAAAAGGTTTATTTTCGGGTCTTTAATTATTTTAAGGGGGTTTATCAAAGATTTTTATGGGATAAATTTTATCTTATCAAGATAAAAGAGTTATCTCATAATTAATTGGGATAAGCCTATTTTGGCACAATTTTCGGTATAAAAAGGGGTTGTAGGCTATTGTCATTCATCCATCCATTTGCATTCGCATTCAGTCGATGCGAGGGAGAATGTGAGAAGGGTTTTCTCTTATGAGTAGACGCATGATATTTCTTGTAAAGAATTCTTAGGAGAATAATTCTTGTAGGAGAAGCATATGATGTAATAATGCTCGATCTATGTAGTAAAGCCTTTTAGGCGAAGACTTTTCTTGCTCTTTTAGAAACCAGTCTTGCGGCTTTGAGAGATTGTATGCAAGGTGGTTCGAGTAAGGATTTTGTATGATGACTTTGTGGATTGACTACAGGATGTTGTAAATCAATTTTGGAGCATCATTAATATAGTGGTCACTCAATTGAGCTAGACCCAGAGACGTAGTTGGGATCGATACACCCATAGGGAAATGCCATTATTTCTGGTTCCAATTCTTTTAAAAATAAGTGATAGGGTGTCTCATCCAAATAGGGTATCTCTTGTCTAGCGTAACTTCCGTCTTCCTGTAAGGATATCTGGGTGTGATGAGATCTGGTAAAGACTGACATTAACAAGAATTTAAAGTTTTGAAAATAACACCCTCTTGATCAATAATCCTTTTAAAGTTTTCTTGACCCCTTGAATTTGCAAGAATTTGCTTCAACCCTTGATCAAGAAAAGGAGTACTCCGTAAAGGGTATCCAAAAATTTCCTCAAAATTCATTAACAAACCCGGGAAATACTCACTATTTTGAAGTTTTAGTCTTTACACATCAAAACAGACTTGGTACGCACTACAAGATGCTTTACATGCGCTCACTAGAAAATAGGTTGCGCTAGTTGACTATTCAGGCGCATTACTTGGTAAATCAAAAGTGGCAACAGCTTGTTGGAACGCACTATTTCTACTCTAAAAAACATTGAAACTTTTCTTAAAAGTGTCACAAGATTATTTAAAAGTGTTGCAGGACTTCTCATATGTAGCACAAGGTATATGGGAAAATGATATATCATTGTTTTGGTCACTGGTTAATTGATTTTTCAAAAAAATTAATTGGTTATCATATCTGAATGGATGTCCTTTGTTTGTAAACATGAATCATCAACTACAGCAAACACACAAACTCTTATCTTAACCCTCAATCCCAAACACAAAGTGTATGTTCTCGGTCATTTCCTTGGGTTTTCATAGTAAGCAAGCTACCTATGATCAAATTTGGCTTTTATAGTGGCTCTAGAAAGGTAAGCATTGCTAAGTTAGTCAGGTTTTTATTAGAATTCCACACAAAAATATCAAATGAATCATCAAGGGCTACGTAGTCGCGATGCGCAATTTAGGCTATTAACCCTACGAGTCCAGGCATTTGATATTTTTGCCCTCTAAGTTTTTCAACTTAAATGAGGTTTTTTTAAGAGGGTGGAATAGATTGGCTTAATCTTGTTTCCCACTTTGGGTCGCTCCCTCTCACTATCCTCAAAAAGGCAAATCTCAAGAGGCAGACCCACTAAAGTGCTAGCATTTTCATGAAAAGTAAGAAATGAAATGGATAGGTAGGTCAAGGAGTTTGATTCAACTTTGACATGCCACAAGTTAAGAAATGCAAAAGGATTTAGATCTCGCCTTTATTTGATGCTATTAAAGCTACGAGCATTTTTTATTTACTTATTTTGCAATTTTGCTACTCACCTAGTGGAAATTTTTCCACCTCCTTAGCATCCCCTTCACAAACGTTAGTCCCACACATTCCAATGCAAAGTGATGAAATCTAAATTTAGAAGCAAATTGTTCACACTTTATTTAAAATGAAAAGATTAAGATCAAATAGAGACATCCAAAGGAGTAGTATCCAAAGCAAAGTAAGGCATATTGTAAAAGGCTTGGTAAAGATTCACAATTTGCCAATATCTATGCATTCTTACCTTCTCTTGAAACTCCTTGTTGCAATTCATATCCACCTTTAATGCATTTCATCTTTTGTTTTCTTTTCTCTCCTCTTGTTCTTATAGTATTCTAGTTTTTGCACCTTCTTATGGCTTGTCATTTGCAAAATCACAGGAGATTATCATTTAATTTGCAAAATATAGATTTAATTTTGTAGAATTTGAGTCTTGCATATAACCAATACTATGCACTATTTAACAGTTACTACGCATTGTTAGAAACCTACTACGCGTTACAGAAAACTTAATACGCATTATTTCTTATGATAGAGAACTATTTAACTGCTAAAACGCGGTTAAACTATTCTTAAATGTGTTGTAAAGTGTGATTCTATGCGCTGAAAGAAGTAAGACAGAAGCTTGAAGAATCTTAGCACGTGTCACTTCTCCGCGTAATGGCATCAAACTTTAGGTAGCACGCGTCATTTGACTCTGTAAATGCGTGAAAAGATCTTTGACAGGCGTCAAACTTTATCAAGCATGCGTCTTTTAACCTTGTAAAGGTGTCAAACTTCACTTTGCAAGCATTATTTGGCTCTGTAAATGCGTCACTATACCTACAAATTTAAAAACCTGCAACACAAAGCCACTCAAAAATACCAAAAATCATTAAAAAATGTTAGTATGATGCAAGAGCCCCATGGTGGGCGCCATTTTTATATATGAGAAATATATCTTCATGAAATTAGTTTGCAAATATTCTCAATTCAAACATGAAATCTAACAATTAAGTTATTGAATCAAACATACAAGCAAGAAACATTTCATGGTTCCCTACCTAGAAATTCTAATCAAATGCTCTCAGCTTAGCATCCATTAGCGATAGTCTTAGAATGAGAGAGTAAGCTTTAAATGATGCAAGTGTACCCTATCATAGCTCAATTACACTACAATTGCTCCAATATGCTCATTATTATGCAAATTCGCAAATAGAAAATATATGCTTATGAGATGAATTGCCTACAGTAAGGATGCTCTAGATAATTGGATGATTTACTTTAAAATGCACTCCTATTTAAAGGATTTCCCAAGGGTAGGGGGTAGAGTTAGGTTGACTCATGATTAGAGGTGAGTTAGGTTGATGGTTTCAAAGGTTGAGACAAGAAGACAAAGTGAAGGGCCAAGGTGCACCTCAAGATGAGTGATGGAGAATCAATTTGGTCTTTGATCCATGTGAGCTCAATTCTTCATTCTCATTGGTTGATTTAATTTTTGTCCATGTGGCAGGTGAGAATAATGAGAATTTATTAATTGATTAATTGATTTATGTTTAGCTATGTGCACCCTTGAATGGGTTGGATTTAATTTGATTTAAACTATACAATTAATTGATTAAAATTAATTGTATAATTATTTGATCTTTTTTTTTTAATTAATCCAATAACTTTAATTTTTTATTTAATTCATGATTTTTACCTGATTTGCTCACTTTGCTCTTTACTTGATTTTGCTTGACCAATTTTAGGTGTCTACGCTATCATAGGAAATACAACCATGCATTTGGTTTTAGAATAGAGAATTATGAAAACTCACAAGTATCATGAATGCCTATGTCCTTTGAATACACACGTAAGGAAAACAAGGAATCTAACATTTTTTCAATTGGCACATTCATCGCTTAACCAATATTCATTAATTTACATCTTTCGTAGATGTGTCAAGAAGTAGAGTTAGGTTCATGAAATTTCACATGAATCATCTAGAAATATTCCTTGTATGTAGATTACATAACATGGCTCAATAATAAATATATTATATACCAGCAACACTCATTATCCATAGAAGTAGGAAACTATGTATTAACTTCCTCACTATCATCACACAAAAATATCCTTAAACCACATTGTTCTAGCATAAAGAATATAAGTGAAAATGACCCAAACATAAATGATTTAAGCATAACCCCAAGCGTGGTTGACGTTATTTGAGAAAAGTAACCAAGGCCATTTTCAATATTAAAAATGTATTAACTGAAAACTCAACTCTCAGTAGACAATACTCATTTTGAAGAATAAATACCAAAATCTATTAAGACACATCATTGTAGTTTCTATTAGTGCAACTAAGCTTTTGGTTATATCTCACTATAGATTTCCTTTCCATAAAGTATGTTTCTCACAGAAAAAAAAGGTAAAAGAAAACACAGATACATATAATAACCTTTCTGAATATTCTTGGAACTTGCACTTCACAATATGCACCAGCATCAGACAAGAAGAGAAAACTGAATTTCTTATTGACATCAAAATGCACTGATACCAAATCTATATTAAATTATGGTAATCACATTTTGCTGAGCAACTACCATTTAAATATCATAACAGAAAATAACATTACATAAATATAGTCAAGCACTGAAATTTTCTTACATATTGATTTCACAAAAATAGGAACGATCAGAGATGCACTATGACATAGTAAGTATTCACACAGTTTCCCATCCTTTCTGCTCTAAAATTTAACTATTCCTTCGTGAGATCAACAGTAAACTATGTTTTTTATTACAACACAAATGCCTGCTCCTACTGGGATTAAGAATTTACTGTTCTTAGAAACATTTAAGTATTTAATCAATGGAATTTACCCAACGTATTTAACAAGGAACAAAGTGTCGTAAATTTTAATTTGGTGTCTTGGCATCCTTCAGATCTCATAAATAAAACCTACTTCTCAGTTCCTTAAATTCTGAAGAAATTGAGTTTCCAGGCAAAAACTAAAAAAACACTGAACCTGTGAGATTTTGCAACTCATATACTTAAATAATTAATCTTATAAAAAAATGTTGAGTTGTCCCACATTAACACAATGGGAACTAGGATGATACTGGTAATAAGTTGGAATCAATGGTAGAGGTATAGCATCACATTATCTACAGGTTACAAGAAGTTCAACACTATGGCAAACTCTAAAGAGAGAAAAAAAAAACGTCCTTAACCATAGATCGGATTAAATAAAACAAACCAGATATACCCATCCCAAAGGAAGTGAAAAACCTATGCTTATGGTTTCAAAGGGTCTAAAACTCGATGATCATTTATAGTGACCAGCAAACCATAGAAACCGCGGCTGCTTTTCCTAAGTCATATGCATATAGACAAAAGAGTTTTCTATCTTTAAAAAAACCTATCAAAATGGTAGAATCCTAGCATCATTTCCAATAAGCCAACCCTAGGCATTCCATTTCAAATAAATCATTTTCAATCATTCAATAAAGAGACAACTACTCAAGAATGGAACCTGGAAGTCCATGGGAGAATTCTGCAGACAGTCTGTTCCTTCACACCTCTCGAAAACTTTCCTGCCCGACTTTGGTGCGCACCCCTTTAATTTCCTCCATCTCTCCGTGAGCATTTCCCCCATAATTGAGATCTCTTTTAGGTTTCTTCCTCCATTCTTCTCCGTCGCCGTCAGCGAATTCATATAAATCTTCTTCGGCCACAATTTCTTTTGACTTTTCCTTGCCTGAATCCAGCTGTTCATCCTCGTTATCCCATTTGTCTTGAAAGAAATCTCCACCATCTTCTTCCGCTTTTTAAGGTTTCGAGGGCATCTTTCTGGAGAGGGCGAAAAAAGAAACCAGGAGCTCGAGGAGCCTCGTCCTGCATCTTCGTCTCGCCCCTGGCTAAAACCCACAGTGCCCTCCACGGCAGCCTCTCTGAAAGATCTCTTTTCTGAATTGGGTTTTGTTCTTTAACACCTTTACCTCGAATTCTTCAAATGTTGTGAAGATATGTGTAGAATGAGTTTTTCATGCCTTTAAAATAGCATGCAAGTGGAGAGTTTTAATAAAGTTTGTCCCCTCCAATCAATGCCCACTCTTCGTTCAACTGAATTTGAATTCCAATATTTGTTCCATTCAAATTTAAAATAAAATAAAACAACTTAAAATTAAAACATTTCTTTCCATTATTACTTTATAATATAAAATTCACTTTATAATATAAAATTCAAGATGACTGAAGAATAAAGGAAACAAAATTTGGGTTATGAGAGTGTTTTCATACTTGATAAAGGGGGTTTCTTATTTTTTTTAAATAGATAGATGTTTTCTAACATTAATATTACTTTTGGAGTCACATAAAAGTTTTATTCAAAATGTCAACACAAAGCTTGCACAACCAATATTCAAGATCAAGAAGAAGCTACATAATGATCAAGCAAACCTCGTTATCAAAATAAAACAATCACTAACTTTGCTAGATAGTTGAATGATAGAGGACCTCTATTCACAAATCAAGAAAAGTTGATTATACTTGCAATTCATTCAAATCATGAATCCAATTATCCACGGAGTGCCTTTCAAGATGAGGATCAACTATGGAACCCCATCATTGAAGAATGAACTCAATTTCTTCTTATTGGCGAAGTCAAGATGTTTAATAACAAAATTACATAGAAAACTAGCAAACAAATGCCAAGGACATTTTCTATGAATAAATAGAACAACTATTTCTTGTGCTAAGTGAATAAAAATATTCAAGCAAACTTTAGCTAGATGGTAAAGCTAAGCTATGTCATCCAAGAAATATCAATCAACAACAAAAGGGATAAAAAAAAAGCACACAACACAAACAAGTTTCTCTTGATAGGAATGGAGCAAATTGTTCAACACTTCAACTAAAAATTTCAAAATCATGCAATATGACAATTGCTAAAGTTTAATATTAAATGTGTGATAAAAAATAATGGATTTGGTAACGGAGGAAACCTTGTATGTTTTGAGCACTTTTTGGTATAGAATAAAAATTCTCCATGGAAAAATATTGCAAATTGACACTCTTTATCCTCCTTAATAATAACTCATATTAGATAAAATTTCTTAACCAATACAGTTGTAAAAATTAATTTTTTTAAATATGTTTTGTTAGAAAATTTACATCAATTCTTTAATCAAGGCTAATATCTTTTGAATAGGAAAAATACGTGATATGTCATTGGTTAAAATGTAATTATTAATAACAAGTTAATTACAAAGAAACTAAGAATAACTATAGCTCCTTGCTTATAATTCTATAACAGAAACTATTAAAAATATATATGAAAAACACTTATTAAAAAATATTTGATTTAATACATCATGAAGTCATAGTACAATATTATTTGAGCAAACAAATTAAAATCCAAATTAACTATTATCATGGGCACCTAAATGATGCACACTTCAAATCTTCTACTAAAAATCTATTATCATCCTAGTTGAAAACTACGTCTTTGTCAAAATCTAAGAGTTCTAACTATTCTCCACACAAGTGATACAAATGAAAAAATTTCAAATTCATATAATCCAATGTATTTTCAGTATTCTTTTTATATTTTTAGAGCATTGTAAAAACAAATTAGAAAAACCAATCAAGTAAAAATCACAATAATCATTTTAGTATGAACTTATTGTTGAAAGCAGATGTACTCTGAGAGGGGGAGGGGGTGAATCAGAGTACCTTAAAACTTGAGATACGACAGTGTGTGTGACCTTTAAAATATAACTGAGAGATGCCATTACAAATGAACAGAGACTGAAGAAAAGAATTGTACTAATTGAAATGTAATAGATATATTTAAGGTTTATTGAAAACTGGACAATAAAGATAATGCAAAGATATCAGAGCACTAACAAACAAACTCGACACAATTTTGTGCTGAGTGGAAACCCTCAAGATCCAACTAGATCTTGTCATAGGGAGAAAACCACTTCATAGCCTTTATTAACCAGTCCAAAAAATTACATCCAGTTTAGCATCCCTGTTGCAAGGAGTCCAACCCCAATAACCTTCCAAGAATTCAAGAATGTCTATGAGAGTATATTTGCAACCTTTGCAAATTATACAGTCACAGAGTTTATTACAGACTGAAAGATATTCAATTTCTTTCTTTTTCAAATTAAAACATCCAATCTTCCTTTTTTACTCAACACAACTACTTTTTTTTTATTACAACTGCACATATATTTATAAATATCAAGTATCTATAGATGTATACACGATTACAATAAATAGTTTGTAAACAACCAATTGTTGTCTCAACCTCCTGGTATACCCGTAAGGGTTTGATCATGTGAGGGCACATAAATTTTTTCAACTTCCACTTCTAGTAAACCTGCATGCAGTTTAAAATAGTATGTCTTTCCATTTTACCTGTAAAGGGTTTTTTTTTTAAAAAAAATCTTTCAATGTTTCCTGTTCATGAAACCCGTATAGGGTTTTTAACAACAAAAATAAACTTTAAATTTATGATTTGAAATACCCGTATATGGTTAATAAAAGATCAGGATTCTGTATTGCACTTACCAACTTGTAAACTTAACAACATTTTACTCTCCTCTGTAAAGAACTTAATCTCTAAAACTGTTTAGGAAAACATACCTGTGAGCCGCAATTAGTCATCAAATTTACCATATATTAGGTCGTAGCAGTTGTGATTAAGTCCCTGAGTTTTTCTAATCATCTTCATTCTTAGCCAAGTTTGCCGTAAAAAATGCATCTTGAATATCCTCTCTGTTGCCTATGAAAGGGATTTGCAATGATGAAGACATAACTAATCAAACAAACCTTTTTCCTTTGTCAAAATATAATATGTGGTTAATTCCATCACCCTAACTCACGTGAGTTAGCTTATAAAAGTTGAGTCAAGATATTATAAACCCTTTTGTGCAGTTAAGTGCCACGACCACCCAAATTTAGATTTAGATATGCACGTGGCTTTAATCATGCCATTTTTGTCACCAAGGACAAATGGGTCAACAAAATCCCCCTTTCTCCTTGATGGCAAAAATATAACCATCAGAACAAACAGAGTTAACAACAAAAATTGAACCTTTCTTTTCAAGTATCGCTATCAAATAGCCATGCTGAAACTATAACCTTGTAACCATAAGATTTAGAATCACTCAATCAATTTCCAAAACCTGTACCAAATATGAACCAAATTTCAAACAAAATGTGCCAATCTATATTATACCAAGCTCCAAAACTATATCAAATACTAAACTCCAAAGTGTGTCCATATCATCAAAGGATCTCAAAAACCAAGATGCTACGCCAAATATAATACCAATCAAAAACTAATATCATAACAAAAATCATAGAGAGCCACCCATCAATGCACCAATAGCCAATACACTAATACATTTGCGGTCGATTTGCGACAATTATGTGTCGTAATTGGGACAGCCATGTGTCACAATTGCGACAGTAATAGACGTCACTATTTTTTAGTCACAAAATATGACGTCTTTCCTTTTCCGTCGCAATTACGACTTCAATCCGTCACTATGTAGCCCCTTCATTGTGACATCAACCCTGGCATTTGGGGCATCGCCAATACAGGAAATCTGTCATAATTCTATGTGTATACGTCGCAATGGCGACGAACACCCAAGCAACTGCGACGGTATTTGGGCGTCGCCAATACAGCGACCCCGTCATAATTATGGAGGTCAACGTCGGAATGGCGACGAACACCCAAGCAACTGCGACGGTATTTGGGCGTCGCCAATACATTGACCCCGTCATAATTCTGGAGGTAAACGTCGCAATGGCAACGGATTCAAGATAGAATTAAAAAAAAAAATGGTTGTGCAACAATGATGTTGACACAAATGCTAGCTTGATGTATCTTATGTCAATCCACTTAGATTTTTAGCTTCAATTTTGCAGATAACAAACTAGTAATGCTTCTACATTGTTTTACTGATGTACATATAATTCTATAATGCTCGGGTTCATAGATTCGATTTAGTTCATCCAGAACTTAGAATGGTGCTTATTGTACTTAATTAGAGACCAATTGCATTTTATTCTTTTTTCTTTGGACAAGTATATTTGAATCAATTGCCATCTATTCTTCTGCCATGTCTAAAACTATGGGAAATCACTAGCTTCACAGAAAAGAGCATTTTCGATTCGTGCCATCAATTGTGGCATTACAGAAGCAAAAAAGTTTGAGTCTCATAAGCTACTATATTGAATCTGATTATGGAGAGTATACTAATGCATCAGGTTAGATTTACCATTTGTTCAATTTGTG
>MU226765.1:745070-768700 GCA_018584345.1 Thuja plicata
CAATAGCATTAAGAAAGATAGAAAAAACAATGATCATGCACAAGAGGAAGACTAAATTACATCCAAAGGTCCCAAGACAAACCCAAGATATGCATGTACAACTAAGTCATGTTTAAGCTACCACACATGAGTCTGGACTTCATCCACAAACCTCATAGGTAAGACCGAACCATAGTCAACGGTTTGTAATTAAGGAGACAAGTTCATCCCCTATACAATCCAAATATAAGGTTCATTTTAAGCCCCAAATAAGAAAAGTGATCACAATTATATCATATAGAATCAGAAAAGAGTTTGCGAATAATTGAAAACCATTATGGGGATAATGAGAATCTAAATATAAAATCAATGTTTAGATAAACCCTTAGGAAGTTCTCATTATCATATATGTGCTAAAATGTATGCGCTAAAATAAATAACAGTTGCATTATGTTAGTTAATGTATGTGCTAGACTGGTGAGTTTATAAGCTAGTATATTCCTTATATGTGCTAAAATACCTAAAATATTGTCTCGCGGTGTGCCCTAGCCGACTGTCGACACTCAAAAATTTGTATTCCCTATGAACCGATAGATGGTTCCACATCTCGATGAGGGAAATGTAACATTTTGCTTTGTTTCTTTTGTTTCTTTTGTTTTGAAAAATGTTAATGCGGATAAGATGGATTGAATAAAGGTGACAAGGCATCTGTAATGTGCCTGGTATTGAAACTGTGACTTCTACTTGTCAATAAACGAGCGTTAAAAACTTTGAAGGGTATTTGAGGAACATACCTTTGATAAATCACAACTCGGAGGTAACCGACGGTCAAGTTGAAAATATGTTGTCCATGCCGAGTCTCAAGTTATTTGGTATCCACGCAGAGCATCAAACCCAACGGCTGCAAAAATCCCTCTCGGCACTATTGAACATAGAAATGACCAACATTTTCTTTTTTTTTTCTTATATCCCGTTAACGTCGCAATTGCGACGTTGTCAGGTTATAATTGAAAAAAAAAGCCAAAAACACATAACATTTGCCCATCGTCGCAAATTGTCATCGCAATTTCACCCCAAATGTATCAGTGATAGCCAATATGAGAACCAATATCCAAAATGAGAACCAATATCCAATGTGCATTTCTCCCCCTTTTTGTTGAACTGGGAGCTAGCATGAAAGCTCCCCCATAAAAAAAAAATCAGGTAGTAAGAAATGATTGAGAGTAGACTCCCAACCGGTCACGTAACCGTGTAAATTTCTCTTTGGGAAGAGCCTTAGTAAATATGTATGTAACCTGTGCTTGTGAGGAAACATGAATCAACATGACTTCATTTGAAGAGACTTGTTCACGCAAAAAATGTAACTTAATGGAAATATGCTTGGTGCGAGAATGCATTACAGGATTTTTAGATATTTGAATAGCACTGGTGTTGTCACAAAAAATGGACATAGGTTTTGAAACTGTAATGCCCAAATATGCTAACTGATAGGACATCCATAATATATGAGTACAACATGTTGTGGCTGCAATAACTTTAGATTTAGCAGTTGACAAAGTAACGCATTCTTATTTCTTACTGTGCCAAGCGACCAACTGTTCACCAAGAAAAAATGTTGCACCACTAGTGCTACATTGGTCATCCATACAACCACCCCAATCAGCATCAATAAAACTTAATAAAGCAAAGTCATCATGTTTGGGGTACCATAAACCAAAATCTAAACTGCCTTGAATATACTTCAAGATTCTTTTAACAGCATTTAGATGAGATTCTCTGGGAGCAGATTGAAATCGTGAAACCAAACAAACAAATTGCATCAAATCAGGCCTAGATGCAGTAAGATACAACAAACTGCCTATCATGGATCGATATTCATGTTGGTCAACAAGAATATTGTTTGATGTGAGAACATCTCCAAGATAAACTACAAAATATGGGTTTCTAGTTACACTTTAGATTATTTATTCATTTGCAAGCATCGATGAACTTGTAGATAAGCACATATTATGTAATATGTAATTACTTATAAGATCTTTTTATCAGCTTTCAAATCTTTAAGCCCAATGGATTTATAAATTGCTAGACAAACCAAGAATACAAGTCCCACATTATGAAAAGGCCAATTTAATATTAATATGTTTTTATTTGCCTTCATATCTCCATCAATCATGAACTCTGATGAAATGGTTGGATAAACCACAAGTAAGAATCAAAAGCACAATTATATGCAATATAAGCTACATATTCTAAAATGCCCTCTCATCTCATGGTAAACCACATATTCTGAAATGCCCAATTGCTGCTTATATCTTTTAATCCACCCAACCATGGAGTAGTTAGCTCCCCCGGGGCTCATCGTGAAATGAAGAGTGCACCGACCCTGCCCAAGGAGTCTATCTCTCGGCACTGATGGATCGTAAGGAATCTAGTGTGTCTATGATATCTAACTACTTTCCACAAGTTTCTAAATAGATTCTATTCACAGATTCATGAAGATGAAACATAACCATACACATTTAAGCAAACATGTATTACCAAGCTTTGGCTAAAGCACTTTTAAAAACCAGACTTTTACTGGCAGGTAATGCAAAATAAAATTACCCTATCAGTGTTACATTATATAAATATAATGATATAAACCATTCCATTTAATTTGTGAGATTAGTGCCCAGGTAAGAAAGTTTTTAACAAGCTTCGAATTTAAAAATAATTTCCACCCTCAATTTGTTTGTTGTAAATTGAAATGTAACAACAATCAGCTACAGTCTAAAAGGTATAGTTTCCTCCCTCATTTAATATCAAGTTTGTATGCTTGATCAAGGATAAACTAGGAATTCTCAAGCCTCGGACATTATTGAGTAAAACCTTATGTAATTACGGTAATCAATTTTGGGTGTCCCTTTTTACAGATCTGGAGCATCATATGGAAATGTTTGACTAATGCAAAAGAATAATCTAGGAGAAGTACAAACATGGAAACACCAACATCCTGGTTGAAGTAATTGTTATAACTGAAAACTTACGGTCAAAGTCTGCTAAATTCCTACTCCAGTAGTAAAACAGAGTTGTGAATTTCCATCATGAAGATCCAAAGCCTGTTAAAGCGGAGGAACAAAGTATTTACAGTCAAAGAAACAGTTGATTTGAAGCCATTTTCCCACGACACTCAATATGACTAAGGAAAGGAAAGAAACAGAGACAACTATAATTTAATCAACAAGTTCAATAATATACTAACTAAGCACAAGCGGTTACGCTAGAGGTTTAAATTCTTTCCTATAAAGTGATCATAATTACTTATTTCTGATGTTACAGTCTCTATTCTATTTTTCTATTTTTTTATGTAATTCTGGTTTAATTCTATAGTAAAAAGAAAACAAATAGTTCAAGATTAAATCTAGACTTGAATTAAAGATAAAAACCTAGAAGTCTTCTCTGGTTTTTGGTTTCTAATTTTCTCTCTTTCGTTCCACCCAAAATAAAAACGTTATTCCCCAAATGAAACGCTTCTCTCTTTTCTGGAGGCTACATTTTTTTTTCCTTGTTCCCAAACGTCTTTTTCCTTCTATTCGCTGCCTCTCCCTCTCTTGTCTTTTTCCTTTCCTGTGCTTTGTGTGTTTCCTTCTCTCCTACGCGTCCCCTCTTTAACAATCACTCCAAAATCCCTCCCCTCAACGTTGTCAAAAATCCTCCCTTAGGCTGCGACTTTTCTCCTTTGTTGCGTAAAGACTTTTTCCTTTTTAAAAGAAATGTGTCCATTTCCCCCTTCATACACGCCATCCCTCCCGTTTCAAAACACCAGTCTCCCATTAGATGACACGTCTTTTGCTCCCATGCATTAATTCTCTTGTTATCTGCGAAAGAAATCCTCTCCCACTAACTGCCGCTAAGCTCCACTTTACTGCCTCATCATTAATAATCAACTCCAGGCTTAACTGATTAACAATGACGACTAAAAATTAATTAAATTTTCGTTTAAGTTTATTCCTAAAAAGATGGGACGATAAGGGAGAGTTATGACATAGAATAACTATTTCTTGTACTAAGTGAATAAAAATAAAAATAAAAAGCACACAACATAAGCAGGTTTGTCTTGATAGGAATGGAGCAAATTGTTCAACACTTCAACTAAAAATTTCAAAATCATGCAATATGATAATTGCTAAAGTTTAATATGAAATGTGTGATAAAAAATAATGGATTTGGTAAGGGAGGAAACCTTGTATGTTTTGAGCACTTTTTGGTAGAGAATAAAAATTCTGCAAGGAAAAACATTGCAAATTGACACTCTTTATCATCCTTAATAATAACTCACATTAGATAAAATTTCTTAACCAATACAGTTGTAAAAATTATTTTTTTTAAATATATTTTGTTAGAAAATTTACATCAGTTCTTTAATCAAAACTAATATTTTTTGAATAGGAAAAATATGTGATATGTCATTGGTTAAAATGTAATTATTAATAACAAGTTAATTACAAAGAAATTAAGAATAACTATAGCTCCTTGCTTATAATTCTATAATAGAAACTATTAAAATATATATATATGAAAAACACTTTAAGAAATATTTGGTTTAATACATCATGAAGTCATAGTACAATATTATTTGAGCAAACAAATTAAAATCCAAATTAACTATTATCATGGGCAACTAAAAAACTATTATCATCCTAGTTGAAAACTACATCTTTGTCAAAATCTAAAAATCTAAAAGTTCTGACTATTATCCACAAAGTGACAACTGAAAATTTTCAAATTCATATAATCCAATGTATTTTCAGTATTCTTTTTATATTTTTAGAACATTGTAAAAACAAATTAGGAAAATCAGTAGGTAAAAATCACAGTAATCTAAAAACTTATGTTATTCTGTATGAAGAACAACAGAATCCAAATCTAAGAACTCTCCGTGTCCTCTGCTAAAAATTATTCAGTGGCCTTGCTAAAGAGTTATTGTATGTTATGATGCAAAAGCTAGTGTAACAGGACTATGGGTTGTCCCATCCTCCATTCTAATCCATGATTTGAGCGCGAAAGGTTCTTCGGAAAGCTCCAATATCCTACCCCCTTTTGGCCAAGTACCATAACCTCCATAACCAGTATGACGAGCGTAACAGAGCCACAAACTCTTAGATGGGCAGCACCAGTCCAAACCATGATTATGACCAGCAAACACAGCCTGTGTATATCACTGTACATAAGAGCTCTATGCATAACTTGAAGCAGAATAGAAGTGAATGCTAGAAGTGCAATCCATAATACATTGTATATTATCACCATGTGGGAATTTTGCCTTTTTTACAGTAAATTCGGTGCAGTACAAAATCTCAAAATGATATAGATAAAAATTTTGTTTATATCTCCATACCTTAACAGATTTTCTGTTTGTCAAGATATTCATAATCCCCCATTCAGCTACTTGGGAAGCGACCGGCTCCAGATTTATTGAGCCCACACAAGGATACTTTATTCGGCTGCCAGGATGAGGAGCGATTTTTTGGTAGGCTTGACTGGGTATATGCCAGAACACAATTTCGGGAATCCTGCAATCAAAAACAGGTGCCCTACATTACTGTTTTGCATATTTTCAAAACTGAAAAGGGTTCCAATTAGAGAAATTACAATCTATATTTTGTGTTGAAACAAATTAATGGCTATCTATATTGAGCATCGTATTGTTAGCCAAAAAAAAATCTACAGCCATCAATCTAAGGTTAGGGTTCATGCGTTTAATTTCACTGAACCCTAACACATCGAGCTTGAATATCTGAACCGATTTGCAGTAATTTAATACAAAGCGGACTCAGCCAACCAGACAATCCATTCCTGTTCTTTCACCTCAAATTTATGAAAGAATTCAGCAGAGCCCATTTTGTTCAACTTGAGTGAAGTCTCATTTCTCAGACGAGTTAAGTAGTGTTAAGAGAAGTATAAGATTTGTGCATTTTGTACGATTAGACCAACTTCTGATCTTTTGCTTTTACCTTTGGCTGGGATTTCTTTGGGCACTTGCATGACGAAACCATCTTGCTTGACTGTTTGAAATTAATTGAGGGTAAGAACCACCCCCTGAATCTAAGAAGTATAACAAGGCTGATGGTGATTTAGGATTCCTATAAGAAGTAATCTCAAGCACATAGTTCGAGACACTGGGCCAAAGACTTTCAGGTCCATATGAAGAGTAAGACAGATTATGCTGTGCATCTGTCTCAAGTAACTCAATACGGGTTGTCCCTTGGAAATAACAGCCACCCATTTGGTCACTTCCTGGGGCAAAACAGGGAAATCTAAGTTAAACTTCTTGCTTCTATTTATAGATATATAAGCCTAATTCACCTTTCAAATTCTAGCTAATATAAAAGTCACCACAAAGCAAAACAATGGTAAAGCTCATGTTCAGTTAAGATTTAGTCCAGAATTCTGTTTGAGGCATCTTGCATACTTAGCATTTAGCAGGGAACCAGTGTATTGCAAGAGATTTTTTTCTTATAAATTGGTAGGAAAACTGGTGCCCAAAAAATTAGGTGAAGTTTCAACAATATGAGAATTTTAACTGACATAAATTGTTTCTGGATTTCACTCACACGGTCAAATCTAGAAACAATTGAGTCAAACCTGATAAATTCATTGTTCAAACCTTTCACTCGGAAGAGTTCTAAAGCCGGTCCAAATGCAAAAAAATTGTATTTGAAGGGCCTTAAAACTAATAAGATGGGGATATTTAAACAATCATTAATATAATAGGAATTCGGAAAGTGGATGACTGTTGCCAATGAAAAGCATTGTGAGTAGCCATGAAAGTTGATAGTACCTGTTGCCAAGGAGGAATCAGGACATTCAATGCTGGGTATTCCCGAGCTTCCAAACCATTCGTCAGGCCATTCAAATGCTGTATCATCATGGTTACCAAATACTGAAGCCCAAGGTATGTTCATACTCCTAGGAGGCAAAATGGCTTGCTCCCAGTATTTGGTCGCATTCTTGATGAGAATATTGTTTGCTGTGAGAACATCTCCAAGATAAACTACAAAATCTGGGTTGCCAATTACACTTTAGATTATTTAATCATTTGCAAGCATCAAGGAACTTGTAGATAAGCACATGTTCTGTAATATGTAATTACTTATGGATTTATAAATTGCTAGACAAACCAAGAATACAAGTCCCACATTATGAAAAGGCCAATTTAATGGTAATATGCTTTTATTTGCCTTCATATCTCCATCAATCATGAACTCTGATGAAACTGTTGGATAAACCACAACTAAGAATCAAATGCACAATTATATGCAATATAAGCTACATATTCTAAAATGCCCTGTCGTCTCATGGTAAACCACATATTCTGAAATGCCCAATTGCTGCTTATATCTTTTCCCTAGCTTTCGAATCTATGAGCACTGTTATCTAATTAAGTGCTAGACAAGGGCAAAAATGAGTTCAATATTCAAACAATAACTTCAGGGAATCTAAACCAGCAATTCTGAGATTCTCAATTACTACTACTATGTTCTGATTTTTCTTTCAAATCTAATTCAGTCATTAAGTCTTATAATGTTTTGTATAAATCACAGGTATGAATAAAAAGGATCAAAAACAAAGTTAGGTTAACAGAAGCCACATATTTTGAAACGCTCCATGAATTTGTGGATAAGCCAAATATGCTGAAATGTGCAGTCACTGCTAGTGCCAATATGTTTTTGATTCGCTTTTAAATCCATCGGTATTATGAACTATGATTCAATACTAGATAAGTCATGGATATATATTTATACTATCAAAAATTCAATTATTGTAATTTTTGTTTTACTTTTTGCTGGTTTTGAATAAGAGAAGAAACACTACAACCAAATCTCATACAAGGAAAGACAAAAGCACAAAACCTGCACAGTTCAAATACCATTAGCACATTTAAAATCATTCTCTTTCATTTTCTCTCAAAACATATGCAACATGAGTAGACTGAAATATTACAACACCCACAATAGCTGCAATGCTCAATCCTGCCATATGGTAGAGAAAATTCACTTCAAAGTTTGTTTTATGAGTAATAGCTCCAATGAAACTGCTCATAAACCACAGATGTACAATCTAACTACATAGATAGGTGCACTAGTTTTAAACGTTTCTGCAATCATCACGGCAAAATACCCCCAGCAGAGTGAATAGGTTTTTGTTCAGGTTTTCTCAATTACTGCTAAAATTGTAGGTTTTATCAAACAAGTATGGGAAAACGACGAGTCTAAAATAGAAGAAAAACACCACCTGGATTTTCACTGTGTAGCACATTGTACATGACCCTAGTAGAATTCCGGTCTTGCAAGGGACCCCAGTCTGTGGCGCCACTTTCTCCATAATGCAAATCTGCAAATATTGCAATTCTAAAGCTTGAATTAGCAGAAATAAAGCCCAACTTTTTTGGAACTTGTGCATCTGCTCCAAAAACAAGTGTTGCATGAAAATAGATAAACAAAATCTGAATGCAATTTGTATGTCTCTGGGTGATCTGCTTGAAAGAATAAGCAGTTCTTCTCATGGCTTAAATTAAGTAAATTGAATGCTTAAACGTCATAAATTTGTTAACTTTCATGGCCAAACTTAAACATTGTTGATGTCACATTTGGACAAAAAGATTTAGCCATGTCCGATTACAATCCCACTAGCATATACTAAGTATTTTCTTTAATCTATTCATAATCTCATTGTTTACATAGGGATATACGATGGTTGGACAAATTGTTGGTCAAGCTGAAGAAGTATTATGTATTGTCCTTACTCTCTTCATAATCTCATAGGTGGGGCATAAGAATACACAATGGTCGATCAAACAAAAACGCGTCATATCATTCTTAACAGGCTAGAAGTTAATTTACTCTTTCATTAATTTAATTCACAATTTTTGGAAATTAAATTTATAATATTTCAAATTAAATTAAGAATGAGATTGTTAAAAAAAAATAAAAGGAAACACTCTTAAAGGATGCTCAACATGGTAATTATAGTTTTCTGTTATTGTAATTGGTTGTTAATAGTATTCTATGTTGGGTGTTCAACCTGAAAATTGAGCTATTATAAGTGATCTACAAAATTTCTTGCATTTATGTGTTAAACAAGGATATGATCATGTGCAGTCCTATCTAAGTATGATAGCATTTGTATTGTTATGATTATATCCCTTTGGGCATGCTAGCATTCATTCAATTATTGTTTAGGGAAAATTGAAGACTTTTAGTGATCAAGCATGATAAAAGATTTAACATATTGAAAGAGCTTCCCTAGAAAATGAGCAAATTGTGTCTAGGTAATCATGTTGTAATGCTTGTTTGAGTGTGTGAGTATACCTAAGGAGGTACGATAACATGGAGTTATGAACGTTCCTCACACCTATGGGTCAATGTGCTTTTATGACTTGTGTATGTTAAAATGATCAATAATGCTCTTGTTTCACCACTATTTTTTATTATTTAATTTGCCACATATTTCTTTCACCAAATACTCCCGTAGTGGAGATTCCCCAAAAGACTAAATGGATAATTTCTTAACCTTTGGCATTTTCATCAAGTCTACCATAGGAACATTAATTTTTACTTTCTTTTATCTCCTCTATAATGTTATGTCCCAACTTGCTAACATATTACTTCTCTAATGAGTTCTTGTTAACATCTTACATCTTTAATGAGTTGGTGTTAAAGATTGGAGAAGAAAGTGTTGCCACTTTTGGAGGTAATAGATTGTTGCTAGCTTTACGATTCAAAGGTGTCTAGAAATTATTTAGAGTTGATGTGGTGAGTGGAACTTAAGCCTTATTGATCCTCAAATTATAAATATGTTGATATCCTTACCTTCATCCACATTATAATCTAGTTTGAAATGTCTTTTTTAAAGGAATTCCATAACTTTCTCATATCCTATAGACGAGTTGCAATCTAGAGTTGCTTCCAAATGCTAAACTTATTTTTGGAAGATCTCTAAGGTGATTTTGAATTAAAAGCATTACATTTAATGGAATGTGCAATAGTGTTGTGAATTATGCACCATGTAGGTAGACCTAAACAATACCATATTGATTCTCGGTAGTGGTAGAGTGCCATATTTATTTTAATGTTCCAAGGGAGACGGAACTCCGCCATTGTTAGGCCTAGCTTTCCAAGTCATGTTTTATCTTGAAAATGTAAGTTAAGTAGTGGAACAACTTCCTACACTAACCTTTAGGAGAGGGTAATGTAAAGATCTTTTTAATAGTTACATAAACTTAACAAAAATAACATAAAATAACATGCATACCACAACACGGTGATTCATGTAGGGAAACCCTTTCGAGAGAGAAAATCCCACACTCCAAAAGCCACCCAAGATATTATCAAGAAATCAATAAGTAATTACAATATACTTGCGGAGAAAACTTCTTTTAGGAGTATAACCAGGCAAAGATCTGAAAGTAACTTAATAGCTATAAGGTTCTTACACACGCCTAATATACAGGAGATACAATACAAAAAAAACCCGCAAACGGTATTATAAAACTATAGGCTAAAAACCACTTATAAAGTGGTGCCCATTTTATATCAAATCAAAGATGCTCTATGATGTGTCAATATACACACCAACACATGTAACTCTCTTTTATATCTCATTCATGTGTTCGACACATTTTTACATTTCCTATTTCTTGATACCCAACTTTTGAAGGCTATAACTTTTGAATTGGGTGTCTAATTGACGAATTGTTTGAAGTGTCAAAAGATCGTGACGTGCTCTATCACCTTCCAAACTACTATGCCATTAGCCACATTTTTGGCTTGTTTTGGATCCTCCAAAGCCTCCAAAATTAAAATTAAAACATTTTTTCTACAATTTACAAAAACTAAAACCTTAATATCTTCAAAACTGGACATCATCTTGCAACGAAAATTTAGTGATATGCACTTTTCTAGCCAAATCCAGCCTTAAAGGAAAGAATAGGGAAAAATTGTGCCCAAATAAAATACTTAAACTTAAAATAGTAACCCTAGTAAATGCAAGGTTGAGACACATTTTTCTAACAATCTTCCACTTGTCGAACACCTTGCAAGACAAAAAGAGAGTATCTACATCATAATTTAATTGTTAGGTGTCATGAGGCCTATAGACTTTGAACACCATCTGAACTTTTCTATGCTCACAACCTTAGTTAATGAATATGCGACATTCAGCAAAGTTTCTACCTTAACAAGCTTCACCATGTCATCCTCAACTGATCTCAAACAAAATTATATTGAACATCAATGTGCTTGGTCTTGGCATGAAAAGTCAGGTTCTTAGCTAGGCGGATTGTACTCTGACTATCACAGTTACTACTCTTTATTTTATTCCAATATCTAAACATTGTCTCTTAAGTCAAAAGACTTCTTTACAAGCATGATTAATTGTCATATACTTAGCTTTAGTAGTAGACAAAGCAACCATAGGTTGTTGCTTTCTTACTCATCCAACTGATTGCACAAGAAAATAATGTAAACACATAAGTACTAATGGATCTTTTTTTATCAATATGACCTGCCCAATCTGAATCCACATAACCATGAATATCAAGGGATTTGTCATCTCATATCATACCATGATAACACAAATAATACTCTAAGGTGCCCTTCAAATATCTGAAGACTCTTTTAACTGTATCCCAATGATCTATGCTAGGATTAGACATATTTATGGAAAGAGCTCCCACTACTTGGGCAATTTATGGTCTAGTACAAACCATAGCATACATCAAACTTCCAAATGCACTTTGGTAAGGTACTCTTGTCATGTCTTCTATCTTTGATGGGGATCTAGGGAAATCTAAAATAGACAACTTTGTTCCAATTGTAAAAGGAACATATAAAGGTCTACAATTTTGCAAGTTGAACCTTTTTAAATTGAATCCACATACTTACTTTGGCCTAGCCATAACTTTTTGTTCACTCTATCTTTTCTAATTTCATCCCAAGAATGTGTTTAGCTACATCAAGATCTTTTATTTCAAATTTAGCAGCAAGCTGACAATTAAGTTCTACAGTCATAACTTTCCCTTTACCAATGACAACATATTATTGAAACATCTAATGCAATGTACAAGAAATTACCATCATCAAATTTATAATAAACTCAATGATCTTATTTAGAATGCTCAAATCCCAAACTCAACACACACACACATGCATATATCAAATTTTTGGTACCACATCTTTGGACTCTGGTTGAGGCCATACAAAGTTTTCTTTAATTTGTAAACCAAATTACTTTTACCTTTTACCATGTAGTGTTCTAGTTTTCATATAAATATCCTCCTCCAAATCACCATGAAGGAAAACAATTTTCACATCCATTTGCTCAACCTCTAAATTATAAGCAGTAGTATAGAAATAAAAAATCTAATGGATCTAAGTTTTGCAATAGGATAGAATATCTCACCATAATCAACACCCTCAATCTGAGGGCAATCTTTCACAACCAACCTTGCTTTATACTTCTTAATCCTTCCATCTGAACCAATCTTTTTCTTGAAAACCCATTTGCAGCCAACAAATTTTCATCCTTCAAACAATGGTACAAGATCCTGTGTATCATTTTTTTTCAAAGGTGTCATTTCTTCATCCATAACAATTTTCAAGGATTTTATATTATTCATACATAATGCCTCTTCTTCAAATCTAGGCTCATGTGTGCTAGTATTGAAAGCAAAAATACATCTCTGATCATCAAGAGAATAATTTTAAGGTGGTTGTATCTTCGTTGTAGACCTTTGAACAAGTTGAGTTGGAGGCTCTTCCTCTTCTAAAGATTCAGAGCTAGATGAGCTCTTCTCAACTTCTTGTCTATCTGAGGGTCTCTATTCAACTTTCTTGAGCATAGAAGGTAATTGAATCACATCTTCATTTTTAGTTTGTTCATGTTGCAACCCAATAGAAGAAGACTTAGTTTCTCTAAAAATAACACTTCTACCTATGTAAATTATCGTCCATGTAACAAGGTCCCAAAGCTTGTATCATTTCACACCATGACTATAACCAATGAAGATAAATTTCACGACCTTGTTCTCCAACTTTGCTCTCTTCTCCTTTGGCACATATGCATATGCCTCGTAGCCAAAAACTATAAAATGACTCAATGAAGGCTTATGAGCCTATCATGCCTCATAATCAGGTAGCAATCAGTGGCAACAACTTTAGCCCAAAACCTTTGTTCTAGGTCAGCACCACACAATATACTCCTAGCCTTCTCCATCAACATCTTGTTCATTCTTTCTACAACATCATTTTGCTCTGGAGACTACAGAGTTGTCTTCTGTCTATGAATGTTGCAATTTTTATAGAATCTATCAAAATCATTAAAATTCGTCGCTATTATTAGTCCTCAAACATTTTATTTCCTTCCACTCTGCAATCAACCATTGCTTTAAATTCTTTAAATTGACTGAAAACATCATATTTACTCTTTAGAAGATTACCCATGTCCTTCTACTATAATATCAATAAATAAAATATAATATATGGATATTTCAATGGAAGGAACATCTACATGACCACACACGTCAAAATGAATAAGATCAAACACGCTACAATTTTTATGAGAATTTGAGTAAAAATGAAGGTGGTTTTATTTTTCATAAATACAATACTCATAGAAATCAAATTCAAGATTACAATAATTCAAACTCTCAATAAGGTTTTTCTTTTTCAAGATCCTTAGACCCTTCTCTCCAATGTGGCTACATCTCTGCTACTATAACATTGTCTTATATGTACAGGTAACTTTGAATTAGAAGAAAAAACACCCTTAGGTACCGAAAATCCATGACCATCTGATCAAGGTGAAAACCTCACCTTTTACAATGAAGTATCCACGTATTTGATCTACACAAAATTACTATTACACTCAACTATGTATGGTTCAAACTTATACAAAGTGCCAATTTTGACACCTCTAACAACCACCGTAGCACCTCTCACCATTTTTCATTCAGCATCAAAAAAGACTACTTGCATACCCAAATCTATTAGTTTCCTCACAGATAACAAATTTTGTCGCAAGCCAAGGAGTTGCATCACACCATCAATTATTTGTATTCTACCATCAGGAAACCTGATTCCAACTTTACCACGACCAACAATATTTAAATGAGAATTATCACTCATGTACACCTTACCTCCATAAAATTATTCATATTTAAAAAAAAAAAATCTTTATTAGAGGTCATATGAAAAGATGCACCTGAGTCAATTAACCATGCATCATCACATGCATGAGTTGCCAAAGTTGCAATGAATGCATCACCATCTTCCTCCAACTCAGAACCAAAATCTTTTTTTTTTTTCTTCTTTTTTATTTGGATTTTTTTTAGATGTGCATAGCCTTACCACAATTTCAGCAAATAATTTTGGACTCTTCAAGATATTTGTATCTCATTCTAGATTTGGATTTGTTACACTTCTCATTCTTCTTTCCTTTTTCCTTAGTCTTCCATGAATAACTAGGGCTTCCTTAGCAATGATGGATACTTTCCTCCATATTTCTTCATAAAGAAAACAACCCACCACAACTTTCATCCTCAAAATAACAAAAGTACAATAGATGGCTATAACAAGAAATCCCACAAATCAAGCAAAGAACAAATCAAAATCTAACATCTCTCGAGCTCATCCATCTAGATAAGTGAACTCCTCATCCATTACTTGGGCCCCTATTTATTAATTAATTAAAGGTCCTTTATAATATTATTTAAATTTTGGGGCCACTTAATTAATTAATTTCATTTAATCACTTTATTGAAAATTTAGGGACATCAAACCGAAAATACACCTAAAAATATAAACTCGATTAAAAACATCTTTTACAAATTGTCAAATCTTTTTAAAGCTTCTATTTCAAACACCGTATTAAAATGAAAGTTCAAACTTATAACTATTACCAATCTCGTATACACATTGTCAAATCTTTTTAAAGTTTTTTAACATAAAAGACAAAAATTATAGAAAAATAACAAATGATCAAGAACCTTTAACAAACTAATTGAATAATCAAAATTTTTTAATATATTTTTTACCTTATATTAAAAAAATTGTTTACCCAAAATAAATTAAAATTAAAAGTTGTTTATAATAGACCCACGGCCTAAAGCAACCAAAAGGAGGATCGCAATGAGTGAAGCATTGATTCTGAAGTACATTGTTTTGTCCCTAGTTATGAAACTTAATTTGGACAACCATGACTCCTATTAAAATAGCAGTGAGATCATAGCTGCAACAAACTCCATGCTCTCTTATGTCATAAGCACGTGAAAAGGTACTAAATGCATAATAATACACGCAGTTCTCAAATTTATTGAAAAATGTAAATGAACCATTTTTGCATAGAATCCCAACGTCATAGGCTTTATATATTTGAAGTCTTAAAAATTGGAAGAATCCAAAGGTGGAGAAAGGACAATTTGAAGGCATTATTACAATGTAATGGGTTGTCAAGTGAGACATATTGGCATATAAGGTGACCTTGCTTTCATGCCCAAGTGGTGTGGTAGGGTCATTATTTGTTTCTAACGTGGTATGTACCTTGGCCTCATCATTGTTTCTTTTCCTTTTTCACTAATTCCACAAGGAAGGAAATCTTAATGCAATTTCCTAGATAAAAAGGGGACCTTTTACCTTTTATTTTTTAATAGTTAAAACCATGATCTTACTTACCTTGGTAAATGGGTTTTATTCAAAAAGTTTGTGAAGTTATTTAAATGGATTGGTGAGGTTTTTTATAGTCAAAAGGTTATTAAGTAAGGGGTCTATTTACCATTTTATATTATAGAACATGGTAATTGAGGCATTTTTAAGTAGGTGTTGGACGGCATTTGTAAATGAGAATTTATTAATCTTTGTGTACATAACATTTGTTTCGACTATCCAAAAACTTAAACAATAGCTATAAATAATTATGTCACATACAAAGACATTTTAAAAAATGAAATCTAGTATACCATTTAGAAGTTTAGAATGTACCAAATTAACTATAATAACTACTAATGCCCTTCCTCTATTTATATAAATTTTATTGAAATTTTATATATATATATATATATATATATATATATATATATATATATATATATCCTTTAAAAAAATGTATATAAAAAAATTAGAAATTATATTAACAAATCAAATATTTACTATTTTTATATCATATTTTAAATAGATTACATACTAAAAGTAAGTGGAATGATATAAAGATGAATCATAATAACATTTCAAAAATCCAAAACAAATAGATGGTAGGTAATATTAAAAAGGAAAGTAGTAAACAATAGTAATAACTATTTGAGCTATGTTTAAAACTAGTAAAAAATGTTCTAGTTAAATAATATTTTTTTGAAATATATATTTGAATGTATACCTCATATAGTAAAAAGTAAAGCAAAGTGGAATGATATAAAGACTATTAATAATAAAAATTGACATGTCCAAAGTAAATGAATAGTTGGCATGTAATGCTAAAAAGGAAAGTAGATAGCATGTCATTTTATATAGTTAAAACATCTATGTTGTCATTTATTTGGAAAGTTTGTAATACAAAAGATCACATATTTTAGAAGATTCAATGAGTATTTTTATGCCGATTCTATACTTTTGTAAAGGTATTGGGAGGAACTTCTGCATCTTGTGTCTTATATAAAGAAGTAGATTCAAAATATCAATTTTGTTGAGCTTGAGAAGGAAATTTGTACTTTGATTAGTTGTTGGCCTCTCGTTAAGAATCTTATTACTTGGGTCTTATTAGTTGTTGGTTTCTCGTCAAGAATATAAATTTTGTTAATGCTAGTGAATTTCATGTGTTTTAAGTCAATATTGAACATATAAAGTGATAATTGTTTTATTGTGTGTAGATACACCCAAGATGTGTCATTAAGGCTCTTTGGATTACATTAGAATGGAAAACACGTTGCAGTGAAATCTAAAGTTGGTGTTCTTCACAACTCAAATTCTTCTTCAACTAAAAATATGTCAAAGCTTTACAATACATTGGAAAAAAATAGAAGATGAAGATAACGAGAAAAAAGGATATTATTGATCCCTAAGAGGCTCACACCTAAATAAGGATAGTTGAGAAGTTTCACAAGAGTGGGACCAAGTGCACCCTGTGAAAAAACCTCTAGGATTTTAGAAGTAGGTTCTTCATGCTTTTAAGGGAAATAGTCAGAGAAATTGAAAAATAAAACACAAGTGAAAGGGAAAGACACTAATGTAGAGATTTTACAACACTTGAAGCCACTCCCTCTAGAAATATTTAAAGTACCTCAAGATGAGTGTCAATATTTTCAAGAAGGAAGACGTTATATTAGGAATAATTATCCAGATTAAATCTTAACCCCACAAAGATCGGCATTTAGGATCCAGACATAAATAGTTCCAAAAGGGTCCGGGTAAAGAGCACATGTCATAAATTTCATATTAACTAACCATTCTAGGAAATTAATTCTTAATTGTACAATCCATCTTTTATATTAAAAGCACATGGAAGAGTAGAAGACCTACATGATCAATATTTTTTCAAGATAAGTGGCAGACAAAGAGACCAATGTTAATAAACTAGTACTATAGTAAAAGAAATAATTTAGAACATATTGATAGTAAAATGGAAAAAGGCAACACAAGCACAGTCCCCATAATTTATTAAAGCAAACATGCTAAGGATAGAAAATAGGTCACAGGTTACAATATTTTTTTCCAAAATACATACTTCAAACTTTATTGTAAAATTGAAGTGCTCCTAGCTTGGAAGAAGAGTTACGAATTTGAACCTCCTTTCTTCAATGGATGTCATATTTTATAGGGTAAAGGTTCACCCCTTTTTTCTTGACAATTTTGGTATAATCATGGTAGTCCTTAACTATTATCTATATAGCATATTGTGTTGTGAATAGTTTAGACAAAGTCATAATAATCAGAAGATTCAATCAGTGAAAAGCAAAAAAGCAAATATATGAGCAGTCGGTAATGTACAACGAGCAAGGCAGTGAAATCGAAAAAGCACATACACTACACCGAAAGCACACAGTTTACCAAACACTGAGAGCACAGATAGTACATCGAGTTGACAATTACCGAGTACTGAAGAGAAAGTTAACCGAGTGAAGATAAGTTACTCTACCGAATTACTTAATGGATTGTAAAGTGATAAGGATGCATTTAATACATTGTTACTATATTAATTGTGATTCTACAATGCACGGTGATGATTTTTTTACAAAATCAACTATCAGAATAATTCAAATAGAAGATCTGAGAAGCAGATTAAGCGGTTAATCAAAGATTTTTATTTCCAAGAAAAACACCAAGTATCGAGGTAAAAGTGGCACGGTCACTGAGCGGAAAAGAAGATCTAATGGTCAAAATAATTTATCAGCGACCTAACACATAAGATTAAGAGGCATTAAATCTTAAACTTAATGGATGATTTAAAGAGCAGAAGAGAGTGATAGAGACGAAAGAGGAGAAAGAGGCAAAGTATAGAGAAGGTTGTTATTGAAGAACAGAAATCAGAGCAGAGAGCACCGAGTTGATATCTTGCTATAGTAGAGCAAATCCGAGCAGTGTTACAGATTGTAATTGAGGTAACACAAGTATTTCAGAGCACAAAGTCTGATCGCCATTTGTAATTGATGCATTTTTGCAGGCATTTGTAAGTAGTTGATACTATTGTATTGATAGCTATAAATGTTAGTAATAATTGAGAGGGGGGGTGAATCAGTGGCCTCAAAATATACCAATAATCAACCCTTAAAACTTAGTACCACAATATTAAGCCTCTAGTTATCTTCAGTCCTATAAGATGAATGCCTTCAAATACTATTACCAAATTACTACTGCTCAGAATTCTTTGTTAAACCTTCTATTGTATGTTTACCGAAAAGCAGTCTGTTAATTTACCGAAAGACAATAAATTATCTAGAGTATACTGATCAATCCAGTTAAGCTATGTGTAATGCAAAACACTAAAGTAATGACTCGTAAACACATTGACACATGAATTTTTAATGTGGAAACCCTGTTAAGGGAAAAACCACTTGGGACTGGTAACCCAAAATTTTCACTCTTCTAAAGTGAGCTCGATGAAGAGCCAACCCTGTTAAAGGTTACAAACATACTGTTAGGTGTGACCTTGTTAGAGGATTTAAAAGTTTAGTTTGTCACTTGATATCGGGTATCTCTATGCTAACTTCCTTGATCAAACACTCACTTGGCCTGTCAATAGGTATCTGGCATCTCATGCTATCTTCATGATCAAACTTTTTGATACTCCTTGGGATGTATCTCAATATAGAAAGGATCTTTAAATCCCGCTTGGTTAAGAGACTTTCTGAATCAATGGTTAAACTGAAACAGTATGATCAGTTCACATATACAACTTATACTTGCAGATTTTCAAATCTATTTTAATCTCATAAAACTATTATGATCAATATATCTCAGTTTATACCTTTTCTCCACTTTGATTCTGCTTGGTGATGTTGTGCTCTGCTGCTCAGTGTCCGTAGAAAACTTTAGCTCTTTCCTCAGCTTGATTGATCAGGACTGTATGAAGTTTCTCTTCATTAGTTTCTCTTCAGCATCCTCTTTTTATTCATTCACCAACTACAATTCGTAATGAATTGAGTTGTCTCTTTATAGACATGATATCACCATTGTTAGGTTCTTCATTTTCTTGATCTTGGCATGATCCACAATCTTAGCTAATTAGATTTAAAGCAAAACTCTTGTTTTATCTCGTAGAGATCTTCTTTCCAACTGGACAAAACAACTTTAAATCCTTTACTTATCTTTGGCTTATCTCATCGATGAAAATAATGATAACTACCAATTAAGTCTATTTTTAGCTCTACCAGCAAGATATTTTGTCATTTCTGAACTTCAGTTATTTTTCAGTGTTTAATTCTCTGATAGCTTCGGTCAACACTCCAGTTTTCCTCGGGCTTCTCCATCGGTTTACACTATGTTTCTGGCCATCAGTAATGCTTGTAATTCTTCTCATCGTTGTTCTTTCTCGAGCATCACTGTGACTTGACTGTTAGTGATCTTTGTCTATCGGGTTCCAATGACCGTCGATGTTTGAAGTCACATAGTGAATGCTTGTCTTTTATGCATTAATGAAAGCATAATCTTTCTCTCTTTGATTCTTTGAATTCTTTAACTTTTTGATTATAACCGATTATATTATATCAAGTTGACATTAATAAAAATACAATCCATTAACTGAATTAATGTCTTGCATTATCCTTCTGCATTTCAGTGATCAACTTAACATCTTCAAACATTCAATCAGTTGCATATCATCAATCTCTCCCTTTGGCATTGATGGAAACATACTACATTATCATACTATACTATCACTAATACAATATGAAATATACAGTTTCATCAAGCTTTCCTAATGTAACTATTACAAATATCTGGCTCTCGGCAAGTTCAAATAGCTTAGATTTGTTTCACGCGGAGTGGTTGTCTTCAATCTTCAATCTCTTCTCTGGATAGATGTATCATCTGATATCTCTGTTCTGATATATGCTCTGCCTTGACTGTTCCTCTTCTTGATAATCTCTTTTTCCTTTGACAACAATCTTTCTCTTTGTATGAACTCTCTCCCTTTGTTACATCTCTCCCTTAGATGGATATTTCATATGTAATCAATTTCTCTCCCTTAGAATATTGATTAACTCTTTCTTCTGATTCTCAGGAACTTCATTTCATGGATAATGATATAATATTTTCTGATCAATAAGATAATCTCTCCTTTATGATGAAAAAATAATCTCTCCCTTTATGACAATGAGATCATCTCTCCCTTTATATCATCTCTCCATTTATATGATAATGGAATCATCTCTCCCTTTGACAACAATGCCAAACAAAATAATCATCTATATCATGTTCCATCCCTTAAATAATGTATTCCTTGAATTTCCCTATCCATCAACAATACAATGTCTCTAGTGTTCAGTGTAGATTTGTACCTTGATGTGTACAGATGTATCTGTTCATGTCCATCTCAGTGTTTGCATCAACATGACTGATCTTCAGATTTGGTATAGGTTGATGCAACCTCCTAGTCAGCTTACTGACTGATTGACAAGGGTTGGACCCCTAGTATCTGTCTGAGGTACTCAATGTATCCTTCAGTAATGGCTTGGTGAAAATATCAGCTAACTATTCCTTTGATTGAACATATTCTAGTGTCAGGTCCTTTGCTTGCACTTGTTCTCTTAGATAGTGATACTTGATAGCAATATGCTTAGTCTTAGCTTGCATGACTGGATTCTTATAAATGTTTATTGCACTAGTGTTATCACAGTAGATAATTACTGGTTCAAGAATCTTCATATTCATACCTTCTAGCAATTGTTTGATCCATGCAATATTTGAGCAATTTGCAGCAGTAGACACATACTCTGCTTCTATAGTAGACTTAGAGATGCATCCTTGTTTCTTGCTTATCCATGTGACAATTTTGTCACCCATGAAGAATGCTGCTCCAGTTGTGCTCTTTCAGTCATCAAGGTTTCCAGCCCAATCAACATCTGTATAGACTTGTAGCTCAAATTTTCCTTCTCTTTTGTACCACAACCCATAGTCCTCGATGTTCTTCAGATATCTCAGAATTCTCTTGATAGCAGTCATATGTGATTGTTTAGGATTAGCAGAGAATCTTGCAACTATCCCCACTACATGTGCTATACCTGGTCTAGTATGAACAACATACATCAGTTTGCCAATCATAGATCTATACAAGGTTTGGTTTACCTCATTGGATTTACCTTCTTTTGTCATCTTACATCTGGTAGCCATAGGTGTTCCAACTAGTTTGGAATCTTCCATCTTGAATATCTTCAACACTTCCTTGATGTATTTGGACTGAGTGATATATATGCCTGCATCTTGTTGAAGAATCTGTAGACCAAGAAAGAATTTGATCTCTCCAAACATAGACATTTCAAATTCCTTTCGCATTTCATTAGCAAAGGATTTGCATAACAATTCATTTCCCCCAAAAATGATATCATCAACAAAAATTTCAGCAATCAAAATATTACCATCGATATCTTCTTTTAAGTACAGATTGCTATTTTCACTTGTTCTAAAAAAATTTATGCTAATGAGATATGAGTGAAGTCTTTCATATCAGGCTCTCGGTGCTTGTTTCAATCCATACAAGGCTTTATGTAGTCTACATACCATGTTTCTCTTGTTTGGATCAACAAACCCTTCTCGTTGTTCAATGTATACCTCTTCTTCAAGTATTCCATTTAGGAATACAGATTTGACATCCATTTGGTATATCTTGAATCCTTCAAATGCGGCATAAGAAAGTAAGATTCTAACTCTTTCTAGTCTAGCAATGGGTGCAAAGGTTTCACCATAATCAATACCTTCTTCTTGTGCATATCCCTTGCATACTAATCTTGCTTTGTTTCTAGTGACTTCTCCATTCTCATTTAGCTTGTTTCTGAATATCCATTTGGTACCGATGAGATTCTTGTCCTCTGGTCTTGGTACTGGTGTCTATGTACTATAATTCTCAATCTGTTATATTTCTTCATTCATAGCATTGACCCATTCTTCATTCTCAAGTGCATTTTTAACAAATTTAGGCGCAAAATCACAAAGTAAACAACTTGTGTTCAGTGACTTACTTCTTGTTCTTGTTCCCACCTTCTTGTATCCTATGATTTGGTTCTGTGGATGATGTCTTCTGACATACTTGGCAAGTTTCAGTTTGGCTTTGTGTTCATCATTCTGATCAGCTTCTTGACCTTCATTCTCATCTTCATTGTTCGGAACATCATATTGAGTATTATCCTGATTGTTGGTAATTGCATCTTGATGCTAGGGTGCAATATTCTAATGCTTGGGAGTGACACACTGTTGCTTGGCTAAATTGTCAAGTTTTGTACAAACAAACCTGTTGTATTCCTCTGGTTCCTTTTTTCTTTCCTTATCATTCTTTTCTACAAATTCATCTATTTTCACATTTCTACTTTCAATGATTTTGTTAGATGACTTTTTAGGACATTTATAAGCCTTGTTTTTCGTTGAGTACCCTAGAAAGATACCTTTCATCACTTATGGAGTCAAGTTTTCCATTTCTATCATCCCTCAAAATATAAAATTGACTACCAAAGATTTTGAAGTAACTTACATTTGGTGTATGCCCATACCAAAGTTCATAGGGTGTCTTCTTTGTGTCCTTCTTCAATTGTACTTTGTTTAGTGTGTAGATAGTAGTACTGACAACTTCCCTCCAGAAATTTTGAGTGGTGCTTTTCTCAATCATCAATGTTCTTGCACAGTCAACAATTGATTTGTTTCTCCTTTTAGCAATTCCATTTTTCTGTGGTGTTCTCGGTGCAGAAACCTGTCTCTTAATTCCATGCTCATTGCAATAGTCAGTGAATTCTTTTGAAGTAAATTCCCCTCCTCTATCTGACCTTAAGCATTTCAATTTATTTTCACTTTTTTTTTTCTACCATTGCTTTATACCATTTAAACATCTTAAATGCTTCTGATTTATCTTTTAAAAACATGACTGTCATCATTCTAGAATAATCATCAACAAAGAGAATAAAATACCTATCTCCATAGTAG